>JAJHJA010000427.1:0-600000 GCA_021202915.1 Heliconius himera
TATATAAAGCACGGTGTTGAGTTCCACCACTCAATATGCATTTTTTCGAAAACTCTCTACCTAAACTACTAAATGCAGAACAGAGCGTAAAATAAAAAAAAACTAGGCTCTATAGACAGTAATTGTATGTATTTCAAGTTGATTTCAATTTCTGTTATAATAGATTTTAACCATGATTCTGCCAGCGAAGGCAAATAGGAATAACTGAAAGTTGTACTTCATATGATATTTGTTAGCTTATCAAGTCTAGTCTATCTGCTGTTAAGTAGGAAAGGGGAACTTGTTACCCGAGCGACGACTATGGTTTCGATTGAATCCACAACTGTCGGGTTTACTGAAAATCGCTTATTCCCCTGCCACGACTATGTCTGTACTGTAATATATTATTTGAAGAATAATAGCAGCACTGTACAATATGTTGTATAAGTTATTATACTGTATAGTGGGAAATGTCATGTTATGCTGTACTTACTAAAGGTATACAGTATTTTTATTGATTTTATTTTTGTGTTATATGACTAAATGACGTAGAGGAAGTATAAGAATAAATCTGACTTCTCACTTCTGTGTAATAAATATTGAAAAGATCAGTCGTTGTCGATAGAAGTAAAATGACTGATATATTCCATCCATCCAACATATAGAATATAACACATGTAACTGTCCCTGATAACTTGAACCACAGACAACTTATTAGATGATATCATTATCAATTACATCGAAATAGTCATAGAGTCCTAAACAAAATGTGTATGTCGAATTTTAAGACCGTCGTGGTGTAGTGGTACAGCGCCTAGCTATAAACACGACGGTTGTAACTCACAACCGTCGTGATTCCCATTTGCAATTCTCATTTTCTCGCTCTGGTAAAAAAACAAAGAGCGACGTAAAATTTTGCTAACTTCTAATGTTTCCGATTTGAGCGGAAAGTGAAGAACACAGTATCTTTACAATATTCACCCACCACCTACCCTGCTATGTGTAAAATACAGCGTGAAGTTAAAAAAGTACAAAATATGTCAAACATAAAATATAATTCTATTTGTATTACATTCAACGTTCAAACATAATTTTGCAAATAAACCAATTTATGTAATTCCTAGTTACAGTTTCGGAGCCGCGACCGCCATCGTGTATAAGTATGAGCAAGGATATAATGAGGCGAATTTAAAGTTACATAATAGTTCACTAGATCACGAGGACGGTATTTCACACGCGATCTATTGCCATAGAGATAAAATCTCTAGAATAGCATATTTTCATATATAATAAAAAGTCTACTAAAAAAGAAGAAAAATGATATTTATGGCGTAGCGGAACAGCGTCATTGTAAATGGGTTATGGGTTCGATTGCTATTCGGAGAATGAATTATTTTCATTTCTTTGCTCTGGTAACAAAACAGTTTGTTGTTGAGTACTGCCACTCACCACGTAGTCCTTCGAAAATTATATGTCTTAAACGAAGTGTCTTAACACCAGTTTCTCCTTATATTATTGTAACGCGATTCATGCTTTATGCGGATAGACAGTGAAACTAGAAAAAAATGTCTTAAAAAACTACCACCTTTTCATATAACTATGTACTTCACACTTTCCCATTGAGGAATATAAAAGAGTACCGAAAGAGGAGAGAAGATTTCTCGAGAAATTCTCGATTTTGTATTTACACCTTAAAATTTACGCAAGCAAAATTGCGTGTGAAGGGAAATTAATAAACACTTAAGTGTTCAAAACAAAATGTGTTGTAGCTCAGCTGTAATAGGATTTAAATTATTTTATCCAAAAGTAATAATTTCGTAATGAACTAGTTCATAATGAAAAACCGGTCAAGTGCGAGTCGGACCCGCACACGAAGGGTTCCGTACCGTCATCTATAAAAATAGCAAAACAATCATTTTTATTGTATGACAATTTATTTTATTTTGTTTTTTAGTATTTGATGTTATAGCGGCAAGAGAAATACATATTTTGTGAAAATTTCAACTATCTATTAAGGTTCATTAGACGATTAGAAAATTAACGAAAATAGTATTTTTAATGTAAAGTGTTCTCAATTCCACACAAAAAATATTTTTAGAAAATATATAAAAATTTGGACGGCTTCCACTAAGCGTGGATTCATATCCCACAACGTTACTTTTTTTATATAATACATTTTCTAAAAAAATATTTGTCTTGCGTTAGGTTCCCTCTACCTACCCTGCTATATGCGGGGTACAGCCTGAACCTAAAGAAAAGAATAGATATGAAGGCAAAGAGATGTAAAGGCAAAAAATGCACTTCTTAAACATATTAAGTCTTTGCAATTGAAGCAGGGTCATCAATTAGGCTAAGCACTATTTTTAAGTGAAACAACCGCACGCCGCGTCTTGGCTAACCGACGTAAAGTACACTCGTGTTGAAATCCACACCATTATATACCCATCACAGAATATTAGAGCTAAACTACGATTAGATATTGCTTGATAAAGTATAGTTTACGCAATCCCTGGAGATTTTTTGAAAGTTGAAATCTCAATTGTAAATAGTTTCACGGTTTTTCCCGCATAGTAGATTAGGCAGAGGGAACCTAGTGTTAAGATAGTCCATTTCCTACTTCCCGCTACATTTTCGAAACATTGCGTGTTTCGAAAATGTAACGGAAAGTGGGAAACCAAACTTCCCAGCCAGAGCGGAAAATGATAATAAATTAAACATAACCATTTACCTACCCTGACATACTCCGATGATGTAACTACCCTAATGTGCTCTGATGTAACCAGGACAGAACGGAAATCGGAAAAATATTCCTCCCCGTGAAAATGTTTAGGCGTAACGTTAAAACAAAAATAAAACGCAACTTTACTAAATAATAACTCTTACGTTGTATGTTGACATTGTCTTAACCACACAACGCAGTCTTTTTAACATGTTTTAGTTATTATTAGGTGTATAGTATGTGATGAAACATCAATATTTATTTCGAATCAACTTGTAGTTTTAGCGTTTAAAATGACGGACATAGAAATTCTTTACTAGTTTACGTAAAAAAAAATTTTGTTTTCAGATTTCAATTTCTAAAAAATCCAAAAATGACTATTGATCGCGATAGAACATACGAGAAATATATACATAATTTTCAGATTTTATCCTGAACTAGTACTACCTGTAAATGCTAGCTGGCAAATTTCATAATTCCAGGTCAACCGGAATTACCTTTTATTAGATATTAATTTTGATTTCCTTTACAGTGTCGAATGTTTCTTTGACAGACAGACAGACTTAAAAGGGTTCCTTTTTTCTTAAAAAGTACGGAACCCTAAAAATAAGTTGATTTTTTTTATTTTATTTATAATTCACTTCTTTATTACGTATAGCATTAGTACAATAAAAAAAATAACAGAACGTCATCTTACATATATAAAACACTAAATTATATTTAAATAACGGCATTATAAAGACATACCGAATCGTCGCCTATAAATCTGTATAGAACACCCCGCCGGGTGCCGCATTAGATACATATGCATTACTACTTGGTTCAAGTTTGATATATATTTATAAATATATATTTTTTTTATTTTTGAAGATTTTTTTATGTATTTGTATTTTTTTTTATTATTCATACATGAATATAACATCAGTAGATTATATAAAGTATTTAACTATAAATTTGCTTATATATTTAAAGTAAAAGTAAAATAATAATTATTAAAAAAAAACCTATACAAAACATGGGTAGCTTTTTTAATAATTAAAAAAAAAAAATTAAATTAGCTTCACGCTGTATCCCGCACAAAGCAGGGTAGGCAGAGGGAACATAGTGTTAAGACACTCCGTTCCCCACTTTCTGCCGAATTCTGGAGGCATTGCGTGTTGAGTGGCAGAACTCAACGCCGCGCTTAACCTCGACACCAGAGCGAAGAAATGGAAATATAAATTTAAGTAAATATTTCATCTCCTCGAGTGGGGATCGAACCCACAACCAGTCGGTTTTGCAGTCACACCTCTGCCGCTGCGACACGACCGGCCTCTTTAATTAAAAATAAAATAATTATCATTTTACTATTACTTTAAAAATAAGCAAATTTATAGATTAAACAAAAAGATAAGAATGATAAATTTACGAGAGATGTTAAATTAAAAACGAAATCTCTGTATTTCAACGTTTTTAAACTAAATATCTGCAAACGGCGCACACTTTGTATAATTTATTTTTAATATAAACTAGCTTTGAACTCGTATGATTAAATGGAAAAACTAACTTAAACACATGACACATTAGAAGTGCCCACGTTAACTCTGGCTGAATTTACAAGTAAAGAGGATTATATTAACATAACATTCCTTAATGAAATTACTATGTGACACAAAAAAGAACTCATGTCGAACCAGTAGCCTTGAGATTAGCGCACCAAATCAAAGTCTTCCTTCAGTTTTATAACAGAAATATAGATAGAAATTTAACTGAGGACATCTGAAACCACCACCATAGCATTCAATTTGGTACATCACAGCGACATCAACGACATTATCATATCGTACAATACAAAATCAACAATAAACAACAAAAATTACTTAACAATAATTCATAACAACAATATAATTTTAATATGAAAATAAATAACTCGAACGAATCTCCACAGATTTTGTTCTTTAAGGTAAAAGTAAAGGTAAAATAATTACATTAGTTCGTTGGCAATAACAATAATTTTGGACTGCCCGCCGTGCCTCTTACGTTTCACAGATCACCAGATACGACTAACTTATGTATGAATGTATGTATGTATGTATGTGGATACCAATGTTCTCGATTTTTCAAGATTTTAACAAATCTGATTTAATTTTTTGTTAAAAATAATTTTCTCCGACTGTCAAAGCGATGGTCGTGGGTTCGATTCCCACTCACGCAATGAAAATAATTAATTTCACCGAGTGGTTCACTAGTTATAAGATACAGGGCGGCGCTAGGCACCGTCAGTCAACACGTGATATAACGAAAGTTGGAAGGAAAATGGAAACAGACACCCTATTTTATGCGAGATATAGCACGTAACTAAAATAATTACATGACATTTCTCTAATACTACTGTCTAAGGGTTAATGTTTTTGGATCGAAGATTATATTACTACTTTTTATTTACTACTTTTCGTTACTTAAAAAAAAGAAACGGAACCCTTTTAAAGTCACTATTTTGTCTGTCTGTCAAGACCATTTATCTCGAGATTACAAGTAAGTATCAATGGAAGTAAAACAAAAATTTTGAAAAGTAAAAAATTATATGTAAATGTTTAAAACAAAAAAATATTACAAACTTATATTAATTTGTAATGAGTGCCTACGTCCGCTATCTTAAATGTCAACTTTATAAATTCTACTTCTTTACTCACATTTGACGGATATTTTTTATTATATGGACAGTCTGTTTCTTCGCTAAAGTATGTTTTTCCTTTATTTATCTTAAAACAACTGTATCTCTATATTTTATGCCGTAAAGATAGAGTATATTCGTCGTTTCCCCGATTCTCCGTTCAATCATACGCGTGTGCCCCTGTGCCGTCGTAACATAGGGGCACAAGCGTGTGATTGTTAACACGACGGTCGTAGGTTCGATTTCCATTCGGAAAAATAAAATGTATATATATATATGTAATAATAATATTTTATTTAAAATATGTAATAATTTATTTCTCGCTCGGAGAAATGAAATATATAATATTTGCATTTTTTTGCTGTGCTAACGAGACAAATTGCGTTAAGTTTCGCCACTCAATAAGCAATGCCTCAAGAATTCGGCGGATAATGAATTGTCTTAACGAGGAACGGAGTATCTTAACACTAGATTCCCATGTTTTCTCTGCCTACTGTGTCATGTGCTGAATATAAAAATCAGCTTCACGCAGTATCCTGCACACAGTAGGATAGGCAGAAATAACCTAGTGTTAACACACTCCGTTCCACACCTTTCATCGAAATCTGGAAGCATTGCATGTTGAGTGGCGTTTAATATAATAGCGAAGATATTAAAATATAAATTTAAGTAAATATTTCACTTCCTTGAGCGGGTGTCGATCTCACAACCAATCGCGCTTACAATCACACACAAGTGCCCCTGCGCCACGGCTGAAATATACCGTAAAGCTAAAAGAACAGAAATAAACTTCTCTAAAGTTACAACACACCGTCATAGAGAGAACCGAATTGTAGAAACAAAAACATTTTAAATATAAATTAATCCTCAAAATGTTTATTTGCGGGATTTTCGTGGTGCTTAATTCGCTACAGCTTCTTCTTGCTGCGTTCTTCATTTTAATAGTTTCTTTTTTTTTTTTAAATAAACTCCTGCCAGTCGTAGCGCAGCGGCACGAAGTGTGACTGTAAAACCGACTGGTTGTGGGTTCGATCCCCACTCGAGGAGATGAAATATTTACTTGAGTTTTACCACTCAACACGCAATGCCTCCAGAATTCGGCAGAAAGTGGAGAACAGAGTGTCTCAACACTAGGTTCCCTCTGCCTACCATGCTGTGTGCGGGATACAGCGTGAAGCTGATTTAAAATAAACTGATTTTTTGTTACCATTTCTTACAGTCAAGAGATTTAAGGCAATATTATTTATATTTAAAAAATTCACTCGAGTTTTGAGCTTCAGCGTTAAAATTCGCTATTTAGAAAAAGAAATGGAAAGAGTTTAATAATTAATTGAGCACATTTTATCTCATATTGACATTGTGAGTCTCCGCTCCAATTTTCAAAATATTACGTGTTGAGTGATGCAACTCAACGTCGCGCTTTATCTTGTTATTAAAGCGAGGAAAACGAAAATTATTTATTCCCCCGAGTAAGAATCGAATCCACCACTGTCACATTTACAGACATTGTGTCGCGTCATCAAATAGAGAGCAGTAATCATTTTTAAACATAGGTTTTGTCAATTTAGTAAAACAAACGCGGTCTTCAACTTCAACTTCATTTGCTAAAATATTAGTGTGCATAAACACAGTAGAATATATAAATAAAAAAATACCAAATGAACACCCAAAAAAGAAGGACAACACAACCACCAAACCGTAGCGTCTCATTAATTCCTCACATTTTATCTCATATCGAGCGCCCCGTGAAGTTAATATACGGGCGTAATGACAGGCATTCGGATTCAAAAATTTTCTATTGAATTTTTGGAATCCGAAACTTGCGTTGATCATGTATGATATTCAAATTGAAATCTTATACGTTACCTCTATGTCCCTTATAATCTATTTATTGGTTGTAAAATATTGTTGTTTATATGTTTTATATCTATATTTATTGTGCATTATGCTTAATATTTTCATAAGAGTATCTTCGGAGCGTGTCCGACTGACGTGACTGACATGATTATTGTAGATTTGACTAGTTGTGGCGTAGCGTCGTAGGGGTACAAGTGGCGACTATAAATAAACACGACGGTTGTGAGATCGATTCCCAGTGGAAGAAATAACATATTTTATATTTTCATTTTCTCCTCTGGTAAAAAGCGAAAGAGTCGGAGTCGAGTTCTGAAGTCAACATGCAAAAATCAAATGCACCAAAATTTGGCAGACAATGGGGAATGGAAGTTTCCTAATGGAAACGGAGTATTTTAACACTAGGTTCCGAGGATCTCTCTGCCTACTCTGCTATGTGCGAGATACAACGTGAAGCTAAGAAAAGTAATACAGAGTCACACGAGATGATTGTTCATTCTGAATTGATTTCCACTTTCTTACTCTCGTAGATGAAGTGCGGCGTCGAAACTAACGAACTAATCTATATAAAGTAATAATGAAGAAAGTAACACCATTTTCAATAATGAAAAAACATTATAAACACTTTTTATAACTATGTTTATTTTATTTTTAAACACATTTCGTATTCCCACGAAGCTATAAGCGTGGGCGCCGAGGCGACAATGGAACATCGTTGTCTTTTGAAATACGACCGATAACTCTTATTAAATATATAAAAATGAGCTGTCTGTATTTATGATATATATTCTAAAATATGTATGAGAAGCTTTTCTATTATGTATTTTAAATTTGCCATAGCAGAAAATTAATAGTTACTGTGAAAATAACGTTAGTTGGGATCAGTTCATTGCTATGTGCTATATATATTTAAAGGATAGAACTATGTAGTGTGAAGTTAAGATCATTATTTTGTATCTTACTCAAGAAAAAACAGATTATACTTAGGAAAGTAAAATACTTATTTAGAAAACGTATAAAAATTTGAACGTAGCTGGACTCAAACCCGCGCCTCCTGGAAACCGACGAGGTCAGTTTCAGTATTTTTCTTTCCTAAGTGTGGAATAACACTTTAAAAATGTTTAAAAAAGATTACACCTAGTGTTTATGGTTTTCAATAGTAACTGAAAGCGCGCGTTTAAGTCTTTTACATGCAGTTCTGACTATTTAAAAATATAAAAATATTTAGAACTATCACTAATATTTAGATTATTCACGGCGGTCTGGTAACAAAGCAAAATAAGTTCCCAGGTTCCCTCTACCTACACTATTATATGCGGGGTGCAGCGTGGAGCTTAAAAAAATGTTTGCTGCTAAGAAAACATTCTTGGCCGGTTTTGGCGAATCTGATTTACTCTTGGCCGGTCTTTATGTACATAAAGATTCAAAAGTGATTGTAATGCCTTGATTTAATAAAATTTGATTTTTTGACAAGTACACTTGTCAGTAGGGAATCTATTACCTGCCTACAATATGTATGTTTTACTAGTAACTTACTAGGTTGGTCTCATTACTTCACATGTAGCTAAAGAGAATGTGAAACTGAAATAAATATATAAATATATAAATATATAAATATATAAATATATAAATATATAAATATATAAATATATATAACATGTACCAACATTATGCAATTGTACATAAAATACGGGATACGGCCTCAATTTAATAAAAACAGTTCCAAAGCGTTATCATAATATTTTATCCAATTAAACAAGTTATCAATACAAAATTAATAATCTAAGTTATACACATACTTCTGACATAATAAATATGGTCTGGCTATGGCTGGTCACCTATCGTGGTAATCAGAGCCACTGTGGAAGACGCATAGCCCCACAGCGCCGTATACTGTTACAACTGATAAACACAAAATAATTACCTGCACCACGCTTGTTTTACATACTTTGTCATTAGAATGAATGCAGTTTGCATTTTCAATGGATATTTAAATTTTATACTGGTCTTTTGTTGAAAGTGGAGGTATTCACAAATGTACTTATTTGTGGTACAGTGGTTGTCTATCTGGTACATTTTTTTCGGGGGTTCCCCGTCCCTGTCTGTTATTTTTTTAATAAATAATATTGTATAGTCTATATTTTATTTAAAATAAAATCAGCTTCACGCTGTATCCCGCACACAGCAGGGTAGGCAGAGGGAACCTAGTTTTGACATTCCATTCCCCATTTTCCGCCGAATTCTGGAGGCATTGCGTGCTGAGTGGCGGAACTCAACGCCACGCTTTGCCTCGACACCGGAGCGAAGAAACGAAAATATAAATGTAAAAAAATATTTCACATCCTCGAGTGGGGATCGAACCCAATCGATTTTATAGTCACACTTTATGCCTCTGCGCCATGACTGGCCTATATTTTATTTATTTATTGTTATTTATGTTTTACGTATGTTCAAGTCGGATAAACAAAAAGAAATAAAAATATAATATGGTAATTTGGTTTTATATAAATATATTCCTACTACTGATAACGCTCTGCATGTAAGAGAAATAAGCAACTTGCGGATCTCTTTGAATCTTTGTAAATTTAAGCTCAAAACAAAAGGTTATGTAAGTATTACAAGTAATAGTTTTTAATTTCATATTTCTTACATTTAATGATCACCAACAGGGTTTTCTTAAAGTGCTAATTTCTCTTTAGATTATAAACATAAATATGTAACAAAAGTTTAAACATTACGGAATCGGAAAGGACCTAACGGCAACGATGCTGTCTACACAAAGCGCCTTCAAATCCCGCTACACTTAAATTTTGTTTTACGGAATTTTAATGCGATTTATATCAATCCTATATACTGCGAAAGTACAAAAATTTTCGAAATTCAATTAAAAAAATAAAATTAAAGTAAACCTAATTGAGGTTTATTAAGCATTGAGACGGAAACATTAACAAAGTACACCATCCAAACAAATTCTTGTAATAAAACATGTCTCGCACTCACATAAGTCCTAAAGTAACTTCTCATTTATTTCACTCCGAATACCCCAAATATCTTATTAAGTCGAGATCACGAGATAAACTAAATTGACCCATTACAAGAATATAGTATACACTATGCTATACAGGTTATTATAAAATTTCAAAATTGTGGAGAAAAAAAAACTCGATGGTGTCGATTAGATACGTGCTCTAATTAGTCTATAATAATAGCTGCATGATTATAAAGAAATGTGTTTTTTTATATAACGTTCAATAATTTTATATATCTCCTTTTTTTTGGAAAGTATGAGAATAGAATATTTTATTTATATATATATACACATGACCGAAATTACAATGTTATATTTCAAACTTCAGGCGCAGTGCTATAATTATAAAATTCTAATTTAATCCCACAGAAATATATACAGCTTCACGCTGTATTCCGTATATAGCAGAGAATTCAGAAAACCAATTTTTTACCCTTCATTTACACCACTTTCCTCCAGATATCAAGATATGGGAAGCTTAGTGAGGAACTGAACGCCACTTTTTTTGTACCAGAGCAGAGAAATGAAAAAATATAATCCCTCGAGCAAACTTCAATCCCACAACCATCATATTTACATGACAACGCCACTATGCCACAATAGACTAAATAATAAACAAAAAAATAAACAAACAAACAATCGAACTCCCATCCATAATCCACTTTATAATAGCTCTAGCAACACGCTTATAATTGCACAATAAAGCGTCAAGCATTATGATTACAGTACATTAACATCGAAATTGTTCTAATAAACGGCGATACGTTAATGTCTTCATTGCTATCGCGCTCGGACCACGATGGTATGTCGATAGAGAACGTACGTGTTAATTGCTGTGGATAGAGTTTGTAGGTTTTAGAATTAGGCTTGGAGTAGAATAAAATGGTTTTTTTTTAATTTCACTTCCACACAGGGTAGGCAACAGGGTCCTGGGAACCTAGTGTTAAGTTAACTCCGTTGCCAATTAAGATACTTCCGTTCCTTACTTTTCGCCGAATTCTTGAGGCATTGCGAGATGAGCTTGTTTTTTTTTTGTACAAAAATATTATATTGGATTATATAGAATTTATCTTTCGGCTGCATACCACATATAGCATTGTAGGTGTTATCTAATGCTAAGACACACCATTCTCTTCCTTTCGGCTGATTTTGAATCGCGTGTTTTGTACCACGGCCGGGAAATAAAAATATTTTTTCTTCCGTTAGAGGATCGAATTCGGCCATCGCGTTTACCGTCAAGTGCAGTGCCACTACGTCACAGTATCCTCGTACTATATTCATCGTATAGTATATTTATTACCAAAATATTATATTGATAAGATATCCTGAGTGGAAATTGAACCCACAACCATTTCGTTTACACTCAGAAGCTGCACCACAATGGCCTTAAAAAAATCCAAAATAAAGCATTTAAAGCATATCTCAGTTGAACTTTCAACACTCAATAGCATCGAGACCCAACATTAAATCGGTAATCTCTATTATTACACCATATTAATACATTACAAGTGTATACGGAACACCTCCCGCTATATTTTAAAAATACTATATTCACACGGTCGATATAATAACGAATGAGTTTATTTGGAACTTAAATATATTTACTTTCACAAACAATCATGTTTAAATAGCTGTGTTTAGATACAGATCGTAAAGAGATTGAGTTAATAAATTTAATTGTTGGTCAATCAAAACAAAACTATATGTAATGACTATATAAATGGTACCGTGAATTTGGACTAGAAGTTATTGGTCTTAATGGCTGCAAATGTTGTTTATTTTTGAGTTATTAAGCCTCAGAGCCAAAATTCTGTTTTTGTTTTGTTTTGATTATATTTTTTTGTTTCACGCCGCTTTTTCCTCAACAAAGTAGAGCAGGGCAGAAGAGAGAATGAAGGTCCAAACGCTACTGCATATTTCTTTCTTCATTTATGAAGAGGCTGAGCAAAACCCCAGCTGCTCTTACTACTAACTATTCCTGAGTCACTCTTCCTTCGTAATTGTTTTTTGTCATTCTTTAAGCAATCATTCTCTCGACCCCACTGAGCTTTAGGCTTTTTCATTTTCACAGTGACATCCTTGCCGTTCCTGCCGTTTTGTGTATCTCTTCATTACAGATTAAATCAGCCGAACTGACCACGCGTACCATATTTATGGAATCTGATTTTGTTAATTCATGGTTCAATGGTGAAATAATGCCTTAATACATATAACGCCTTATTACACGGAGTAACCGGCGGTTAGGTATTCAAATCTCTCTGAAACTACTTGATTATAACATTATATATGCACTGTTTTTATTTAAATGCGACATCTTCATCATTTATTCAAATGTAAAAGGAGGGAAGATAAAATGGATTAGTCCATCTCCAAACTTTTCAATTCATTTATGGCCGTCGTGGTGCATCGGTACAGCGTCCAACTGTAAACGCGGCGGTTGTGGGTTCAATTCTCACTCGAGAAAACCAATTATTTTCTATTCCATGCTATGGTAACGATACAAAATGTAATGTGAAATGATGAGTAGCGGATTCAACGCGTCCTATCTCGAGAATTGTGTGGAAAATTAAGAACGGAGTTTCTTCACACAAGTCCCTCTGCTTAAAATTAAAAGTTTTAAATAACATTTTACCAACTAGGACAGTCGCTCACGAAATCTCTCAATTGATCGCTAAACAAACTATTGATCCGATTGTCGATCTCCCATACATCGAGAGCAATTATGATTATTAACAAAAACCAAACCGTTGCGTTACCATTCACTAGTGACTAGAGTCAATTCGAGTAATTAAATATTTATTCGGTTCTATTACGATCAAATCTTACTGTTACACAGAATCGATTCGTCATTGTGAAAATGTTTAAACACAAATTGCTTGTAATAAAAAATTATAAAATGCCGTGAAATACATTTGACAAACGACCGAGAAGAAAATCGATATTTGCTTTTAGTTTATTTAATAAAATCGGTAATTGTTCACGTTTAGGCTCGATACGTTATTGTTCCGGTCACGGTATTATATATCTTTCTATTGTTGATATGAGAAACAGTGTTTACTTAAATATTTTAGTTAATAATATTATACAAAATAATATAGATAAATATTACTTTTTTATTGTATTCAATAAAAGTTACCAATTTTATCTCTATATATAATAAGACAGTAAAAATATTTTGTCTGTACATTTAGTAATTTTGACTGAAATGGATAGAGGGACACTTAAAAAGACTAATAGAAAGCAAAAAGATTTTTTTTGAATTTCTTGTCTGTCTGTCTGTCTGTCTGTCTGTCTGTCGACATATTGTTGTCCGCATTTTTCTCTGAAACTACTGAACCGATTTACTTGGAAATTTCACCAATTGCTTTGTTTTAACTCAATTAAGGTTCTAAAGTTTGGTTCATCAAAATCGGTTCATTAAAAAAAAGTTATCGTCATTTGAATGAACTCAAGGCATTAGGTTGCCAGCGAATGTTATATAGAAATCGCGCTGGTATGACCCTGGCTAAAGAATGACATTCGAAACGTCTTGATTATATGACTGTTGATAAAAATATATATTTTTTTGAAGCACTATTATACAATATTTTATACAATAAAGTAAACAAGGCCAGTCGTGGCGCAGCGGCAAGAAGTGTGACTGTAAAACCAACTGGTTGTGGGTTCGATCCCCACTCGAGGAGATGAAATATTAACTTAAATTTATATTTCCATTTCTTCGTTCTGGTGGCGAGGTTAAGCGCGGCGTTGAGTTCTGCCACTCAACAAGCAATGCCTCCAGAATTCGGCAGAAAGTGGGGAACGGAGTGTCTTAACACTAGGTTCCCTCTGCCTACCCTGCTATGTGCGGGATACAGCGTGAAGCTGATTTATTTATTTTAAGTAAACAAAATTGAATTGTTAGTAGAGATTACCTTCATAAATCATAACAGTAAAGTTTAAATCGTAATTAATTCAACACAGAGATAAAGAACGATTTGATCTTCAAAGAAATATCAAGTAAATACATAGATTTTTTGGTTCGTTCGTTCGTTTGAAATAAATCTATATAAAAATGCCTAAAAACATCCTTTCTACGTGTACTCTGTAATAACTACATATTTACCAATTATTCATTTATCTAATAATATGCAAACAGGAGTTAATATGCAAACATTACAGTTATTTTAGAACACTAGGTTCCCTCTGCCTACCCTGCCGTGTGCCGGGATACAGCGTGAGGCTGATTTATTTATTTATTTTATTTTATTATAGTTGTCAATCAATTCTGCTTAAATCAATAATCATGTATTTTAAGCGGGCGAAGCCGTGGGAGGGCCGCTAGTAGAATATAAAATAAAATAAAATTAAATTAACATAAATCAGCTTCACGCTGTATTCCGCACACAGAAGGGTAGGTAGAGGGAACCTAATGTTAAGACACCCCGTTCCCCACTTACCCTCAAATTTTGGAGGCATTGGGTGTTGAGTGGCGGAACTTAACACCGCGCTTTGTCTGGACACTAGAGCGAAGAATTGAAAATAAAAATTTAAATAATTATTTCATTTCATCAAGTGGAGATCGCACTTACAACTAGTCGCGTTTACAGTCACACTTTGTGCCGCTGTGCCACGATGGACCTTTATATAAAATTTATAATACTGCTGCTATTTATAATGCTTTTATTATGTTGACGGCTAAATCTGTCACTATATCATAAAATCCAAGAAACAGTATTTGACCCGCTTGTTACGATTGTATCATCATGAAACTTAGGAGTCGTAGCTTACAATACAATAATATAGCATCGTTGAGCTGATCTGATGATGTAGCCAAAACCTGAATAGTGGAACTCTTCATAAGTTACTTGATATTAATTCACTGCGTTTAGGCTCATATCGTGTATAGTTCTGAGGACATAACATTTTTAGTGATTTTTTCTACTATATAATATTACATATTGCAATATTTGATGGCGGAACTCTAGTTTGCTTTGTTGACCCCACATTTCATCACGATCAGACATTCACATTTAACTCCTTAATACTACCATTCAATGAAAAAAAAGCAAACAGATTTTCTCTGCCAGGCCTACTAAACTTAAACTAGAAAAGATTCTTCTTGCTTGTATTGTCGCATTTTGCCAAGTAAGTAAAGGTCACTGGTATATCTATTATATATTTTATTAAACTCCAGTCATTCAATCAGACATTAGTCAACTTCAGAAATCAAAATCACATTAACCTAAAATGAAACAAAAAAGCTTTAACAATTACATCAATAAACGCTAAGAGGACTGGTTAACTAAACACATTAAGACAAAGAAACGAAAACCGACGGCCATTTCCATTTTATTATATTAAGATACACCGTCCCAGCATTCCACACTGGAGATGGTCGATAGCTGAATAGTGACAATTGATTTTGTATTGAACTTTGACACTGTTAGAGAATTCGTCGCGGTGTACGTTCATAATCATATATTTTAATCAATTGTTCGAAGTAATATGCTTATAAATGATCTATTATGAGTCACTTTACATGGCTTGAATGTTGCATTTGGAAAAAATTATGTCTTATGTAATTTTGTCACTTCTTTCATTGATTGGTTTTGAATATGTAAATAAATAAAAACATTATTTAGGTGATATTTTTATTTTAGTTTATTTGAGTTCTTAAGCTGTGGCGTGTGGCGTATGCGTGTGCGTGTTGAAGCCGATCGTGGTGGCACAAGCGTACAGATAAGCATGCCAAGGTAAGCACGAGAGGTTGTGAGTTCGATTTCCATTCGAGGTAATTTAATATTTCAAATTTTTATTTCCTCGCTCTTGTAACAAGGCAAAACGCGATGTTGAGTCCTGCCAAGGTGGAAAGCCAAGATTAAATCAGAAGAGAGTGTCTTAACACTAGGTTCCCAAGTTCCCTCTGCCTACCTTGTTATGTGAAGGATACAGCTTGAAGCCAAAAAAAATATAGCTTTTCGAAAAATGTATAGAAAAGACGCGAAGAAAATTATAGGTAGCTTGGCATAATTATAGAATATATGTTGAAAAGAGAAAAAGTTATAGTTGACACATTATTCCGTTTTACAGTATTATCTAAATAATTATTATCATATTTTATATATCATCATTTATTTAGTGAAAGACCGTAAAAGCTGAATAAAAGCTAAAGAAATAAGGTAAAAAATTGCGTTAGGGTTCCAAGCGTGCGACTATAAAAACGACTTGTTGTGGGCCCGATTGCCACTCGGGGAAACGAAATTTTCACTTCCGCCACTCAACACGCAACGCCTCTAGAATTCGGGAAGAGAAGAACGGAAGTCTCTTAATGGGAACAGAGTGATTCAACATTAGGTTCCTAGGTACTCCCTGTCTACCTTGGTATGTGCGGGATACAGCGTGAAATTAAAAAAGAAATTAAAATAAATAAATATAAGGAAGAAATCCGAAAACGCCACCTTAAATAATCACGCTCATTAGTAAATATTTAAAACACGCTTTACCATACACCGTCGCCGGGACCCGATCAGAATCTCTCTATCCCGTCCTTATTGAATTATGAACCTATCCCGCGAGCGAGAAGGACGGGACCAAACCAACTTACGGCCAGAGGGAGATAACTGAGCTATAGGTGTCCCTTATTTTATCTACTAATTGAGTTCTTTAAAAGTTACAATTCAGATATACTTCAATCTGGTATTATTTATAACAATATTGGGCTACCCGCCGCGATTTGATTGGTTAATTTCATTAATTTTCTTAATTGTTATAGCTTTTTATAATTTCCGTTGTATGTTTTTAAAGATTTTTACGCGTTTGTTTTTTTTTTATTGTATGACGTTTTTATGTACATTAAGTAATCATGGGGATTATTTAATTAATATTTTGTTCGTTTTAGTGGTTATGGCCCCCTGGTGGTGAGGAGAATTATATAAGGTAAATGAAGTACTGTAATTTGGTACATACTTGGTTTGTTGACAGGATACTTTAAATTGCTGTTTACATTAACATATATAGAAAGCTCGAGGACACCGTGGCGCAATCGAAGCGTCTCACTGGTTGTAAAAGAAATGGTTTTGGATCTGATCCTTACTCGACGGGAAATATTTATATAAATATATTTTAACGCTTCCTGTTTTAATAGACAAAGCACGGTATTGGGTTCTGCCACCTAATATGCAATGTGTTGAAACTGGGGCAGAGAGTAGCGAGCCTAGAGTCTAACCAGTAATTCCTTCTACCCACTACTCTACTAACTGTATGGATAGGTGCTTTATTTTTATTTACATGACACAGTAAAATATAGTATTCACTTCCAGCTAAGTCAAATCATAACAGCATATTATCCTGGCATATTTAAATAGATGTAATACAATTGCTAACCGTATTTATTACTATAATTATTTCAGTCTATTTATTGACGATCCTGAAGACACAAAATCAGTCTCAAAACTACTACGCCTACACTAAGCAATACATTTTATAAATATACAATAATCAATCAAACTACCATTGTAAACAAATTTCAAACTATATAGATTTTTATTATGTATATGTATATATAAAATTATTCCGTTACTGAATGACCGACAGACAAGATACAAAGTTGAAGATGAAGAAGACAAAGCGTAGAACGCTGAAATTTTGCATGTGATTTACTTACTTAGGGAGTGTAGAGAAGCACTAAGGAAGGATTTCTTACGAGAATTTAAAAATAAAAGAATTTTAAGTTTTACCAAAAAGACTAAAAAGAAGTCACGAGCGACTACTAGTGTATAATATAAATGTAAACATTTATATACTCAATAACAGCTATTAGTCCATTAGTATTAGCTATAAAGTAATAACGCTCTGTAAAAGCAATCGTTGCCGAAATTGAGTTGAGTAAAATAAACACCTTTATTACAAAAAACTAACTATAAATAAATGTATGCTTAATTAGAAATCGCCATTTTACTTTCTATAATAATTATGAAATCGTGATGTAGCAGTTGTGTGTATGGTTTTTTGGTGGTCTTTAGAATATGAGTTTAAAAAATTGAATAACTTTATTCATGACGCTAGTTGGCTATTTCATAAATTTATGAATGAGCATATTGGCGTTATTAGTAAAACTAAAAAACGAGTATATTCATTTAAATATGCCGTTGTGGGTTCCATTCCCAATCGGAGAATGAATTACAATTTCGCCGCTATGGTAACAAGACAAAGCGCGGTACAAAGGACCACCACTTAACACGCAACATCTTGAAAATTGAGCGCTACGTAGAGTACGGAATGCACTAGATTTCCTCTGCCTATCCTTCTATATGCGGGATACAGCATGAATTTAAAAAAACAGGATATCG
This sequence comes from Heliconius himera, assembly GCA_021202915.1. NCBI lineage: Eukaryota > Metazoa > Arthropoda > Insecta > Lepidoptera > Nymphalidae > Heliconius > Heliconius himera. Next base: position 18,564 of record JAJHJA010000427.1, read on the forward strand.
TTTAGGTTAGCAAGTTATAACATTGGTTATTGCAACAACATAAAGATTTAAAAAAGCTCGTTTAACATTTGTTAAATAGATTAACGATGCCAGTGCACATATGTGCACAGTATATTAGAACAAGGAAAAAGAAAATCTCTCAATTTTATATGGTCTTAACGCGGCGGTCGTGTTAACTGGTGCTAATAAGCAACGCCGAGTGTTCGATAAAATCTTAACAAACCTGTTCGGATGTTAAAAATGTATGATTGGTACTAGAAAAGTGAAATGTTAATTTTAACATGATTTTTGATTTTAAACTTGCAAATGCGCACAAGTCGGTAGTTACCATGATCGTCGCTATAAGGTAATCTAAAAATGTCGATATTGGCAAATTTTAATTCAATTTAATAGACAAGATTAGTATATGGAATTCTAAGTATTTATTTTAAGAAACAAAAACTTACTACCAATTAAGACATTAAGTATCGAAATCTATACTGAAAGACGAGTGTTGAGTGGCAGAACTCAACTAACACTCAACTAGCTTAGCGGGGAAATTATAAAAATTGAGATTATTATTGAATTCACCGACTCTGTTGTTCACGTTTTTTGTCAATATTGGATATATTCACAATAAACGTGAAAAATAGAGTAAGTTGACACTATAATTACTTCGTGCTACATTCGAGTTCAAAATAAAGATAACATAAAATATTTATTTAGTATAATAATTTAGAGACTATCGTTGCGCAGCGGCACAGAACCTGACTATAAGCATGAGGACTGTGGGTTCGATTTCCACTCGAAAAATTATTTTGGTAACAAGACCAAACGCGTCGTTGAGTTACGCCAATCAACACGTAGTCCCAATTTCTTAAAAAATTGACAGTGGTTACCCTGAAAGCGGGATACAGCGTGAAACTAAAAGAAAAAATAAATATAACAAAATCGTGAACAGTATGACAGATGAATGGACACGCCCAGCTGATCATTTTATTACGCTGACACATGCTTTAATTCATCACCACAACTCATTAAGCGACGCCATAAAATGCCTCTAGGTCTGGTCATAATAAATTATAGATCGGGCGAAAAGTTCACATAAAATCTATAATAACAATAAAAATTTATGATTATTTATTGGAAAAATTTGTGTTTCTGTTTGCAAAATTATGTATTTAAATATTATTAGCTTAAAAAAATTGAGGACATTTGATTGGAAACGGTTAATTCTAAAGCCTATTTTTTAAAATTAAGTTGATTGCTGATATAAATAAATTACTGTTATTTCACCAACTGTTACAATTATGCAATTTCACAATATTTATACACACAAACTTAAGAACGGTTACTAAGTTATCTACTCATATGAAAAAATCAAAAGAATTTGTTTGATTGACATGCTAATCTCAGAAACTGATTTCAAATTGAAAAATTTTTTTTGGATACTTAATTTACCGAGGAAGGCAACAGGCTGTATTCGTCGACGTTAATCGTTACCGATAACTCGATATAATTACCATCCACAGCTCTCAATTATTTTTATTTGAAGACGCAGGCGAAGCCGCAGTAAAAGCTAGTCATGTATATGTAAATCATACTAGTAAGACACAGGAATAAAAAAATATTTCATTAATATATACCTAAATTGAATTTTTGATTCACACTCCGCATACGATGTAAGGTCACCGTTAGTTTACAGATAACGTTAGATTTCGTATGGAAACGAAGCGCGTGGGTGTCGACTCTAATTGGCCAATAAAGTGTGGTGGGCATGGTCCAAAGTTACTAAATTATCCGCCTCGAGACGTGCTTTGCTGTAGGTCTGTCTGTGTGGATTTTGATTGTAATCAAATAAATTACTCATTTCTATGTTTTGATAAAATTTTGGGGACTTTTTTTTTCTTTCTCTTGAGTAAAATTTATGATTTGAGTGAAGTTTGAATGTATAATGTTTTACCTTGTTGAGTAATGGAATGGATATTTAAATTTGTTAGTTATTTTAGTTGATAGTTTAGTACTTAAGTTACATTTTCACTTTTAAAGCCGAGAAAGTTGTAATGTTTTTAATTCTGACGTTCAAGTAAACAGTTTGATTATTTTTAGTTCACGGTGATCCCGCTATAGCAAGATAGGTAGCATTTTTCTAATGTTAAGACAATCTGTACCTCACGTTTCGCCTAATTTTCGAAATATTGCGTGTTGAGTGGTGGGACTCAATGTCGGGCTTTATCTTCTTATCAAAATAACAAAATGACATTTCCACGAATGGAGTGAGGTTAAGCCCGTCGTGGCGTAGGACACAGGCGAATGTAAACGCGAGAGGTTGCAGGTCAACACGTAGTGCCTCTAGGGATCGGCGGGAAATGGGGAACGAAAGTGACGTAATGGGAACGAAGTGTTTTAACACTTGATTTCGCAGGTTTCCTCTTCTAACTCTGCTATATGCGACATACAGCGAGAAACTAAAAAAAAAACAGAAAAAAAGACTACGATTATCATGATTATATGTCTTTGAATTTTTAACCCCTTCTTGAAATAAAAGAAATTTTACATTTCCTTACCATAACCTAAAATAAGATAATACTAAAGCATTTTGTTTACAATCATGTACTATCTAAAAAAAATTAGGAAACATATTATAATTATGCAATTAGGACACTCCAAGACGAATGTGTGTTTCGCGTGTCTTAACCCCGTAACGTAAATATATTAACATAATATGAATAATTTATAATATTCCATCGACAATCACATCAAAATTAATTAAGGAGGCCAATTAATAAAACGATAACACCGTTCTAAACAAACACCTAAACGACACGAACTAATCAGGGCTTTCCTGCATACAAATTGGATCTATCGAATGGCCATTAATGACAACTGTCGAACGTAACATAAAATATCTTATTGTCCATATATTTTTAAGTCCATCTTCATAGGAAATAGTTTTTTTTTTTTGAGTGTAAAAAAACATGTAAATTAATTGAGGCAGTTAATACTTTCCCCAAACTAAAGCTTTGTATGGGGGTTTGAATTCTTTTGATAGATTTTTGTTAGAATTATAAGCTCGTTAGTAAAAACTTTAGGTTTTGCCACATAATGCATTTCTTTATTATCTTCACATCCACATAAACAGGGCGCAGTAAAAGTTACTTACACTTTCCGCCCATTTAGGATTTTGAGAATTGAGTAGCGGAATTCAACGCCGCTCTTTCTAAATTTGTTAGGAATCAAAAAAACAACTCCCTCACTCCACCCCGCCAACCGCTGCGGCCTTATTCCTTTAAAATAAACGAGAAATTCAGCAAGAGCTGAATTTGTAATTTGGTTATATTAGTAGCAATATTAGCCACATGGAAAAAAAAAGACCGATATTTTATGTACAAAAAGAAGTCACAATTATATTATCTTTATACAGGGCTTGAACTAACCTACATGCGTCTGCGCATCCCCTTAAACAGACAATATCAGTAAATAATAAGTGATTAAGCTCGAACACGCGACCCATTCATATACATATAAAATACCACAAAATATATATTTGAGCTATAACCCAATGGGAGGTCGGCTAATTATTGATGATATGCATATACATGACTTTTAACGGGCCATGCTTTATGGACGACAGTAAATTATGAAACACTGTTCTTGGTTTCCCGTGAGTAGGTATATTGTTGTTATAAATTGTCATCTAAGTTTTGTGGTTGAGACTATCGGTTATGTAATTAGTCGTATATCTTTATATATAGATGCTTATCCCGATTTCGATCGGGTACTGTGGTGGTTTTTAGTAAACTGTGACTGTTTTGATAATGGATTCTAGTTAAATATTGTAACATTGCAACAAATATGCATTGAGGCCAGTCGTAGCGCTGCACCTGAGCCAAGCGTTCGACTGTAAATGCAACAGGTTGTAGGTTCGATTCTCACTCGAGGAAATGGAAAATTCAATAATTTATTTTCTTGCTCTGGTAACGAGGCAAAATGTGGCGTTAAGTTCCGCCACTCAAAACGCAATGCCTCCAGAATTAGGCAGACAGTGATCAATAGAAGAGCATAATGGGAGCAGAGTGTATTTATTTTGCAGATAGATATAAAGTTATTTTGTTCTTTAATACTCAGATAAGCAATAGAGATAAGTAATAATTGGAAGGATAAAAAAAAATTGGATAAGTTCATCCCTAGCGAAGTAGGTAAAGCGAAAGAAGCACCAAATGGGGTCCCTATCACGGTCACGGTCTTTATATACATACAAACCTCTCCCCCTTGTTCTCAGTGATCAATCTCTTCATACATCGCCCTCCTGCTTTTTACATGATCCTCCTCCAGAATCATAGATAGTATTTTCGAACGTCAACCGGGGTTCACTTTGCACACACTTTGGCACAAGTTTAGATATATGAATTTTACCGTACAACAAATTTGCTTAAAATAAAGTATTCATAATTAAAATGATGTAAATCTTTAGAACTGTTTTCATTATTTTAATATGTCATATTTTATAATTAATTACGATCGTTATATCTAAGAAAAGATATGTTATACAAGATAAGCATCTCGAAGAATTTTTAATACGATTATGTATTTTAATAGGCTTTGAGATTTAAAACTAAGTAGTTGTAGCCCGCAACATTGTTTGCGTGAATTTTAAGACATCTTAAAATCTCATAATTTCCTATTCGTTTAAAATTCTCAAAATCCACCTAAACTTTTCACCTAAACACCCAAACTCTATAGAATTTCTTTTCAAACTTTATGCTGTAGCACTTAACAGAGTAGGCAATGGAATCCCGGGAACCCAGTTTTAAGACACTCCGTTCGCATTAAGACACCGCGCTTCCCCACTTTCCGTCATTACATTCAACTCAACGCATTTTACTAACGATCTTGTGTATGTTGTGCTATGGAATTGCAGGAAATTGTTGTGCAATTTATATAAAAATAAAATAAATCAGCTTCACTCTGTATCCCGCACACAGCAGGGTAGGCAGAGGGAACCTACTGTTAAAAAAATCCGTTCCTTTCTGCCGAATTCTGGAGGCATTGTGTTTTGAGTGGCAGAACTCAATGTCTCGACTTCACAGCGAGATCAAGACATAAAAATAATCCAATATGGATTGACACTATTTACAAGTTTGTTTTTTAATAAATCAAAATAATCAACAAAAAAATATATTTTATGCGCTTCACGCTGAATTCAATGTAATCTCAAGAATCTCAAATTAAGAACCTTGATTCTCTTAGTTTATAGACATTGTGTGTTGAGTGGAACTCAACGCCCCGTTTTGTTTTACGACCGGAGCGCAGAGATGAAAATATTTTATTCACTGTTACGGTGTTTCGCCAATATGACTGCCTAGCGGGGTAGTCAGAGAGAACGGAGCGTCAAACGCTACGGTCTCTATATACCTCTTTCGCCTCGTCCACTGTCATCAACCTCTTCATACATGCCCTCAGGGGGTCCTCATGCCTTTTAACGTGACATTCCTCCAGTATCTTTGATATTGTGTTTTCAAAGGTCTCCCGAGGTCTCCCCCTACCTCTTACCACTCACTTTTCCATCATAAATCTTTTTTGCCGTTCTTTTATCACCTATTCGTGACGTGCCCAAACCAACTGAGCACGTTTTTCTTCATTCTCAAAGTGACATCCTCGCTAGTACCTACCATTCTGTGTATCTCTTCATTGAGGATTCTATTAGCTAAGCTGACTCCGCATATCCTACAAAGAGATCGCTTCTCCATGGCATTCATCTTTCTTTCATTCTTCTTCTGTAATACCCACGTCTTGCTGCCGTATAACAGTGTCGTTACAAAACTACATTGTGTACGGCCAAACGCGCATCTGTTCTGTCGTTTCGCCGTCTCATTAAAGGCTCCGTTAATCCTGCTACCGGCAGTAATACGCCTTTCCACATCCATCTCGTATCTCCCATCTCTACTGAACATACTTTCCAAGTATACACACATAACATAAATAAAAACTGGACAAGCGCGAGTCAGGCTCGCCCACCGAGGGTTCCGTACAAAAATTGGAGGTCTAGCTTTTTCTGAAATTCAGTCTTAACTTAGCCAGAGCCCTTTCATCTGATACCTCACTTGAACTAGCGGCTTTTGCCCCCCTTTTAAGGCTATCATTTTTTCGCCTAGTACTACTATGTACTAGTACTGTACCTGTACCTGTAGATGCTAGCTGCCCAAAATTCATAATTCTATGTCACCCGGAAGTACTCTATTAATTTTGATTCCCTTAATAGTGTTGAAATACGCATTTTTTGCTATATAAACTACCATATCTTTTTTTATCAGCAAATCATGGCACCGTAGATCTGAGTATATGGTTAGAATTTCAACTCAACTCAACAACAGACGGACGGACAACAAAGTGATCCTATAAGGAGTTCATTTTTATCTTTTAAGGTACGAAACCTTAAAAATGCTTGCATGAGACTACTAAATCTTGCATCTACGTTAGAAATTTTAACACAAAAGTACTAAAACTCAAATAATTGACATAATTTTATTTGAAACGAGCAACACTAAAAACCTACGATTACTTTACATTCGACACGAGATTTTGATTTGAATACAACATTGTTAACACAGTATTTGTTACACGAGGAATTAAATCTTATTTCTTTTTCATAGAATTTTACATCTTATTACTATTCACATAAGAATTAAACTTCTAGGTAAAATTGTCTTTAAGGTAGCTAGGAAAATCGATATTGTACTTGTGTATTATTTATATAAAATTTACGATTATCGTCCGCGCCGCCCGCTCTGAATAGTATCTTAGGCCATGAAAGATTTTATATAGATTTTAAAATCGTTGAAGAATATTTTATCTGTGGGTACTTATTTGTATCGATTATATTCATATCAATTGGTATCGATGTATCATCAGATGTTATTTTGCTATCTCATGGTGCTATCCAAGGAAAAAATAACATTAAAATATAACTACTAAATACACCGAACAACAGCTTAAAGAAACTGTTCATGTTAGGATGTATTCCAAAAACAACAGATTTGGAAAAATAAATAGATATATAGGTAATAGACAAATAAGTATAATAAATAAGTATGAAACCAGTTATGCCAGAGCAAAAACGTGCAAGACGCGACGAGGACATGCTACTGAAGTGTTTAATGATTCCTAGGTTCCGTCTGCCTCCCCTGCTATGGAATACAACACGAAGCTAAAAACTGAAGTCATTTAAATATTTTTTCCTACAATTTATTTTTGTACATAGTATAGCTTTGGATTTTTTTTTTAACTTGCCGTATTATTGTGTGTTAGTAGATAGAATATGTGAAATCTTGAAATCCCAATTTGATTCTCTTCCCAATATCTGACTGAACTGAAATTTAAATTACGACTTCAGTTCCGATGACAATAAAATTAGATATAATAAATATTTTTTAATCGAAAATGGCCGGCCCAATAATAAGGCGCATGACAAATTTTTTTCAACGCACCTAATATAGATATCAAATGAAAAGGGCTTGATTTATAAAATACAATTAAAAAAAACCCTAAAAACTTTTTTAAAAAAGATTTTTTGATGAATAGTTTTTCTTTAATTAAATATAAATTATTGACTTGGCAATTTTTTTACCACCAGGCACCAAGCTAGACATCAACCTCGTTATCCCGTAAGCTGGAAGTACACTAACTGGCAAATATAATAAAGCCTGTACGTCAAATAATGTTGAGTGAATGTACCCAAACAGATCTCCCTTTCTTTCGTCGGGAAGTCGATAACAACGCATACTAAATATTTAACTTGACTATCATTTCACATTTATGTTTTTGATAGGAGATCAATATACAATAATATTATTACTACAAACATTATGTTAGTATAAAAATGTAAATGGTTTACAAATTCAAATCTATGAATAAACATATTTTTTTCAATGTTACACTTTATTACTTTTTTAAGTGCCTCTCATATTAATTAACTAAAAACATTCATAACGTATTATTAAATTATATATTCATATAGGATATTGTTTAACGACAAATTAGATTTAAAAAAGATACCATGTTTTGATTCCATATTTTAAATATTATATGATTTTATTTCTCACCTTCGTATTTGCTAAATAGTGCCAGTCGTGGCGGAGGAGCATAAGAAGCGACTGTAAACGTGCCAGGTTATGAGTTCAATTTTCACTCGAGGTAGTGAAATATTTAATATTTTCATTTCCTCGCTGAATCTTAATGGAAACGGAGTGCCTTAACACTAGGTTCCCAGGCTCTCTCGGTTTACCCTGCTATGTGCAGGATAAAGAGTGAAGATAAAAAAAATTAAGTGGTTATAGAGTAATTATGATGATGATGATGGTAAGAGTTTTTATTACAATTGGAAAGTGTATAAATAAATACGAATGTTGTTACTCAGTACTCAGTACTCAGAGGCATTTATATATTCATAATAATATATATTTTCTGACGTGACGCTGTGGGACATTATCTGCATTAGCTTTCAGCCCGCATTCGAGATTTCGAGTTGCGTGTTAAGTGGCAGAACTCAGCGCCGCTCTTTATCTTACTAGAGCAGGTAATTCATTATCCGAAGCCGTCGTATTTACAGCGAACGAAGGTATAGTGGATCACATATACGGTAAGAGTTTGAATTCATAGTTACCTATGGCACCATGTCGATTGTGTCATTCACAACTGTTAATTATTTCTATTTGATTTTTATTCCATATATTTTAGTAAAAAAATTATCAAGTGTGAATCAGTCTCGCCTGCTGAGAGCACCTACCCATTTCATGATTGTTGGTAGACGGGGAGTAAGTATAAAATGATAAAGTTAGTAAATTTAGCTTTGCGGGCATAGTCACGTCATATTTTGTACGAAACGAACTACAAATATACGTTAGTAACGTTTTTTTATGCTATACCTATAAATACCCATTATTAGGATTTTTTTCTGTTTATATTTTTAGTTTTCACTTCACCTAAATTTTACGACTGTAGGTTCACGGTTACCCTGTAGGTTTTGATTACGCAGCGAATTCCATACAATATGCAGACAAAACCGAACACCTTTTGATTGCGTTAACTTAGCTTAGTTTTTTCTGCGCTTAGACTTGTCGAATCCATGTTAATTTAAGCTTGATACCTTCATGTGATCTTGAGATAAATGGTCTTGACAGACGAAAAGACATACAGACAGACAAACAAGAGAGTCAGGGTTCCGTTGTTTCCTATGTAAATAAGAAACCCTAAAAAAAATCTATTTACTTATTATTTTTTCATTGAATCAAGTTTCCAAAGATTATATCTTAGCCTAAAATCGATTTAACTGTATATAAAATGACTAAATTAACTCATTATGTCTCTTTAAAAAGCAATAACTCCAAAATTATACAATATAATCAATATGTGCATAGCTAATTAATTATTTGCGACACATATTAAAAAGCGACATCTTTATCATGGTTTTATGACCATGGAACTGGAGACACATGAAGACGATGGTATATTTCTTAATAGTCTTGTTTATATCAAATATAATATATAAAAAAACCGGCCAAGTGCGAGACGGACTCTCCCAGGGTTCCGTACTAATTTCAGAATTGTTGTCAGAAAAATATAACTTATAAAATTTGACAAACTTAAGTTTGTATGAAGTTAACTACAAATACAAGTTTATAGTGATTTATTTTATGAAATATCTATATCTATATATTTTCCTTAATTGTGTTGTAAATTCTCAATTTTTAAAAAACAAGGGCACACGCTTGTGACTGAAAATGCAACAGATTGTGAGTTCAATTCCTACTTGATGAAATACTTATTATTTTAATTTTATTTGCTTTGATGTCGATGCAAACCGCGGCATTATACCTCCAAAACCTGGTGTAAAGTGAAGAACGAAGTGTCACTAGGTTCTCTCCACCTAACCTGCCACATGCATGATACAGAGTAAAGATAAAAAAGAAAAAATATGTCATACATACGTTACAATTATATTAATATCAAAATTTAGCCATTTTTTGCTCAGAATAACAATTTTGATATCGCACTTGCAGCAACAGGGTTTAACAACCACGTTCTCGATTCTATAGAATTAATTAAGAATGAATATTAATAAATATTAATGAATAATTAAATGGTTTTTTATATATTGCCCTCACGACACTAAATCAGAACCATATAACTAAAAATCGAAGCGAACCGAACCTGTCTTATTAGTAAAGTGACTCGCGTGGGCGAAGCTCGGAGGTGACAGGAAGATATTGTACAAAGGTCAAAGCACACTATAAATTGTTATTTACAAAGCCTACTTAAAAACATTAGGAGTGCTCGATACACTTACATAATATCGATATTACTAAAGTATAAAAAAGAAAGCCGTTGTGGTGCAGGAGCACAAATGTGTAACTGTAAACGCCAGAGTTGTGAGTTTGAATCCCCCTCAGGGGGATGAAATATACTAATATACCTTTATTTCTGGAAATACAAGGCAAAGCGCGGTCTTGAGTTCAGCTACTCAACACGCAAAGCCTCGAAAATTCGGCGGAAAGTGGAACATGTCTTAATGGGAGTATTGACCACTAGGTTTTGAAGTTTCCTCTACCTACCCTGCTATAAGCGGAAAAGGGCGTGGAGCTAATAAAAAAGAAAGGAACGTGGTTAGATTCTCTCTCCGTAGCTCTCTTATTAAATGCGGGACATGAAAGTAATATACGAAACTATTACATTTGGACTCCTAACACGAATTATTTTCAATATACATATATAATTAATATATAATAGTTGAGATATTATTTGACACATCGAAAATATCCATATTTTTGATCAATACGTACAGTCGGTTCAGTATCGACCAAATATCATAATATATGACATATAAACAAAAATCGATATTTTTCTACATTAACATCTCTAAAATGTATTCGTATCATTTTCGATTATATATCTGATTGAACGTTACCAAATCGAAGGTAAGTTATAATTTCATACATAACAAGTGGGCGAAAGTTCTATAATTCTAATCGTAAAATGAAATCTAAGGCTTCTGATTGAGTATAAAATTAATAAGTTTATACAGTTTTATGACGTACTTGTGAAATCGTAATAATCAATTTATAAGTTATTATGTTAATACACTTGTTAAGCATTATGCTAATACTGTAATTCGAGAGTAAGTTACGAATTAGAAATTAAACCCCTGAACTGATTTTATTGAAATTTGCTGTCAATAAATGTTTAAGATGAATAATGAAATTAGAAGTATGCGGAATGAGTACTGGTTCAAATCCAACTAAAATATTGAAGCAAGTTTGTATATATGCTTATCTATCATCTATACACTTTAGCCGGTCTAGTTGGCTAAAAAACGAAATAAGATTCTCCACAAATGAACGAGCATGAATCTCTATAAAAAAATTAAAATGTAATGTCATAAAAAGATATTTGCGAATTCGCCACTCCCACCCGCTCAAGAACTGAATTTTCTTTTTCCGCTTCTTTCTCTCTGTTCAATTCTCTCTTCCGCTAAAATAAAGTGAGGCGTTGGGCTACGCCAAAAATGACATTAAAACCCCTAAATGCACAAAAATTGCATATAACGAGATATCACATTAAATTCACTTATTTCATACCGCCAAGTAAAAAACAATGCATCACATACACGTTGTTCACCTACGTATATACGTGTATATATCCAAAACACACTAACACTGTTATAAAATATTATCGGCTGTCATCAGAACGAGTGATTCCATTTGATTTGTCACAGAATTTTATCACTGTATTCATCAAGTGACCTGAGCGACACTGTGGACGTCATTAGCTCAGATAGATTTACAATACCTGCGTTCTGAAACACTTCTCCAAACTAAATTTACTGGAGAAAACGGAACAATTTAGCAATTTTCAACTTTATTTTCTTTATATACAAGAGCTAATATATATTTATAGAACTAATATGTTTCGTGTGAAATAATGCCACCCAAGGCGCACATGAGCTCTATAAATGTGTACAATTTACTACGTTCTTGAAATTGAAAACTTGCGTCCTAATGACATGAAGTGAAAAAATAACCTCGCCCCTTCTTGGAGTGGTTGGTATAAATTTATTACAACAAATTACTTATAAAACGTGTATATTCATTTAATCTGTATATCTTATAATGGCTTCTAATGATAAAAGTTAGTATGAACATATTTGCTCATATTTAACAGGATAAGCATGGGGAAGCCGGCGAGATAGATCTTGATATACCCATTAAAGTACAATGTGCAATTTCCGGGTCATAACTCTCACAAAAAGAAGAAAAGCTATATCTAGAAACTTTGAAGCAGAACCAGAAATTGTTTTTGTTTCTTACCAAAAATACATAATATTTAGAAATTTTATAAATGCAACGGTTAGTTGGTTCTATTCCCACTGGGAGGAATGAATTACTTTGATTTCCACTTTCGGCAGAACGTAAAAAACGGAGTGTCTTTGTACTGTAGGCTGTACTGTAAGTAAAAGCAAAATAAGCTAATGCCTCTTTAGCAAGTATACGGATCAAAGTAGGCAATGAAGTCTCCTCAACATAAATAATAACACATAAATGTCTTGATATAGTGTCATTTTGATAAACTTTGATTTACGATAGCTCTTCTAAACGTTACGGCCAGTAAATTACTTATTACGCTCTCGACGTATTAAATGTAACTTTGTTGTTATCTGTGATCCTCTCAAAAAGATATACATTTTATTTTGTTATTTTAAAATGTTGGTGATCGAAAGTGTTTTTTTCTTCATAGTCGCGTTGTATCTCATATATAGCAAATTTGGAAGAGAGCTTATAAAATATTATCCACGGTCGTCCCAAATGTGAGGCAATGCTTGTTCAATGACAGAAGTCAACGCACGCATTTTTTATAGAAAAGATTAGGCCAACGATTGTGTCACCTTATGTTAAGACCCCGTGTAACACTAGAAAAACTAAAGGTGCGTTACCAGCCTTTAAGGTGAAGTTCCTACAGAACCGTAAAATAGTGAAGTACCACGTATCTAGGAGGTGGGGATGGCTATTTAAGCTTGTGACGTATTGTGTGGTTAGAAAATTACCAGGTCAAATAGTTCCCCAGCGGTAGAGAATGTACAACGAGGACACGTATGTAAATCTATACAAAGTCAAAGAGTCAAGCTCGGCCGGTTCTACGTTGTATGCGATCAAATGATTCTAGCTGATACTGCGGTACACCAGCCCAAAGATGAGAACAGTACGTAACAGTTCTAAATATTATACTTAACCAAAGTTTGGGAATGGAAATAATTTATTCCCCAGAGTAGGGTTTATGTCCCATTGCTCCACGCCTCGTAAAAAGCTTAATTGATGTGATTGATCAGATCAGAGCAAGGAGCTCTGATAGGGAGCGGCATTGAGTTTGAAAAAGCATGTCAAAGATTATTTTAAGTAAGAATCGAATTTACTATCCTATTTGTACTTCCAAGCGTTCCAAGTGTCTTGACGACACATAATGATAAAACTTTTAAAAAACCAATTATATCATGACGAACGATCAACGCTAAAAATATAAATTTATATTAAAAATTCATATTATATATATGCATTCCATTCCATTTCTAGGGTCCCATACCTCGAAAAGAAAAAATAGAATCCTTATATGATTATCCGTCCATCTGTCAAGACTCATTTTCTCAGGAACGTACCAAAGTATCAAGTTGAAATTTATATCACATACTCAAATCTACTGCCCCTTAGAAAAAAAAAAACCAAACTTCTAAGCCAATGTAATCAAAAGATACAGCCATTTATGCCGCAGATTTTCGCGACTTGCAAGAGAATCAAAACCTATACGGTACTTTTCGTGGAGCTACGTCTTATAGAATAGATAAAGAAAAAATTGCGAAAAGTGAAAATTTATAGGAATTTGAAAATAAAAAAACACTACAAACTTATTGTTGTAGTTCATTCCTCACAAAATGAGTGCATATGGACATATGCACTCATTTTGTTGCCAATCAAACTTAAGTTTGTCAACTTTTATAAGAGTATATATCCCCTTGAACTACCCCCTACTATGCCCAAATTGGTACAAAAGCCTTATTGGGTGAGTCCGACTCACACTTAACCAGTTTTTAATTTAAAATTAATTCGACGTTCATTTAAGAGTTTAATACATTATATTTATAGTTGGTGTAATTAAAGTAAATAGCTAAGACGGTCTTAACATTATTCTGTAAATATTATATAAAATCTTTTTGAAATTAATATATTATTAATTATATTTCAAAAACACTACAAAGTTATAATTTTAAAAACGTGAGAATTAACATAACATCCAAGCTCACATACTACTTTTATCTGCGGCTTCAGTCCAGTCAAGTAGAAATTATTAAAAGTTTTGTACGACTCTAATTCTAATCTCCAAGCGCTGATAGAGTGGGTTAAATTTTCTCTATAAATGGATGGATATATCCAACACAAAAAATATTCTATTCGAATCAAATTTTATTTTTATTATATAGTAATGTATGTATAAAAAGTAATATAAAATTAGTAAACATTTGACAGTGATTAAGGCTATATATACTCCATTTGCCACCAAGTCGGACGCGAAGCAAAGCACTGTCATACCATCCATTTGACGAACCATTTTGAAAGACCATTTTGACGTATTTTCGTGCCCCTATTTGAGAATTTCTGGATAGATCTAGAGCTTTTAAATGATGAACTTCTAATAAACTATAAGCACACACCAAAACTTTAAAATTTCAAACTTATAGGTCATATGTTTACGAAGTTATGCGAAAGCAAAGTTTTACTATTTCTACACTGATTTACTAATTCACTCACTGATCATTGAAATAGAACTAGTACTTCTCATAAATTTAGAGAGCTGAAATTTGGAACAGGAGCAGCGCTTAATACCCACATTAAGGGCAAATTATCAAATGTAGGAACATCGAACATCTGGAGTACCTCGTGACCATGATAGTCCACAGCCAAGCTATTATACATATCGACATACTGCATTTGCGAAATTTATTCAGCGTATCTTCTTCATCATGTGATTGAAACCCATAAGAGCTCGGCTGAACTATGGGAGAAACGGAAATAAAGGAGTGTCTTAACACTAAGTGAAGTCTACCTACTGTGCGGGAGATAGCTGTAGAAAAATAAAAAAATGAACTGTATCGTTCGATATTTTTATATTATCATAGCTTATATATATACATACAACTAAGCTGTTATCATAAAGAACGTATACATATTAATTCTAATAGAAACGTATATATAAATAAATATACACAGATTAAACTAATATATAAAATAATGTACAACAAAAGCGGCTAAGATGAGGTCGTAAAATTATATTAAATTTACATTAGCCTACCAATCAATGTATGGCCTTTTGTAATACAATTGCAAATAAGCTGTAAGGTCAGACACATAGATCTTAAGCAATATTTATATATTTTTTTTATTATTTATTTATTAGTATTATTTCCATAAATAAAATATAACCACTTGTTTGATATGTATTAAATCAAACGTAATTCATTATTGAGCTTAGTCATTCTCATATAAAAGATTTTTTATAGCCAAAATATACGACATATATATATATATCAATATATATATACGAGTATATAATGGGACGTCGGTCGATCTGAAAAACGGCATTGCATCACACTGCATAATGTATGCACTGTACTCAAGGGAATAATTTGTTTAGCTTCCTGCTGTATCTTACACATAGCAGTGTAGAGGGTCCCCCACCCTGTTGTAACGACGCTCAGTTTCCTACACACCCCGTAATTTTTGAGATAAAGGCGTATTGGGTGAGGGTACTCTACGCCACGCTTTGTCTTCTTGCCAGAATAAAAAAATGATAATAATTCATTTCCCCGAGTGTAGATCGAACTCACAGCCATCGCACTTACAGTCAGACACAGTGTCGCTACGCCACAAACCGGTATGGTTTTTTTATCGATTCTCTATAAACAAGCTTTGTTTCATACATTTTACAACACCATCGATGTCTGATGTCACCGTGTCATAAATCTAATTAGAGCTCTCGTGCCATCTTATGGTTTACGACTACCACGCTAAGTGACTAACGGATATAATATGTATATACGTATATTGTATATATCTACGTATCTATGAAATATATTAATTATCGATTTTAGTTCGTTTTGTTTCATTTTAAAAATAATGAAGAAACATTTTTTTGTCAAACATTGTAAATTTGTATCGACCTTAAAGGCCGATTTCTACAGCGAGCAGAGCGTACCTATTCCACTCATCATACTCATATTTCCACAAATAAATATTCGGGGAGAAAGGACCGAGCGAGAAAAGCGAAAGAGGAAGGAGGAGCGAGGAAATTACAAAATACAAAACTCTTTGTTGGTGGAAATGTAAATCAATTTTATTTAAAAGGAGTCCGTTCACGCAAAGTATTACAAATTCATTTCTCGTTCGTGGGTTCTCAGCGTCTGAATGTAAACGCGACAGTTGTGGGGTTAATTCCAACACGCAATTACCGAGGAACTAATGCTTTTCATCTCCTCGCTAATGACAAGGAGAAGCACGGCTTTGGGTAGCGTCACTCGACATGCAATATCTCAAAAATTGGACGATATGTTGAAAAAGCGTCTTAACAATTGGTTCCCTCTGCCTAGTCTGTTACAAGCGGTGATGATAAAAAGCTGTACTGTATAAATAATTCAGTATATATGGTTATTTTTAAACAGTATGGAATGAGGCTCTCTTCTTGTTCACTTGTCTATTTTTAATTCATTTACAATAACTTAGGTATAAGTTCTGATACTATATTGACAAACATTTCGTAAATATTTTGTACGTTAGACATAGTATAATACAAATATATGTATCCTCTTCTAAGGTTAACCTAATATTTTATTATAGAGCCTAGTGTGAAAATACGCTATTACCCACGCACCGTCCAATTTTCGAGATTGCATGTTGAGTGGCGGAATTCAGAGCTGCATTATCTTAATTTAATCAGCTTCGCGCTGTAGCCAGCACACAGCAGGATAGGAATAGGGAACCTAGTGTAGATACTCCGTTCCCCACTTTTCGCCGAATTCTAGAGACATTGCGTGCTAAGTGGCGAACTCAATGCCTCACTTTGCCTCGACCAGAGCAAAGAAATGAAAATATATATGTAAATAAATATTTCATTTCTTCGAGTGGGAACACAACCAGTCGCGTTTACAGTCACACTATGTGCTCCTGCGCCACGACTGGCATCTTACTGGACTTCTTATCGTAAAATATTATAAAAATTATTTAAAAAACAGAACAAAACACTCGAAACAGAGTCGGCGACTCAAACTAGTTTTCAAAACACATAACTCACATTTAAATTGAATCAATTTCCTACTTGCAACGAGGGCAAACGATTCGCACGCGATTTATTAATTTCGCGTGCTATTAGCGTGTAATAGTGCACTCCACCGTAATGGTCGGCGCATTTGTTTCTGAGCACCTTTGGGACCTCTAGGGATGGTCGGTTGTGTATTCCGCTTGTAGATTTAATATAAAACTACACGTACTACTCTCAATATCATATTTGATTTTAAAATTTAAAGAAATAAGTAGGAGTAATAATAATAGTACCACAAATTTATTTCGGCCAGTGCCGAAAAAAACTTGTGTCTTAAACTGAGGCATACTTCGGGAATGTTTCCTCATGGGGTGAAAGGAACTTGGTTCAATTTAATTCCAAAAAAACACAAGTTTGCGTGTTAACCACAAAAAATCCATTTGTCGTATCGCCAGTCTTCCAATACACTCCTTACAGCAGTGTACGTTATGTACAAACAGTGCTCTCTCCTCCACTACTAGCCTCTTTTCATATATTTATCAAAGTAATTTTTAAAGATGAAAGTAAACCTCATTGTTTGTATATGAAATTACAGTGCACCTTCGGTATTATGTTCACATAACATATATTAATGACAAATTGGTGTATTTCCATTTATGAGTAGGTTTTATGCCGTCGTTCGTAATGGGACAATTTTTGCGATTTGTGTGTACGATGATAGTGGGTTCCATCCAAACTCGGGAGAATTATTAAGCAGGCTGATTGGTATATAGATAAACAAACTGGCACAGGTGTTAGAGCGGGTCACTTCCATCTGTTTTTACCCTATATAATATATACTGAAATTTTACCGTTTCCGAGTTATTGCCCATTCAAAAAAAATCTAAATACAGCCGCTGCCTGAATGTTGGAGGCTATATGTGTGTGAAAAAGTTTTAAAAAAATGTCACAAGCTATAATTTTCAATTGACGTTTTCTCAAAATTTTCTACACAAAATATTTGCTGCTTTCATTTTAAAAACATCACTTTGCACTTTGTGCTCTTACGATTGATATGAAATAAACGTAATTCTAACCAATTATCTTTTAAAAATTTAATGTAATTTGCCTTCAAATCAATGAAATTCGCTCTGTAATGTACAGTATTCAGCCATTCAACACGTAGGTATATATGTATATCTTAATATATATAATGTTTCGTTCTATTTTTATGATTATGGCGTTACGAGTGTGCCAGTTGAGCACTTGTCAGAAGGTTATACAGTACAAGTAGGATAATACAATAAGAGAATG
This sequence comes from Heliconius himera, assembly GCA_021202915.1. NCBI lineage: Eukaryota > Metazoa > Arthropoda > Insecta > Lepidoptera > Nymphalidae > Heliconius > Heliconius himera. The sequence goes on from JAJHJA010000427.1 coordinate 37,188, forward strand.
CACTTTAAAAGGAGATCCACGTTAAATACTACCAACCCCTATAAGCAGTTCTCTTTAACAGCAGCTCTCTGCCGACTTCACATGGCATGGATAAAAATATATAACATTTTAATTTAAGCAATAAATCGCGTGACAATTTACTTATAACAAAACTACAACAAGCCTCCTCGAGATAGTGCCGCCATTAATCACAAACAATATTTCGAGTCTTATAAATTAACCACAGATTATATAGTGGGACATTCATAAAGGTTCGTGTGGTGTAAATTGCACATCCCTACTGGTACTCGAAGACACTGAGCAATAACATCCTCTGGCGACCGCGCGATATTTAACAATACTTCAGCTTGCGTGCATCCTCAAAACTACGAAATGGGACTCTAAAAACATAGAAACAAGAACTAAACTCGTTAATATTACAATATTGTTGATAACAATACAAAATTATATAAAAGAGACTGGATTTTGAGTCTTTCCACTAAAGAAATAGCTTTGTGTCCAAAAGCAAGTATATCCATGCAAGCACCAACGTTCTACAGCCCGCTGTGAAAATGACCCTATTTGATTTATACATACAAACGCCTCTCGGTATTAATTCACTCGCAATTTGTCATTCGATGTGAGAAAGTGGTATATTGTTCGTCTTCAGCGGGAAATAATAACGTAAGTGAATTATTTTGAAACCACCCATACAGCGATTTATTTGTATGGGACAATAATTCAAATTGTAAACTGTGATATGCATTTTATTAAAGCAAATGCTATTGAAAGTGAATGTGTGTAGAATTGAATAAAACTAGCGACTTGCTAAGAATTTTTAAAGATATAATATATAGAGACTTCTAGTATAATAACTCTATAATATATTATTTTAATAAACAAGCAATGTAAGCAGTCTGATGTATATCTGTGCCATTTTAGATAATATACCAAAGGACAGAGTCCTTTGGTCGAGCATAAAGCATGACGCCCATTTATCGACACTGTAAAATATTAAATAATTATTAATTATGTGACTTTTTTGTTTTTTCATCACCTTTTACATTGTCTTTGAGGTAGAGAAATCGGACATCGCACTTATTTTTTCAGATAGTAGCAAAAAATTTAATTTAAAAAATACGACGCCTTCCTGAGCGCGACGTTGACTTCCGCCATACAATGCGCTTTTGAAAACTAGGTTCTGCTGCCCTGGTATATGAGGGAGACAGCGTGGAAAACAAGTTCCGTTAATTAACATATGGGCCTGCAACAATTTCGTTCTACAACACGCCTTCCAAATGCACCATTTTGGTAAATAATAGATAAATATAGAATAATTTATACAACCAGTCGTGTTCGATCCCCACTCGAGGAGATGAAATATTTATTTAATTTTATATTTCCATTGCTTCGTCCTGGTGTCGAGGCATGCGCGGCGTTGAGTTCTGCCACTCAACACGCAATGCCTCCATAATTCGGCAGAAAATGGGGAAGGGAGTGTGTTAACACTAGGTTCCCTCTGTCTACCCAGCTGTGTGCGAGATACAGCGTGAAGCTGAATTTATACAAATAAATACATAGTTTTTATCGCTTGACCATTTTAATAAAACACAAGTAATATTTCACACGGATCCAAGTGTGAAAGTCGCAAAAGCTCGCCCCGGCCATATCTAACGCGTTTCGTATTCATTAATATTTAAAGTTTAACTCGGACAGCCTCTAATGAGTATATTAATAACTCGACATCGGTTTTATAATTATATGCAACATATCATTTTTTATCTTAACCTATCGCCCATAGGGTATGGCATGGAGAGAGTATTGAAAATCACTCTTTATTAATTCACTCTTCATCAGTTCAAAGGGAAACTGTCAAAAAATTATTTCATTTTCATGTCATGATTCCATTGGGCTAGACTTAATTTTTTTTTTTAACTAAATAGACCACTTGTGGCGCAGGGACACTATCGTGAGAAGTAAAGAAACAACAACAACAAACAACTTGTCACAAACGAGACAACTTGTCACAAAAAAGACAACTTGTCACAAACGTTGGGACAGGACATGTTGTGACAGGTCATGAGTTCCATTCCCACTCGAAGAAATGAAATATTTAATATTTTTATTTCTTTGCTCTGGTGTCAAGGCAAAGCGCGGCGTTGAGTTTCACCACTCAGCACGTAGTGTCTCCAGAAATCGCAGAAAGTGAGCGAAGTGTCTTAACACACCGTGAAACTGGAAATGTTATGGCAGCTGCACTATGGGACGGAACAGCGTCTCACTGTAAAATCTAACATGTGGTTTCGATTCCCACTTTAAGAATAATTAACGGCCACTTAATATCATGAAAATCGAGTGGTAAGTGCAGATAAGATACTACTACTTTTGCTATCTACTAGGTTTTTATTCTATGCGAAAAAAGGTGAAGCTTTTATACATATAAAATGTTTTTATTATTTCAATTCCTCGAGTGGGAATCGAACCTACAACCTGTAGCGCTTATAGTCCCACGCTTATGCCCCTGTATATAAATAAACTTATATTAAAAAATAACACATATATTAAATCTAACTACATATATACGCGTAGGTATATATAAAACAATGATTGCAGAGCCTAAGTAATATTTCCAATATATTATAAGTGATCATTAAAAATGCACTTACAAGAACACGGGAAAGCAAGACGAGTGCTGATTCGACAAATTTGTTCTGTTTCAACGTTTCAACGATTCGACGCTCCACTTCGCCGCGATTCCCAGGCGAGATGACTAGGCTTGTAGTGTGTATATAATGCAATAGATGTATGGAACTTGTGTAAACTTAAACATGAATAATTAAGAAATTAATTTAATAACTATTAACTAGATGTTTTAACAAAAAAAATATATTATTATAAGGCCTACTACCAATTAATAAGAAGAATTAATAGATTAAAAAAATATTAATTTTGATTGCACAATCAATTACAGATGGGCGCCACATGCAATATCAATTTTCAAAAACATGGCTCTGACATAAAAGTTAATGTTTAGCAATTGCTTGAACTCTTTTTTTTTAAACTTTTGAATCTTTTTTAGCAACTGCGTGACGCAAAGAGGAGTAGTGTGCTTATTAATATTATAAAATAATGCAATTATTTTGCATTAGCAAGGGATGAAATATTTACTTAAATTTATATTTCCATTTCTTCGCTCTGGTGTCGAGGTTAAGCGCGGCGTTGAGTTGAACACGCAATGCCTCCAGAACTCGGCGGAAAGTGGAGGACGGTGTCTTAACACTAAATTCCCTCTGCCTACCCTGTTGCGGGATACAGTGTGAAATTGATTTAATTTTTAATTATTTAAAAAATAAATTTGCAATTATTGAAAATCTTGTTACGGCTTTTTTGTTAAATCGGACTTTTTTCAGTCTCATCAAACCATTAAGATAAGTATAAAGATTATTAATAAATAAATCATGACTACAGTTTAATTTGAACATCCTGAACCTAATGTCTTAAAAGCAGTCTACAACTGATGTTTTATGATAATCAGATAAGTAGTTTAAGAGCTACAAACATTTTGCCAAGATGAGGTACCTACTGTTATTTTTGTTAGAGTTTTTTTTTCTTTTTAATTTTTTTTAGTTTATCAATACTAAACCACAACAAATACTAGGTCCGGTTCCTTTTTTATCTTGTTATTGTGTCAAATTTTCTTATCATATATATTAATTACATTATTATTTATATACCCATTAGAACGTATAATAAGAAAATATAAATTAATGTAACTTATAAACAATATCCCACGTTTTCAAGTAACATAGAGTCTCTAGCCACACTCGATTATGAGCAATTGTTATTTTTGTAGTAGACGAACACCACGCGCTGTAGTGGAATAATTCATAAGCACAATAACATTTAACTACTCGAAACTTATCGAGGGCTTCTTAATACGCGCCCACGCGGACCCATTCATGTGGTAGAAATGTATGTATGTATGTTTGTATGTATGTACAATCTACTAAATGTTTCTTCCGTGTTATCTAATTGAATGGGAAACTATCTTTTGATTCGAAAATGTGTGGAATACTCTTATATTCGTTTCGTGATTATTGTATTAATTTTAAAAATAAACGACAACTTTCACTAGTTGGATTTATTCTTCTTACAATCTAGTGCTCTTGACATTCTGTTCCCCACCCACCGCCCAATTTCCGATACATTACTTGTTAAGCGGCAGAAATAAATGCCGTGATTTGTCTTCTTACCAGAGTGATAAAATAAAAATAATTAAATAAAATTTCTCCTGCGTGGAAATTGAATACGCAACCGCCACTTTTAAAGTTAAACATAACAAAATAATAGCACATATTGTTTTTAAATGTCATTCTATAAAACCATATCGAAGAATGTTATCTCAATTTAACCCATAAGATATAAATAACGTGAAACTGTTATTTGGTATATTAACTAATAATGATACTTTATAGTAAAATAGCGAATACCTATCTAGCACCAAAACGTGAATAAAAATACATAAGCGTAAATGCGTTTTTTAATAACCAGGCGATACCATTACGATAACATCGAAACGAAGTTTCTTATCCTTTTAAATAAGTATGTAAAATAATAGTATTATTTACCTGTAATATCTGGTGTGATCTGGATGGTAACAGCTCAGTTTATTCATTTCAGCATGTGCAGGGTGCAAGCGCGTACGTGTTTCATTTTCGTATCGTAATTTCTTCTATTTTAGAAACTACCTACGTAAAGCTTATTGGGTAAGAACCTGGTCATGTTTTGAATACTGGAAGAAGGCCACGTAAGGAACCCCAGCGGACATATGTATATAAAAAGGTGGTTTACAGTGGTGAGACTAAAGAAGTAAGTATTTGATGCTCCGTCCTCTTTGACTACTCCGCTATGGATAAATTATGAAGCTTAATACTTCTTTATTTTAACCGATCACATTTGTCCAAAGCTAAAGTCCAAGAAAATATAGGTACGCCCATTGTACATATGTATATAAATATAAATTTTTTTTCAGCTTCACGCTATATCACGCACACAGTAGGGTAGGCAGAGGGAACCTAATGTTAAGACTCTCCGTTCCCCACTTTCCGCCAATTTCTGGAGGCATTGCGTGTTGAGTGACGGAACTCAACGCCGCGCTTTCCTCTTGACACCAGAGCGAAGAAATGAAAATATAAATGTAAATAAATAATCCATCTCCTCGAGTGGGGATCGAATCCACAACCAGTCGATTTATAGGCACATTTTGCTCACCTGAGCCACGACTGGCCTCTAATGTATATATATACATACATATTGTGTACAAATTCAAATATAGCAGTACATTTTAAGCGTTGCATAAATTTCAATGGGTAAGTTAAAAGCTCTGATATATCAAGAGTATCTAGAAGTCTAGTTTAAAAACGAATAAAAGTAATTTCTGTTTTAATCACGGACCATATCGTTACGATAAGCGCAAATCTTGCTATCACCTGTAGGGTTGTTCATGTAAAAAGAATATTTACTCCGTATATTGATTCTGATGAAACGATATAAACATTAAATTAAAGAAAAGTAAAATAAATACTATGATTATTTTATATTTGACTTAATTATAAAGTTTAGTGCTTAAAATATAAATATTATTTTTATCTCTTACTTGTTTCTCCTATTCTGTTGATAGTTGATATTTGCCTCTTCACTATACTGGTAGTTGTACGGGAAACAAATGTTTGGTTTGGTTTGGTTTGGTTTGGTTTCTTTTAATATGGCGTTCCGAGCGTGCCAGTTGAGCACAAAATCACTTCGCCAATGTCACGGTGAATGGAGAACACACGAGAGAGGTTAACAAATCTTTATGTCACATAATAATAATAATAATATATTTATTCGGTTTTTTCGTGTCACACTGTCCATTTTCATTTTAAAAATAACTTTTGCACTTAAATTAGTTACAGTTAAACACGGTTTTCCCAAATGATGCAATAACAATGGCGCCAAAATTATAACTGCCCACAGATTAATTAACATTTTTTTTTCTCTATACCTACGGCAAATACTTTCTTTCTTTCTTGTCATATAAATAAATAGTCCATTCATTGTAAAAATTATTTAAAAAAAATATAAAATTGATTTCCATAAAAAATATAATAATGTCTATAACGAAGTAATATGTATATCGTATTTTTTTCTGTTCCCTGAAAATATGGTGAAAAGAAGATTAGAAAAGATAATCTTATCTTTCTCTAGTCCATATTTATCTTATCTTATCTTTCTCTAGTCCATATTTATGTCTTCTTGTCATAAATACGTTCAATAAATTTGTTCGCCTTTTAAAAAATTATAAATATTTTTTCTTTATAATTTATTTATTTTTATTTCTTCACATAAAATCTTTATTTGCTATATTTGTCCATTAGTCTATAAGTTTGACATCAAATATCTCATAATGTTTTCCAATTTTGTTTTATATTTTCGTATAATTCGGAACAACGATCGCAACCCTGCCTTATCAATGTAAATGACCCCCTTCAATAGAATCGAGATAAGCAGTGTTTCTACGTCTATTTATTTAATGACTATCAATTAAGAGGTAGCGTCTGGAGCAGTTTTCATATGTTACAGTCACATCGACAATGTATGGTCGTTTAAGATAGTTAATATGGCTGAGCAAAAAGTGATAATTACCCAATATTTTATAATTACTGCCACATATTGTCGCTTGCAATCTACAAGACATTTTCTTTTAAATGTCTTAAACTCAATCATGATTAGGTCGCACATCTGTTTCTACTACTAAGGTACACTTAATGCGAAATCCATAGATTTATAGTAACTGTTGCAGTCAATTTATAAGGGTTTTAATGTTAGAAATGACTTTTAGTTTTAATAAAAAAGTTATTTATGTTATAATTTATATTAAGCATATTAAACCGACAACCTAGTGATAATACCATTCTTCACTTAATTTTTTTTTATGTTGGACCTTAATTACTTAACTTTGTGCTGTTTCTCGTATATCCCAGAGTAAACGGAAGAAACTAAGCGCTATATATGCCACTCCATTCCACACTTTCCGCCTAAGTTGTGAGACATTACGTGTTGAGTGTAATAGTGAGATCCTACTCTCAACATGTAACGCCGCGTTTTGTCTTGTTTTAGCGTAGAAATGTAAATAATTAATTTCGGCGAGTGGGAATCATATCCACAACCATACAGTCAGACCGTGTGCTGCGGCGCCACAGCGGCTTCTTAAGGATTTATTTATTTACAATATTCTACATAATATATTGCGTGGAATATATTCAAAGAAACTAAAAGAAGTAACAAAATTATTAAGCAAATAACACCATTTGTTTCATAAAGAAACATAAGCACATATTTCCTTACATACGACTGCCATCATAAATATTAGGTTAAGCTTAAATAAAATATATAGCTTTATCATTTTAATTACATTTTTAAACACATAACTGAATACAAGTTAGAAAGAGATGGCAACACTGTCTTATTACCATAATATATCCGGATTTGCAGAGCACGCCCACGCACATTGAACTACGTATACCGAACCTCGATTTCGTCATTTTAAACTTTTAAAGTATTAATATTTTTTATCGTGCCTAAAATCGTTGGGCCTAATGAGGCTTGCTCGTGTAATAAAAAATATTTGCTCTTATCAACAAAAAAAATAATAATGTGACACAAAGATATATTAGGTATTTATAATGTGCAAAATTAGCAAATTAAAGTTAAAACTTATGTAAGTGATATGTATTTAAAAAAATATGATTTAATTGAGGCCAGTCGTGGCGCAGCGGCACGAGGTGTGACTGTAAAACCGACTGGTCGTGGGTTCGATCCCCACTCGAGGAGATGAAATATTTACTTAAATTTATATTTCCTATTCTTCGCTCTGGTGTCGAAGTTAAACGCGGCGTGGAGTTCTGCCACTCAACACGCAATGCCTCCAGAATTCGGCAGAAAGTGGGGAACGGAGTGTCTTAACACTAGGTTCCCTCTGCCTACCCTGCTATGTGCGGGATACAGCGTGAAGCTAAAAAAAAATGATTTAATTAATGTCACATTATATACAGTCTATATATCTAAAAGGACTTGTGCTGACTGACTGAGGTAAGACGCATGCAGAGCCGTAACCGCTGATGGTAGAAACGTGAAATTTAGGCAGATGTTTATTTTTATATTCTGGACATCCACTAAGAAGGGAATTTGAAAAATTTTAACCCTAAAGGGATGAAATAGGGGTTGAAAGTATGTATGGAAAAAAAAAATAATCTGCACCGATTTTTATAAAATTTGAAATTCAGACTCTTAAAAATATTTCATTGAATACGTGTTTCTTGGTTTTTAAGAATTCACTCCCTAAGGGTTCAAATAAGGGGTTGAAAGTTTATATGGAAAAATCTTTAAATTGCCACCGATCTTTATAAAAATTTAAATTCAGACTGTTAAAAATATTTTATTGAACACGTATTTCGTGGTTTTTTTAGAATTCACTCCTAATAAGCGGGCGAAGCCGCGCGCGCCCTCTAGTTCAATATATATCTCTATACTATCTATACTAAATATATAATATTATAGTAAAGTTTGTTTGTTTGTCTGTTTAAACGCTAATGTCTCGGGACCTACTGGTCCAACATTACGGTGTAAGTGTTAGTCAGCCTTAAATAACGAAATAACAATAATAATGAACGCCATCGAATTGCTTTAGACGCGTGCGTGCAAAGAGGTTCTGCCTAGGTTCGATTCGCGCAAGGGGCGCCATTGCCGCTAAGCTCTCAGTGCTCAGCAGGCCACGCAGTGTTTGCACTTTCTCAGAATTATGAAAACAAGTTGTTTATAATTGAATGTATCAATCTGCTGCGGATGCAGCATAATAAAAGTATTGTAGATGTTATGCGGGCGATGCCGCAAGTGGGCCGCTAGTTTTTTTTTTAACTTATGCCACGTATGCCATGTTTCATAAAGATACAATGATTACAAGTGGTTGAAATTTAGATTCTTAGATTTTTTTCATAATTTGTTACAGCTGGTCGTAATAAAAACTTTTTAAATAAAAAGACTGTTATATTGTATCTCTTACATAATATTCTCTAAATGGAGAAAACTGGTATTTCAAAAAAATATATAAATATTGAGTTGACAGTCGTTCACGCTCAGCACGAGCCGATATGACCTCACTCGGATTAAATGGAAAGACCAATAAATCTCATGTACCGTAAGGTTCTCGCGCTTCGCCGCGACCGCGCCCAGTGCCTGTCACTTAGTGGGTTATCCTCATGAAAATTAAGATCTTGTATACTATCGCTTCAACAGTTTAAACTCTTATATATTTAAACCGATATCAAGAAGGAGGAGGTTCTATATTAGTCTCTTTTTAAACGAGGGACACTCGATTTCCCCGTCATTTGTGAACCGATTATTTTTTTTATTCTTGAGATTTATTTACAGTACGCTGCAGGTAGAGAAGAGGAAGTACCTAATGTATAGTAATATCATTCACTTTATTTTCTACTTATTGCCAAAACAGGACTGATAGATACATCCTTGGTCATTTTGAATTCGACACCTTAGAACGCGCAATGTCTATTCAAGGGATGTTTACAGATGTAAATTTCGTATCCCGATACGGATATAGATATAAGAAGAATACTAAACTGATTTCGATTTCATTTACGGTATAATAAAAAAACGGATTATCCATTGGTTTCAGATAATTTCGATTATGAATATTAGAGTATTGAGAATAGTCATAAGTCTTCGTACTTATCACTAGTTCGCATTAAGCGCTAGTGTATCGACTAGGCAGGCAAGATCGAAATCATAATAATTCTCATTTCGAAATTATCAGAGACCCTTATAACGGATTCAATTATAGCTACTTAACTTCATAACATCTGTTCTTTACTAATTGCCAATAACATTTTATTTGAAATGTTTCGCCATTGAAATTTAAACATTCTGTGTCTAATTACGACCGATGTAAATTGAAAATCTGGGCAATTCACTCTTAATGAACTTAAGAGCAGTCAATAACGTAAATAATAATAAAATAATAGACATGAGACGATCTCTGACTACAATTTTTACTTCTTAAAGCGCCTAGTATTTAAATAAAGCAAATCTTCTAAACGAGGATTTTATGAAATATATTTTTTTTATTATTTTACTTAAGAATTCAAGCTAATTAAATAATCAAATATTATTCGGGATGCAACTCAACGTATCACACTTTGTCTTACTAAATCTGGGGAGTAAAAAATACATATATCACTCTTATAAAATACAAAATGAAAAATATTTTTTCTTCTATATCTCGCACCTAGTGTTAAGACACTTCCGTTTGCCACTTTCCGCCAAATTCTGGACGCATTGCGTGTTGAAGTGCGTCATTCCAGCTGTCTCGTTTACAATCACGTGTGCCCCTGCGCCATTACGGACTCCTCCTTCTCTCCTCTCCCCTCTTCCTTCGGCACTTTTTTATTCATCAAAGATTAAATATGTATATTTTTCTGAGTAAAAATCGAACTCAAAACCAGACAATGCTCCTGTATAAATCCGCGTGCAGAAGATTATTATACTACTTTATACAAATTCTCTAAGATAGTAATAAGACGTTATACCAGTACAATCATATGAACAGTAGCAGTTGCTTGCCCGCCTACTAGCACTATACTTAGTTTTATGACTCTAGGCTTCTTCAAACAATTCTGGCCAAAAAGGGATTTTCATTACGTTCAGCCTACCCGTCTAATATAACTAGGTTAGTCTAGACTTAAATTATGATGCATTCCTACTACCTATCAATACTAATAATTTGAAATTATTTGTAAGCGGAAGATGCTAATAAATGAAAATTATTGGTTAAAACCCCACGTGGTTAAATGATTTAAAAGTACCTAAGTACAGTATAGCCATCATAAAGTAAAACTTCCTTGAAGTGAAAAAAAATACTATTCTATAAGCTGAAACCAGCAACGGACTTAATTCAATATAAAAACAAATTAAGACAAAATCGAAATACCTCCCACTCTCCGAGGATTCCGCATCAATTTTAAGATTATAGGTCAACGGGTTACACTTACAACGGGTACAAATTATAAAAGTTGTCAAATTTAACTTGCAGGCGTATACATTTATTTTTATTTAACGATACACAATTATAAATTAGTAGTAGTATTTATTTGTAATATAAAATACAGTATTAATTGCCATTTTTCGGACGTTTTCTTATATTTGTGCTGCAAGTTATCACTTCTTGGCCCGACTTCTTCATTACGCGGCGAATAAAGTTGTGTCGTATGAAATGTGAAATTAATATCGAACATCTGGGGTTTTAATTTCAGATTTTAAGGACAGGGTTGTTGGCAAATATTTTTAACACATGGTTTTGCGCTTCCTCTATATGTGACTAAATATATTTTTAGGGTTCCGTACCTTAAAAGGAAAAAACGGAACCCCTATAAGATAACTTTGTTGTGCGTCTGCCCGTCTGTCAAAACCAAATATCTGGATATTTGGTATTAATATTAGATTGACATCTTCACGTGATCTCGAGATAAATGGTCTCGAACAGAAGAATATCGAAATTTATTTGAACCTTTTCCCACCACTTCTAAACTGACAATTACACGAGACATTAGCAAATCTCAATACGAACACTCATAAGCCATAGGTATATAAAATTAAACAAAATGACTTCCTTAAAGCTTTATAACTAACAAACTCAATTACCACAAGAGAATGCATAGCAAATACAGTAAATAGTAACGATTCTTAGAAAGCCTTAGACTTTAGGTGGTCTCAAACAAATATTGTTTGCCAATTTAGTTCGACCCGAGCTTAATAGCCGGCAAAATTAAAACACCTAAGAAACATTATAAAATATCCCTTATATGTATTAGAATAAGGAATAATGGCAAGGTTGGTAATTTCGTTGGAATTCTAGCTCTTTTTAATAGTATGTTTGGTTCGCGAGATGTGTTAATTAGAAAATGTGAACGTTTTAATGTTCATATATGGTTTGCAAATTTCGTTTTAGTAGCTTTCAACGTGTTATTCTGACTTAAGACTCTATATAGAGACACGCACACACTAGAACTTATCTGCGGCTTCGCCTGCACGATCAATTGGGAACAAGTAAGAGTTATGACACATAACACATTCTTCGACAAATAAGAAAAAAACTAAAGTTACATCGAAACGATTAACATAGAGACCGTAGCGTTTGGCTATATTATACTATACTATACAAATTACTGTAAAAATTATTTATGATGGAAAGGTGGACGGTAAGAGAGGTAGAGGGAGACCTCGGATCGGATGACCTTCGAAAACACAGTATCAAAGATTTTGATCACGAATGAATACCCCCCGGAGGGAAGAAATGAAGAGGTTGATGACAGTAGTAATAGACTCCGTTCTCTCTAACTACCCCGCTAGGTATACAGCGTGAAGCTTAACTTAAGTTAAATATGGTCTTTTCTTACCTTTTCGCGTAAGGCGTGTTTTTAATTGAATTCTTATAAAGTCGTATTAAACCGATAAATACGTTTCTGTATGCATATTAGTATTTTACATATGTATATTTTTTGAGGCCGTCCTTGCACAGTGGTATAAGCGCGACAGGTTGTGGGTTAGGTTCCCACTCGAGGAAAGTGCATATTTAATAATTTCATGTCTTCGTTTTAGTAACAAGGCAAAGCGCGGCGTTAAGTTCCGCCAATCAATACGCAATGCCGCCAGAAATCGACAGAAAGTGGAGAACAGCAGCGTCTTAATGAGAACGAAATTTCTTAACACTAGGTTAAGTATATATAGTATACTAGTGGGCGCGCGCAGCTTCGCTCGCATATTTGCTCCCTTAGGGTGAATTCTAAAAAAACCACGAAACACGTGTTTAATAAAATATGTTTAACAGTCTGAATTTAATTTTTTATAAAAATCGGTGGCCATTTAAAGATTTTTCCATATAAACTTTCAACCCCTTATTTGCACCCTTAGGGAGTGAATTCTAAAAAACCATGAAACACGTGTTCAATTAAATGTTTTTAATCGTCTGAATTTCAAAGTTTTTAAAAATCGTTGCCGATTTAAAAAAAAAATCATACAAACTTTCAAACCCTATTTCATCTCTTTAGCGGTCAATTTTTTCAAAATCCGTTCTTAGCGGATGTCCAGATTATGAAAATAAACATCTGTCTATATTTCACGTTTCTACGCACAGCGGTTACGGCTGTGCGTGCGTCTTACCTCAGTCAGTCAGGTACATGTCCTTTTTTATATATAGATAACATAACATAATAGTCTGTTGCCCAACCCAGAAAATTTACATACAATAAAATTCACCCTTAAAAATAAAAAAAACAACATACTCGAATATATCTGTTCAAAGCTAAAGTCCAATAACGTTTGATTGTAAGAATGCATTTTGTTCTTTACCTTACCTCTTACCATATAAATTTTGATCCCTTTAGTGTCGAAAGACGCGTTTTTTGCGATATAAAGGGCCTAATCATTTTTTAAGTCAATGTAGAAATACGATTTTTTCATAAAATCATGGCGCCACAGATCTGAGTATATGGTTTGAATTTCAGCTCGATATCTCCAAGCATCCCTGAGATAAAGGCTCTTGACAGACAGACAGGCGGACAGACAACAAAGTGATCTTATAAGGGTTCCCTTTTTCCCAAAAAGGTACGGAACCCTAAAAATAAAAAATCTGTAAAACTTAAGCATTTATTTCAAATATCCATATCAGCTACTTACAGCTACATTTCACTTCAGTCATCAAAATGGCTTTATAGTAATTATTTCTTGATTTCATTATTCTCAAACAAACAATAATCACTTTAGAAAAATGTTTAATAGTGACGTTTTATCTGGAATTAAAACGTATATTAAACCTTAATCGAAACCTATATAATAAGAGAGTAGTGTACATTTCCCTTTATGTCGCCATTTGCTTACTTCCTTCTCCAAGGCGTCACTTTACTGCCATTAGAGCGCTGTTGAAGCAACACTAGCGCCACCATAAGCAGTGAGTTTCCAAACTCAATTTATGTCTTCATTGAGTCCGATTATCATCAGGCAGAACTAAAAATTTAGGCTTCGATTAAGGTAAGCATGTTTAATATACGTTTTAATTTCAGAAAAGCCTATATAATGAGAAACGTGTTTATTATCGCCTGGAAAAAGGTGACCTATAGCACGAAGTATCCCTGGATGACCGCCTCTGGCGGAATCGAAACGCCAATGAAGAAATAAATTGAGTTTGGAAACTCACTGCCTATGGTGGCACCAGTGTCGCTCCAACAGCGCTGTGAAGGGAGTGACGCCTCCGAGAAGTAAGTACGCAACTAGCGACAAAAAGGGACATGAACACTACTCTCTCATTATATAGGCTTCGATTAACGGTACTGTACTGTTTAATTAGTCACTTTCTAACTATATAAGCAAAACATAAATATTTAATTTTTAAATCAATTTACTTTATAATTTACAAAAAACAACCAAACTAACAAAAAAATGCATGAATTTCAATCAATACTGATATACAATTAGCACATCACTATAAAGCCATTAAGTATCCACTCATTTGGGTTTAGTTTCTTGGTCTGTCACATATCTTATGTATATAGTGTCTTCAGGCTTGGGCTCTTCTGACTGGGTCTCGTCTAATTGGGAACACGCTATGGCTAGGGCTGAACCATCGTGGGAGAAACTTAGTGATGATACTGCTGTATTATACCTGTAAAAGAAAAATTATTAATATATGCAACTTTTTAGTACAATTATTATTTTATCAGCTTCACGCTGTATCCCGCACACAGCAGGGTAGGCAGAGGGAACCTAGTGTTAAGACACTAGATTCCCCACTTTCTGCCGAATTCCGGAGGCATTGCGTGTTGAGTGGCAGAACTCAACGCCGCGCTTAACCTCGACACCAGAGCGAAGAAATGGAAATATAAATTTAAATAAATATTTCATCTCCTCGAGTGGGGATCGAACCCACAACCAGTCGGTTTTACAGTCACACCTCGTGCCGCTGCGCCACGACCGGCCTTTTTTTTTTTTTATTTTTTTTTTTTTATCATTTATCATTATCACTAGACTTGAAGAACTCACTGTCATATTTTGGAAATGAAAATAGTAAGTATAAAATTCTCCCGACTGAGAATTGAACTCATAACCTGTCACGTTTATAGTCAGGCTCTTGAACCCCTGCGCCACGACTGGCCGCCTACATATATTTTTACAATTGATTTAAAATATAATTCATATGCTTGTTCATTTCATTTCTCAACTCTAGTACACAAAGTGTATGCACAATGCTGGTGGTATTTAGTGAACAGAGCATATTGAACCCAGTGTTCAATTAATTTAAAAAAAATCTTTAATTAATTTAAAACATGATTCATACCTATGGAACTGACAAAGCCGCTTTTTATTGAAACCATCCCATATATTGACATAACCGTCAGATCCTCCTGTGGCAAAAGTGTTGTACATTGAGTGGAAACTTATTGCATTCACTGGGTAAATTTTTTCTAGGCCTGAAAATTTTATTATATTTTTTTATTTCACTTCTTTTTTCGTACCTTAAGTAGTCATATAAATAACAGGTAATATAAAAACATCAATAGTTTATAAAAAACACAATATAAATTATCTGGAGCATTTTATTGCATAAAATATAATATTTGGAAAAAAAAAATAATTTGGTCATTAGCTATAAAAATAGCTTCCAAATAGCAACCATACATTTTGATATATCTATTGATCAATGACTAGTCACTGTAATCAATCATGAGAAAGCTGATGTGGGATGGTTGTAGGTTCAATTCCAACACAGTTAACAAATTATTTTCATTTACTCTCTCTGGATAAGCCAAAGTAGCATTAAATTCTGATCAAAATGTATATTTTACAATAAAGCAGAAAGTAAAGAATGTCTTTGCACTTTATATTTATCCTATCTATCTATTCTGTTGTACATGAAATACAGCATAAAGTAAAACTAATAACTAGACAAACTTAAAGCATTCGAAATGAGGAATATAAAACCAAATCATACCACCATCTTTAATCCTATGACATTTAAAAGCATATTTCTTTTTCTGCACTTCAGGGTTGCTATCCAAATATTCCACGGCCACTCTACCCTCTATTGAACTTAGGACATAACCTTGCTTGTTAGGAAACACTCTGATACATCTTGTTTGATACTTAAGTGATGATTCTCTCCTTTGATTAACATGGCCCATGTTACGTACATCCCATACAAATATTTTACGTCCTGATGTGCCTACTACAAACTTTTCGCCTACTATGCTCATTGTATAAACCTAAAATAAATAGTTAACATAATGTTGTAGTATATGTATACTCCTGTATGTGTGTGTATGTTATAAGTCAGGTATCTTTATTCTTGAAGGATTATTCTTCAAGAGCAGTCTTTCTTACGAGGCCCTGAACGCCCAACCTTTACTTACATGAATATAAAGTAGTGGTTGTCTACTTATCTAAATAAATCAAAATCAGCTTCACACTGTATCCCGCACACAGCAGGGTAGGCAGAGGGAACCTAGTGTTAAGACACTGCTAGTGTAGTATCTAGTTATAGTATAATTGTCTACTTAAAGAATATTCCTTCAAAAATTAAAATTGATACAAGGTTTTACATATGACAAAAACAATTACTTCATTTTGTCATTAAAATAAAGATCAACCAAACAAAATCTTTAGCTTTATAATAATTAAGCATACCCTTTCATTCCCTTGATTATAAGTGCCAACACAATTGGGCACTCTGCTGTCCCACATTTTCACAGTGCCGTCCCAACTGCCAGTCAATACAGCATTGACTTCGTTTGCAAATTCTACACACCTTATCGCGCCTTTGTGTTCACCCAAAATAGTTTCACTGTTAGCATTTAAGTCAAACATCTTAAGTGTTTGGTCCAGGCCACCGCTATATGAATGGACGGCATCCTGTAAAAAATATGGTATACTGTTTCTTACATGAACCAAAGTAATAACTTAACAAGTAAAATATACATTCTATTTAATAATTTTTTAGAGACAATAAATAGATCATTTTTAAGAGGTTATAAACACTTAAATATAAACAAACTTACTCTAAAGCAAACGTCAAGTACGGGAAGTTCATGATTGTATTTGTGTCTTTCAATATTAGCCGTCACATCATACAATCTCACAGAACAATCCCATGAAGAAACTAATAGAAATTGATTTGATTTTGGTGCGAACTTTACACTAGATATAGCGTCCTCTGGAAGACTTTTTAATTTGAATTCAGTGCGGGACTCCGCCACCCGCGTTACAGTCATTGTGGAAGCAATTTTGTTGGTTATTTACAAACTAAGACAAAATGAAAAGGATCACTATTTAAAAAATATAATTGCAAACTAGGAACATATACTCTATAGAACTGCAAACTATTATTTATGTCAAAAGAGCGGGGCTACTACAGATAAAAATAAAAAGAAAGTTTAACTACATACATAGGTAAAAATGGACACAGCTTTTTTTTAAGAATTACTGTGTATTATAAAGACATACCTATATATTAATATATTGTATGTATTTTGTATAGAACAATAAATATTTAATACAAAATATTACGTAGTTATTATTTTCAATTACATCTTTGACAATGTTTTAATTTTAAAATGTCACGTTACGTACATCAAAGTTAATTATATAGTAAGGCCGCCGTGGCACAGTGGCACAAGTATGACTATAATCGTGCTGGTTATGAATTTGATCTCCCTTTGGGGGATGCTTGTTAACAACGCGGCGTTGAGTTCCACCACGCACTGCCTCAAAATTTTGGCAAAGAGTTTAAAACGGAATGTCTAAACACTTTATTCTCTCTGCCTTCCTTGATATATGCAGAATATAACTTGAAGCTGAAAAAAAAATTACAATAGAACATCATGTTATAATACACGAAATAAAAAAATATTTTATTTAATTTTTTTTTAAAATATTTTTTTTTATGTGTAACAATAATATTTTTTTCATATATATTTCTAAAACTTATCGATTTTATTTTATTTTTTTAATAAAATATTTTTATGTATGACAACAATAATTATTTCATATACTTTAATTCTGAACGCATTTTTATAATTGACATGTTTGTGATGAGGTGTGAGTAGAAAGATCCCCCTCTGGGTGAAATGAATTCACGTAAATCATTAGTAGCATAAAGTATTGTGATGTTGTATTTGTATTCTTTTAAAAAGTGCAGCTAAATATATAAATGAATAAAATATATTGGTGCCTAAGTATAAATTACCATAAATGAGAAGACGAAACCACCGCGCATATAAGTCGATTCCTATTGGATCGAATGGATTGATTAACACATAAACTAACGATGCAAACCAATCTTAAAACTAAAGAAATGTTTATAGTCAGAGCATTAGAAAAAATATTAGCTGATAAGGATATTAAAAGGTCCTATCATAGTCAGTTAAAAAAGTCTTGCGAAGTAGCCCTAGGTAAGGCCATCTTGACACATTCCATAAAAGATAACATTGCAACTTTATTAATTTGTTGTCATATTTTTGCTAATTAAGTTATGTTTAAATATATTGAGATTGTAAAAAGTTCACGTGAACTAAAGACTACTTTGTGACCTTGAGATTTGTATGGAGGGGATGTCACTAGATATTATTGACGTTATTTTGCATAATAATCAAGTGCTAGCAGTCATTCATAAGTCCTAAATCACTTTCAATTCTCTCAGTGAAGCATAACATTCTATTTTCTGAAAAACTTTCTTGATTATATACTGCAAAAAACTAACAGATTATGAAATATAATATAGAAAGCAAGGACATTAGTTAACTAAGTTGCAGTGTCATTTAAGTAAACTATACTTAATAAATAAAATAATAGCAAAACATTAAATTAATAAATTTATTTGTTGCAGAGGAAATAAAGGCAGAATTAAAAAATGGAGGCCAATTGGAAGCTTCTGAAAGTCCAACTTCAGGCACTCTCCCTTTGCCCAAAAATGATTCATCTAACATTATTACAGCAGAAAAGTATTTCCTCCCCTTTGAATTGGCTTGTCAAAGCAAGGCATCCAGGATAGTTGTAACAGCTCTTGACTGCCTCCAAAAATTAATAGCCTATGGCCATTTGACTGGAAACATTCCTGATTCAACAACACCAAGAAAGCTTTTAATTGATAGAATTGTTGAAACTATTTGTAGTTGTTTCAATGGCCCCCAAACTGATGAAGGAGTCCAACTCCAAATAATCAAAGCCCTCCTTACTGTGATAACGAGTCAACATGTTGAAGTCCATGAAGGAACTGTGCTCCTCGCTGTCCGTACCTGTTACAATATTTACTTAGCCAGTAAAAATCTCATCAATCAAACTACGGCCAGAGCTACTCTAACACAAATGCTAAATGTGATATTTACTAAAATGGAAAACCAAGCATTAGAATCTGAATCTACACCAAATCCTCCCTCTGAAAGTAATAAAATTCCGAATGGTAACATACCTATAGAAGAAACTCCAGTAAATGAAAGCAGTAAAGAAATGACATCAAATGAAGAAGTAGATGAAGTGCTAGAAGCAAAAATAATTGCGAAACAAATAGTTGATTCAGTCATAGATAATGCTATTAATATTGCATCAAAAAAAACTGCCACAGAAATGAGTCAAAATGGTCCTGAAAACAATGAAAACCCAACTGACTCACAAGACAGTGGTAGTATTTCACAAGAAAGCAATATACAAGCAAATATTGACACAACAATGACAAGGATCCCTTCACAAGAAAGTGTTGATGTTGCATCAGAAAATGATAATTCTGTTACAGCTAAATTCACGCATGTCCTTCAGAAAGATGCTTTCCTTGTTTTCCGAGCTCTATGCAAACTTTCCATGAAACCTCTGCCTGATGGTACTCCAGATCCTAAATCCCATGAACTGAGATCAAAAATACTGTCCTTACATTTACTTCTGTCCATCCTTCAAAATGCAGGCCCAGTGTTTAGAAATAATGAAATGTTTATAACAGCTATTAAGCAATACCTATGTGTTGCCTTGTCCAAGAACGGCGTCAGCTCTGTGCCCGAAGTTTTTGAACTTTCACTTGCAATTTTCTTAGCTTTATTGCAAAACTTCAAAGTCCATCTCAAAAAACAGATTGAAGTATTCTTTAAAGAAATTTTTATGAATATTTTGGAAACTTCTAGCTCAACATTTGAACATAAATGGATGGTAATCCAAGCTTTGACAAGGATATGTGGAGATGCCCAAAGTGTAGTAGACATATATGTTAATTATGATTGCGATCTCTCTGCTGCTAACCTCTTTCAGAGACTAGTGAATGATGTATCAAAGATAGCACAAGGTAGACAGGCTTTAGAACTGGGTGCAACACCTAATCAGGAGAAATCTATGAGAATCAGGGGACTTGAATGCCTAGTGTCCATATTGAAATGTATGGTAGAATGGAGTAAAGAACTCTACATAAATCCCAACATGCAAACTACACTTGGTGAAAGACCAGTGAAAGAAGATACAGATCGGCAAAGTATTAAGTCTCATGGTGGATCCAGTCTTAGTCTAGTGTCTACAGGATCGAGTAATATTGGCAATAGAGAAACATTAGACTCTCCTGAACAATTTGAAGTTTTAAAACAACAAAAAGAAGTGTGGGAAACTGGCATTGATCTCTTTAACAGGAAACCAAAGAAAGGTGTTACATTTTTACAAGAACAAGGCTTACTGGGTACTTCTACTAAGGAAATAGCAGAGTGGTTATTGACAGACGAAAGAATAGATAAAATATTCATTGGAGAATATTTAGGTGAAAATGACGACCATTCCAAAGAAGTTATGTATGCGTATGTAGATTCTATGAACTTTTCGAATATGGATATTGTGGCTGCTTTGCGGTATTTTCTGGAGGGCTTTAGGCTGCCTGGTGAAGCACAGAAAATTGATAGACTGATGGAGAAATTTGCCGCCCGCTATTGTGAATGTAATCCAAATAATACATTATTCACTAGTGCTGATACTGTTTATGTCTTGGCATTTTCCATAATCATGTTAACAACAGATTTGCACTCACCGCAAGTTAAAAACAAAATGACGAAAGAGCAATATATTAAACTAAATAGTGGTATAAGTGATAATAATGATCTCCCACGCGAGTACTTATCACAAATTTACGACGAAATAGCCGGCCATGAGATAAAAATGAAGAATACGTCTAAGCCTGGCAAACATATGATATCTAATGAGAAAAAACGTAAATTGATATGGAATATGGAAATGGAACAAATATCGACCGCAGCTAAGAATTTAATGGAATCTGTATCACATGTTCAGACACAATTTACTACAGCCAAACACGTGGAGCACGTACGACCGATGTTTAAAATGGCTTGGACACCATTTCTTGCTGCCTTTTCAGTAGGTCTTCAAGATTGTGATGATCCTGAAATAGCTTCACTTTGTTTGGACGGTATCAGGTGTGCAATTCGCATTGCCTGTATTTTCCATATGTCGCTTGAAAGAGATGCTTATGTCCAAGCTCTTGCAAGATTTACTCTTTTGACAGCCAATTCACCTATTACAGAAATGAAAGCGAAAAATATTGATACTATAAAAACCTTGATAACTGTGGCACATACTGATGGGAACTATTTGGGATCGAGCTGGTTAGATGTAGTGAAATGCATTTCGCAATTAGAATTAGCGCAGCTTATTGGAACGGGAGTGCGACCACAATTTCTCTCCGGATCAGGAATTAAACCTCAACCGGATTCGTTGAAGTTCAGCCTTTTAGCATTAGATCCTAGTGTAAAGGAACATATAGGAGAAACAAGTTCACAAAGCGTTGTAGTTGCCGTGGACAGGATCTTTACAGGATCAACTAGACTCGACGGCAACGCAATTGTTGAATTTGTAAAAGCACTTTGTCAGGTGTCACTAGATGAACTGAGTCACCCTACCAATCCTCGAATGTTTTCTCTTCAGAAAATCGTAGAAATATCGTATTACAACATGGGCCGTATCAGATTGCAGTGGTCTCGTATTTGGCAAGTACTTGGAGATCATTTTAACAAGGTTGGTTGCAGCGCTAACGAAGACATTGCATTTTTCGCAGTTGATTCATTGCGACAACTCTCCATGAAATTTATAGAAAAAGGAGAATTTGCTAACTTCAAATTCCAAAAAGATTTTTTGCGGCCCTTTGAACATATCATGAAGAAGAATAGTTCACCGACAATAAGAGACATGGTCGTGAGATGCATTGCGCAAATGGTAAACTCACAAGCCCCAAACATTAAATCTGGCTGGAAAAATATATTCTCAGTATTCCACTTAGCAGCGAGCGATCAAGATGAAGCAATCGTTGATTTAGCATTCCAAACTACAGGTAAAATTATAACAGAATTGTATGAAAAGCAATTCTCAGCTATGATAGACTCATTCCAAGATGCAGTAAAATGTCTGTCTGAATTCGCTTGCAATGCTAAATTCCCTGATACGTCTATGGAAGCAATAAGATTAGTTAGGTCTTGTGCAACAGCTGTTGGCACTTCACCACAATTATTTGCTGAGCACGCAGGACTGGAGGGAGAGCCGGGTGCCCCTGAAGTCGACAGGGTGTGGTTACGGGGATGGTTTCCACTTCTTTTTTCACTTTCTTGTGTCGTAAGTCGCTGTAAACTTGATGTCCGTACAAGAGGATTAACTGTTCTCTTCGAAATAATAAAAACGCATGGCGATTCATTCCGTCCTCATTGGTGGAGAGATTTATTCAATATATTGTTTAGAATTTTTGACATTATGAAATTACCTGAACATCAACTAGAGAAAAATGAATGGATGACTACAACATGCAACCACGCGTTGTATGCTATTGTAGATGTCTTCACGCAATACTTTGACATTCTTGGCTCCCTCTTACTGGAGCAGCTGTATGCACAACTTCACTGGTGTGTGCAACAAGACAATGAACAGTTAGCGAGATCTGGTACAAATTGTTTAGAAAATCTAGTCATATCGAACGGAACAAAATTTGACGAGGACACATGGAGCAAAACCTGCCAAATAATGTTGGATATTTTTAACAGTACTTTACCCACCACGCTACTTACATGGAAACCTGAAGAAAATGAGGACGGTGAGACTCCTCACGTCCGCCATGGTATTTTAAAGAAGCCACAAGGAGGAGATGAGATCAAATCATCCAATCGAGTCTTTAATAGTCTTCTAATAAAGTGTGTAGTACAGTTAGAACTTATCCAAACAATTGACAACATTGTCTTCTATCCCGCCACGTCACGGAAAGAAGACGCCGAAACACTAGCATTAGCTGCTGCAGAGCTAACAGGTGGTACTCCTGGAACTGAACAAGAATGTCAGCGTGAAGAACAAGGCATGTACAGGCTCCTCAGCTCACCTCATCTACTGCGACTCGTGGAGTGTTTGATGTGCAGTCATCGATTTGCCAAAACATTTAACACGAATAATGCGCAAAGAAACGTCCTATGGAAAGCCAATTTCAAAGGATCAGTCAAACCTAACATGTTGAAACAAGAAACGCAATCGTTGGCGTGCGTTCTCCGAATATTATTCAAAATGTATAGCGATGAAGCTCGGAGAAGTCACTGGCCAGCGGTACAGAAGAGCCTGATAACGATATCTTGTGAGGCTCTCGAATATTTTGGCTCTTTAACGAACGAAGCTCACAGGGACGCGTGGACCTCGATACTATTACTTATTCTCACTAGAATTTTGAAAATGCCTGATGAAAGAGTGAGTATACTTTTTTTTTATTATTTTTATTAGTAGCGTATGAGTCTGCTTGTGAGTCAAAATTGCGTGGTTGAAATTTTATACCAAAAAAAAACATTATAATATTATTATAATACGTCTATACATCATTGAGGATAAATTACCTTGTTTAATTTTTTTTGTTAGGTAAAATAATAAAATAACAACGTTAGTTGTTCGTTTCACTATTAGTATTTTTCCTACTTGTATAGAGATTGCGACCTTATTTTTTTGATTCGTCAATGCTATATTATTTATTTTTAACATTTTATAAAGTGTTATTTCAAACTTAGGCAAAAAAAAATTTATTTAGAAAACGTATAAAAATTTGAACGTAGCAGGACTCGAACCCGCGCCTCCTGGAAACCGACGAGGCGCTCTTACCACTAAGCCGTTCTTATTAAGCTACGTCGAAATTTTTATACACTTGTTACAACTTATTTAACATAAATTAGCATATCTGTAGGGAAATTTTTACAAATATCCGCCACTAAAGATAATTACTAAGAATTATCGTCTGGCAAGAGAGAATGCTATTTATTAAATATTTTTAACATTTTTTAAAGTGTTATTCCACACTTAGAAAAGAAAAATATTATTTGTTGAAAGGACAGTGCCAATATGAATTTGCCAATTTCATTAGACAAAGTGCGGTGTTGAGTTTTACTCGCAAACATAACTCAGTGTTTCTGAAATGGTCAGTTAAGGGAGACGTATAAGCGAAATTATAAATGATATTTATATATTTTAGAAAAGCGGCAAATAATTATAACGGTTTTGTCAATAAAATTTCAACGTGTATACAATATCAACCGCAAAACGGATATTCACCGTTCGATACACTTTGCATATTAAATTTAACGTTACTCATATATTGTACTTGGCGGTTAGTAATGTTAGATTTTATTAAAAATATGTCATATCTCTCACTGATAAGATGTTATCATGATTACAACACTACTTAAGCGTGTTTGAAAATTTTACACTTTAGAATAGATAGTGTTAATTGATATTTATTGATTATAGGTAATTTTTTGTTTATTATGCATTTCCTGCATATTTGTGAGGATGGATGTTTTAACCATTTTCATGCAAAAACTACTGTACTGATTTAGATAAAACGGAGTGTCTTAAGACTATATTCTCTCTGCCTGCACTGCTGCATGCGACATATAGCGTATTGTTGTTTTTTTATTTTCTTAGTAATATATGGTTTTGTATCAGTATACATACATAGGCTACAATTTATATAAAGATTTTGTATATTTTGGCTAAAACATAACAATAGGTTTAAGTGGGCTAAGTCGCGTTTATATCGCTAGTTCAATATAAATGTATTAATTATGTATTGGATTATTTAGAGTACGTGTTCAAATTCTAAACAACTTAAATTATTATTAGGTTATTTAGATTATCGAAGAAATGGCGAGTTTTATGGTGACACTGACATCTATCATATCATTTAGTCTAATTGAATATTTTAAACTATTTAATTTTAATTAACTTGAAGTCAATCGGAACAAGCGTGCGACTGTAAACATGACACGTTATGGGTTCGATTCCCAAAATGAGATATTTAATATTTTCATTTTCTTCGCTCTGGTAACGACATAAAGCGCAGCATTTCCATCATTCAACACGCAATGTCTCCAAAATTTGGCGAAAAAAGTGGGGAACAGAAGTGTCTTAATGAAAACAGAGTGCTTTAAAATTAGGTTGCTAGGTTCCCTATGCGTACTCTGCTATGTAAGATACAGCGGGAAGCTAAAAAAATTTTTTTTGTTATATTTAAAGTTGACAAAATTAGGTGCAGCCAACTCACAATTTTAATAAAAAGAAATAAAAATATAAGCTTTCATAAAATCCAGTACTATCGACAAATAAAATGCCTTAATATGAGCTTACTATATTTTCTTTACATTTACTTTTAGGCCCCACGGGACAATATACTTTTAGGCCTCATAAGACTTATTATTTGTATTCATTTATCGTGTAACTTGGCCATGCTCAGAATCTGCCTTCCGGGCCGGCAGTGGTAGCTTCCCATAAGACTACTAACAATGCTGAAATGCTTTAAAAATTATCTAATTAAATAAAGAATATTTTAAATTTGTTTAACTAAATTAATTGTTCACAACTTTATGCACAAGTTATACAGTAAAGTTATACACTCGTGGCCGCCATAAGTTAGATTGTCTTCAAAAATGTTTAAAAATCAAATCTGCGTAGCTACCTACAGGTAACTTTAGGGCGGCCACGACTCGTCGATCTTACTTTACTTAGTAGTAGGTTAAAATTTTCTTTACAAGGAAAACTTCCTAAAAATTATTTTACCTCAACACGTATAATGTCATAATATTTTTTTTTTAGTTTGCAGCGCACGTATCGAGCTACTACCCGGTGCTATGTGAAATAACCTGCTTCGATCTGAAGCCGGAGCTGCGGTCGGTGTTGCGGCGCGTCTTCATACGCATAGGACCCGTATTCAATATTGTTAGCAATACGCAATAAATTAATTATGACGGTGGACAACCGATTATCCGGACCGGATTGTTAGGCTATTCGAATAATCGATTATTTGGACAAACGATTTTCTTGTTTTGTATATAATGTTGTATTCATTAAAGGTTTCTAGAAAAATATCATGTTTAGAAAAAGTTCTTGTTTTGGAGTAATCTTTCATACTTTTTTCACAGACTAACCTTAAGTCATCGTATTCAATCATTTTGTAGTCCGAATAATCATGAATCCGAATAACTGAGGGCCGGATAATCGAGTCTGCTGTATCTTAAAACGAATGGCCTTATAGTTTAGTAATATATGACGTCACGACGAGCCGGGTTAGTTATATATATTATGTATGTAATAAGGCTTGTCTCAATAAAAAAAACACGTTTGATTTCTTTTTACATTTAAATTTAATGACAGTACTTCAGTAGTATTAAAAGTGATCTATTACATAGTGCGTAGTTGTCCTAATATTTATTATAATAATATTATATAAATTATTTGATTATTATTATTATTGAAGTTAAAATTTAAATTGTATAAAACATAGATGTTGTAACTATTTAATAATTATAGTTTATTGTGTATATTTGAAGTTTTTATAATACCGAGCTGATATCACTCACTGCTTGTTTTTTCTTATTAAAGAGTAGTGTCTAAACACTAAGTTCCCTCTACCTTTCCTGCAATGTGCGGGGTACGCGTGAAGCTTCTTTCCTTTCTCGCTAGACTGAACAAACTGTGATTTTGATGTTTTTTCACAGCTTTCCTTATAATTATCTTATTGAGTGATCTCGGGACTCGCAAGCAAACTGATTATATTATCACTTATAAATAAATATAATAAAACATTTGTTTAGTCTTTCATTAGAATATTTTGAGACCATCAAAGGTTTTTTCCAGGGAGACCAGGTCCCATATAACTAGTTGGCCATCTAAACCTGAAGTGCTGAACTTGACCGCATCAGCCTTAGTTCCTTTATACAGATTAATACAAGTAATAGCATTCTGATGTATAGAATCCAAGAAAGTATCGCTAGTCTCGATACGTGCTTGACGATCTAATGACTGGAATTTCTTCATAGCTGATAATCCACCGGACTCCTTCCTTTGAGTATTATCTAATTTGGCAATAAATTTAATTTCATCCCCATCGTGGGAGTAAAGCAACGGTATACAGCTATGACCAGCGACAATGAGGTAGTTGTCAGATATCCAAATGCAATCCAAAAATGGCAGATATTCAGTCTTTATTTTGTAAACAGTCTTGCCTTCAGCCGCGTCGGCCACGTTGATTGAACTGTCATGGCCAACCCACGCCACTTTATGACCACTGGCTGAGAAAGAAACACTATGGACCCACCCACTGCCAGTCGATGGAAACTCGGCTAACAATTGCCCAAGAGGTAGCTTAGATCCCCATACATTAGGCCCGGGCTGATCTTCAATATCTTTAATATAAGCTGAAAAGACTCGCACTTTGAAATCGGTTGAACCGGCAACCAAAAGTATGTTGTTAGGATGCCAATCCAAAGTGGTTATAGTGGAACGTATCGGTTTCTTAATATGCTTGGAGACCCACCAATTATTTTCTTTCTCAAAATAACAGATAGATATCAATCTAGCTCCAGAACCTACAGCAAATTTGTTCTCCATGGGTGACCATTTAACACATGTGGCAGCCCTATTAATACGTAGCAATACTAAAGTTGTATTCCACTTCCCATCTTCATCCTGTGTCCAGACGTAAGCATTACGGTCAACTGAACAAGTGACTATTCGGTTTGTATTAGGTGCCCAGTCAATCCCCATCACTCTCATGTCATGTTCGACAAGATTGTTTGTCTGTTTCCACTCGCTACCTTCTTTTTGGTAAATGTGGACTTCATTGTTGTTGGGTGAAAAGGCTATTTCTGTAATATAAAACATTAATATGTTATATTTTTTGTTGGTTTAGGCAATTTTGTATTGTAAGACTTGTAGCCAGATGGATATAAATGTAATGGTTTTGAGTGCAATTCCCACTTGCATATGATATGTAAATAATGACATCTTAGCTGCTAAGGCAAAGTAAACCAATGAGTTCTACTATTTAGCTTACAATGAATAAACTCTGGCTGAAAAAACGAAAATGAAGAGAGATATTAGGTTTTCTTTACCCACCCTGCTTCATATAAGATAAAATATGAAGATTTGGAAAAATAAAGATATAGTTACGAGCAAGCATAATCTGCTGTTCACTATCTGTCCAATTAAAAAAAAAATGTGTTCCAGGTATTAGCTTCCAACCCTTTAACTAACTGCACTGGGTGGAATACCTACATCTTTTATGAAATAAAACAGTAAATCTGAATGTTTGTGCACATATATCATTGAAATTTCAAGACTGATTTGAAAGAAACTAACTTTATGACTCGCTTTTAAGCATAGGCAGGGCACATAATATATCTTGCTACAGTAGGACATAGTTTAGTGTTGAGTTCTGCCACTCAACATTTATTGTCCTGAATTTGGGTGGTAACTGACGATAAATTTAAGTAGCATACAAACGAAGGTGTATGAAGGTGAAGGAGGTAAATAGTAACAAGCATTTCACTCTGAGTGAAAGTCTTTAGCTTACAATAGTTGAATAAATACTAACAATTACATATTGTTAATTGATAAAACCTAATTGAATTAATTATTAAAATGTTACAACTCACGATTTCTCTCTTTATTCCACGCATGACAAGTTATCGGGGCGCATGAGTCACCGAAAGTTAGCGTTTGAGACATTTTCAATATCTGAAAATTTATGAATTATTATTTGGAATACAAATGTAATATTTATCATAAGATTATATTTTTTCCAGTACATTATACATATGTATCATATTCACCTGATAAACAAATCCCGATAAACAACTTTAGGGAGGTGAAACTACAAACGAATTCGTGGACTCTGGGCAGTCAACACGAACTCCTGAAAAGGAAAATATTATTTAATAAGAAAATCACACTGATATAAACTAAATTATTAACGCATTACACGAAATAAATAATAAAATGTTTGCTATCGAACAAATCAGATACTTGCAAATACAATCCGTGAAGTCAACTTTGACAATTTAAAGAAATTGGCTGGTTAAAGATCACTGTCACTTAGAGACGAAAAAGTGTCGATATCGAGTGTATTGTGGTATCGAGTATATCGCCTTTCGATACCGATACTCTTGTATTCGATACTTTTAATTATTAAGCTTTTTTTAATAGGTATCGTATCGAATAAATTACCCAACTAACTTGGCCTTTCGGCTCATGCTTATGGTAGCAACACCTCACTCATACGCACTCTTTCTTTGGAATCCTTTGCAAGGATCATGAATCACAATAAGGGAATATATTTGTCATACTAAGTTATGGTTTAATACCATATTAACTTAAAACAAATTAGCTTAACTTCTTCATGGTTCGCGCTTTATTACTAGCGGGGTAGTCAGAGAGAACGGAACGCAAAACGCTACGATCTCTACATACCTCGTCCTTTTGCCTCGTCCACTGTCATCAACCTCTTCATACATGTAATTTTATATGTACCATTTATTTTTAACATGTTTTTATTAGCATCGATGGTATCTATCTATCTATGTATATTTGTAACGGAATCTTTGAACCCGATTTTGATTAATTTGAAATTTTGCCTAATTATCAAACATCAGTGACAATGTTTCATATGAAAAAAAACTTTTTGTAAAAATTTTTTTTTTTCACTAAGCCGTGATTTTTAACTATTATTTATTTATGTTCTTTCATACATTGATGTGCTAATGTATGCGCACTTGACTCTTAGAAAAATACTCGATACTTCTAAGTATCGATACTTTTATGAGTACGATACTTTTTTTCAATACTAATCATGAGTACAGTATCGATACTTTCTATTCGATACCTTGCTATGGATTCTCCATAGAGTTAGCAGCGATTTATTTGTGTATCAGACAAAATTTTAAGTTTATTTTCCTTAATATGAACTTTCCCATATAATCTATTATTTTGATTTTATAACTTACAGAATTAATTATATTGTTGAATCCATTTTCATTATTTATACTTGGATTTACTCACAACAAAGATTATCAGAAATATTTTGTTGACAAATGTGATTTATATTCTCTCCAAATTTACAATTATTTTGTATTTGTATTTTACTTAAGTTTTTGATGGTTGAATTATATGTATTTTAGTACGGTACTTATATTAACGCATGTTACAGAAAATTTGGCAATATGGTAAATATCTTTGCATCAACACAATTTCAACGTCAAATGTCATATTTTATTTGAAGATTAGCGTGTTGTAATGTGTATAGTTGTTTATAAATATTAAGATAAACTAAGTAACCGCAACAATGTCTGGTCGTGGTACGTAATAAACTTAATAAAAATAAAAATAATAGTATTACATATAAAATTCATTTAATTTGACATTTTTCACAGGGAGATATCGTAATAATCGACAAAATCATGGGCATACGACGCTATCGAAAGTTGCAAAAGAAGCGACTATATCATTGCCAGCAGATAGTCCTGTGTTGGCTATGTTCAAAAGTGCGGCCTTAAAATTAAATAACCGTCAAGACCGACATGAAAGATTAGTAAAACTTTCCAGAGATATAACTATAGAAAGCAAGAGGATTATTTTTTTGCTACACTCCGCTATGACGTGAGAATTTATTAAATAGTACTCTTTTAATTATTTTTTTACTTTTTATTTTCAACTATTATATTTACAGTGATGAGGCCTCTGAGAAAGCAGTATTAGAAGCTAATGAACGTCTTCAAAAGCTTATAAAGGGACCAATCAAGAGCATAGGTCTAGAACTTGAAAATAGCCCAGCTTACTTACACTCACGAGCAGTTACAGCTGGATTTCAAGAATATATTGAAGCAAGAACATTTTGTTCTCTAATGCAAAATAAAAGTATAATAACTTATACTGAAGTACAAAAGGAATTTCAACATGTTGTTAAGAATAATGATGAAAGTGAAGAAAGGACTGTGATGACTTTGTTGCCACAAACAGATTATATGCTAGGTATAGCAGACTTGACTGGGGAACTGATGAGAAAAGCAATAAATTCCATATCTAGCGGAGATAGCCATGAGTGTTTCTATGCTTGTCAGGTTGTAAGAGACTTGTATACTGGTTACTTAGGTAAATATTTTATATTAAACATTATAAGAAATATAGCTTCACACTTGTTCACAAAGAGAAATCCCCTTGAGTGGGTAGTGAGAAACTTATTGCAAGTGTGTCTTAATATACAATGTGTCGATACTCGTGTGCACTCTCATTGCTGCACTTTGTCTTATCAGAGTAACTAATGTTTACAGGCAGATACTCTCCAACTGTGCTACAATAGCCACTAAAAATATTGGTGTCATTACATAAAATACAGTATTCAGTTCCATCATTCAATGTGCAGTATCTTTAAGAAACTAAAACATTTGATTCCTTTCAGGACTTTTTGGTATGGGTAAAGAGTTAGCAAGAAAGATGTCTACAACTCGCAATAATGTAGCTAAAGTGGAAACCGCAGTCTATGCTTTAAGGGTTCGGGGAGGAGAAGCCCCTCCTACATTATTAGTTTTACCATCAAAGCCTGAATGGGAAGCCATGGAACATTCTGATGATGAAGGATATTATTAAATAAATCATTATTTTATGTTTGTTTTAGTAATATGAATAACAACTATTGAAAGTTTAATTTTTTATAGGGGAATTAATTAAGTTATTCAAATACTGACGGAATCTGTTTAAGGTGTGTTTCAATGAAAACAATTACTTGTATTGAAAATATTTTATTCATCAATATCTCTAAAATAGAGAAATAAATAATTTGAAATATCAGTTGTTTTATTTTATTTAACTTTGACAATCTCTATAAGAATATACCTAATTGTAAACAGAAATAACATGCTTACATTTTAAGGATGGTGTGCCTAATTTCAGACTTTGTTAGAATAAATCAGAAAATAATATATTAATATGTAATTTGATCTCAGAAACATGATATATTTACTAAGTATAGTTTAAGTGTTATGATCCTTAATTCATATTGTAAGTTAAAGTTATAAGGTAAAATCTAATATCAACATCAAATATGGATTTTCTTTGTACTAAATTTTACAAATATTGAGTTATATACTTTTTTGATAGTTCTATAATAAAAATACGAACTTTTGTTAAGTTACAATATTCGCAGAAAAAAATACATTTTAACCACTATTAGGTTGCTATTAGACTCATTAGTACCATATTCATTCTATTTTCCCGACGATCCAGTTACTGCCGCAAACACCCAAAACATAGAGAGGATACACTCCTCAGTCTCACGACACACCCCGCCGCCGTAAGAGTCGGCGAGGCCAGTCCTATCTCACGACACGTCGACGAGGCCTGATTAGCGTATGCAGAGCATTCCTCTGTCAACCCTTCATGAGCGTCCATCAAAGCTTGTACTTTTTCTTTAGGGGCTAGCTGCTCTCGCCCCTCCTCACCCGGTGACTCAGTCAAGACCATCACAGGTCAACAACAACAAAAAAACATTCTATTTAGTTTGCTTTTAAAAATTTCTCAGGTCTGAGGCATTAACTTTAGTGAACTGGGGGTAAATTATTTGACGTTCAAAAAATTAAGCATGTAACTTCTTATTTTGAATAAAATTATTAGAATTAAAATTTATATTTACTATTAATATAAGCTTGATACCTCCAGAGATCTCGAGAAAAATTAAACTGTCGTATTCTACATGAAATAAATCAACGAAAAAATAGGACATCGCTGTTTTGAGTCGAAAAAAGAATGGCCACATCCTAAGTGCCCGAAGTAGCGTTTAATATATAATATGGTCTATAGAAATAGTAAATAAACTAATTAACAAAAAAAAAATTTTTGAATTCGAACTAATAGTTTCTGTTATTAGAGCGTTCAATTAAACAAACTCATTATCAGACGTAGTCTTCGGAAAAATCCTGACTGCTGCTATCGGGCTGCCATTCATCAGACTCGTCGGTGCCGTACGGATCAGGCTCCGGGTCGGAGTCACTAAGAACATCTCTCTGCACCACTTTTCTTTCTCTCTTACCAGTGACAATGACATTCTGCGGTAGGTTCGGCATTGGTTTTCTTTGTTTACCTGTATGTTTAAATTTTAGAATAAATATTATATATTATCTATATATATATATATATATATATATATATATATATATATATATATATATATATATATATATATATATATATATATAATAAAACAGTAAAAATATTTTGTCTGTACGTTTAGTAATTTTGACTGAAATGGATAGGAGGACACTTAAAAACTATAATAAAAAGCAAAATTATTTGTTTTGAATTTCTTGTCTGTCTCTCTGTATGTATGATCACGCTTATCTCCGAAAGTACTGAAAAAAAGTTACTGTAAACTTTCATCAATTGTATTGTTATAACTCATCATAACATTTAACAACATCAAAATCGGTTTATTAAGAAAAAAGTTATTGTCATTTGAATGATCTCAAGGTTTGCCTGCGAATATTATATACCAATCAATACTTATAAGGTAACCATTGGTTACCTTCTTAAATCTTTAAAAAAATTAATAAATCTTAAAAGAAATTACGATAATGTAGTAAAATATGATTTCATACTAGAAGTCATTATAGTTGTCAGTCAATTCTGTTTATTAAATCAATAATCATGTAGTTCAAGCGGGCGAAGCTGCGGGCGGGCCGCTAGTGTCACTTATTACGTAATATAGTTAGAAGATAGTTTTCATAAAACGACTAATAATAGATACTTTAAACATTTTTAAAGTGATATTTCACACTTAAAAACTAAAATACTAATTTAGAAAACGTATATAAATATGTATTAAAATCGACCGCGTTAAAATTTTACCGAACATTGCGTATTGAATGGCGGAACTCAACACCGTGCTTTTGTTTTAATACCAAAGCGAAGAAATTAAAATATTCATTTTTTCCCCCGTGTGCGAATCGAACCCACAACCACTGCGTTACACGTTACTTTAGACACAAAACACATTATCCATGCTATATACATGTATAAATGCGTTAGGGAGGTCCACGAGTTCCTTAACCAGAGCGAGGAAATAAAATGATTTAAATAAGCTAATTAAGTACTAATATAATGACTAACTGTTTCAAGAATCATATGAAGATATGAAAACGTAATGAAATAGTTTTATTTTTTTATCTGTATCATTTAAAAAATAAATGCATGAAAAAAAGTTTCTATTAGATAAAGTTTAATTTTTAATACCGCTGCTTAATAACTTATAGGTAAAGGATGTGGGATTAAACATTAATGATTAATAACTATCTTTTAATTAATAACAATCTCATATTTTGACTTAATCTATGTTATTTAAATATAAGACATTTAAAAATATATAATATATATAAAAGTGAAACTATTTTAACCGGATTAATCGCGTATATTTGGTACTTTTATACATTTTTGGAAACCCGACGTTTCGAACACTTTGCAGTAGTCCGTGGTCACGGGTAGACTGAGGTGGCATTCGTCTGTCAGTTGACATAATTATTATATCAAACTACCGCCAACGATTTCTTAATTGCCTCGCGTACTGCCCTGGATTCCTGCAGAATGAGCTGATAGTATCTTGCCCTCTGGTATGGTGGGTTTGAGACTTCAATGATTTTATGAGTGGGTCCCAGGTGGTAGAAAGTTTCCAGCCATCCTCTCTATTGAAATTAGGATGTTTTTGTATTTCAATAGCCTCGCGGATCATTCTAGGAATGTATCTGTTTTCCTTAGCGAGGATTTGGGGTTTATCAAACCTAATGTAGTGGCTGGGTTTATCCACAGTATGCTCACACACAGCTGACTTCGATACATGCCCATTCTTGATATCAGAGATGTGTTCTTTCACCCTAACACCGATGCTTCTCTTTGTTTGACCGATGTATGATAAGCCACAGTCACAGTCTAGTTTGTATACACCTGCACTCTGTAAAGGAATATTACTTTTTACTGGTCTCAAGAATTGGCTCACTTTCTTGTTAGGCTTGAATATGGTTTTTATGGAAGCTCTTCTTAAGATGTTGCCAATCCTGTCTGTAACCCCCTTCACATATGGAAGAAATGCTGGCTGTCTCTCTACTGTGGGTGGCTTGTTGGTCTTCTGACAACGCTGGCGGGGAACTGGCAGCTTGTTCTGATGAAGGCTATTCTTCACCTGGCGAAGCTCGTCCCCTAGGTGTTCAGCGTCGCAGAGGTGGTGGGCTCTCTGAAACAAAGATTTGCCAACGGTAGATAACTGTGTAGGGTGATGGTGAGATTCACCATTGAGGTATCTATTGGTGTGCGTGGGTTTCCTATATACTGTGTGGCCTATTGTGCCATTGGGATTTCTTATGACTAAAACATCAAGAAAAGCTAGGGAATTATTTGCCTGTAATTCTATTGTAAATTTAATATTGTCATTAATAGAATTGAGGTGGTTTAGGAATATATAAATACTGTCCGTAGGTAAAATGGTAAAAGTGTCATCTACGTACCGCTTATATATCCTAGGTAGACAGGGTGCAGAGCTAAGAGCCATCTCCTCAAAGTCCTCCATGTATATATCTGCTATTACCGGGGACACGGGCGAACCCATAGCAATGCCATCTATTTGTAAATAGAATTCTTGATTGAACATAAGGTATCCAGATGTGAGGCAATGTTCTAAAAGTTCAAGATATTCTATAGGCATATTGTTATCCTCTAGCTTCCTCTTGACAATCTTGATGCAGTCCTTGACGGGAATACTGGTGAACAGCGACTGGACATCAAAACTGACCATGGTTTCATTGTTAGCTAACTTAAGATCTTTCAGTCCGCTAACAAAATGGTAAGAGTCCCTGACATAAGATGTTGTGTGGCCACGCAGTGGAGAAAGTACTTTGGCGACATGTTGAGCCAGTTTATACGTCGGCGTATCGATTTGGCTGACTATTGGTCGAAAAGGTACATCTTTTTTGTGTATTTTTGGTAACCCATACAACTTTGGAGGTTTTACACAGCTAGGCACGAGAGATTATCTTATGTCAGGGACTCTTACCATTTTGTTAGCGGACTGAAAGATCTTAAGTTAGCTAACAATGAAACCATGGTCAGTTTTGATGTCCAGTCGCTGTTCACCAGTATTCCCGTCAAGGACTGCATCAAGATTGTCAAGAGGAAGCTAGAGGATAACAATATGCCTATAGAATATCTTGAACTTTTAGAACATTGCCTCACATCTGGATACCTTATGTTCAATCAAGAATTCTATTTACAAATAGATGGCATTGCTATGGGTTCGCCCGTGTCCCCGGTAATAGCAGATATATACATGGAGGACTTTGAGGAGATGGCTCTTAGCTCTGCACCCTGTCTACCTAGGATATATAAGCGGTACGTAGATGACACTTTTACCATTTTACCTACGGACAGTATTTATATATTCCTAAACCACCTCAATTCTATTAATGACAATATTAAATTTACAATAGAATTACAGGCAAATAATTCCCTAGCTTTTCTTGATGTTTTAGTCATAAGAAATCCCAATGGCACAATAGGCCACACAGTATATAGGAAACCCACGCACACCAATAGATACCTCAATGGTGAATCTCACCATCACCCTACACAGTTATCTACCGTTGGCAAATCTTTGTTTCAGAGAGCCCACCACCTCTGCGACGCTGAACACCTAGGGGACGAGCTTCGCCAGGTGAAGAATAGCCTTCATCAGAACAAGCTGCCAGTTCCCCGCCAGCGTTGTCAGAAGACCAACAAGCCACCCACAGTAGAGAGACAGCCAGCATTTCTTCCATATGTGAAGGGGGTTACAGACAGGATTGGCAACATCTTAAGAAGAGCTTCCATAAAAACCATATTCAAGCCTAACAAGAAAGTGAGCCAATTCTTGAGACCAGTAAAAAGTAATATTCCTTTACAGAGTGCAGGTGTATACAAACTAGACTGTGACTGTGGCTTATCATACATCGGTCAAACAAAGAGAAGCATCGGTGTTAGGGTGAAAGAACACATCTCTGATATCAAGAATGGGCATGTATCGAAGTCAGCTGTGTGTGAGCATACTGTGGATAAACCCAGCCACTACATTAGGTTTGATAAACCCCAAATCCTCGCTAAGGAAAACAGATACATTCCTAGAATGATCCGCGAGGCTATTGAAATACAAAAACATCCTAATTTCAATAGAGAGGATGGCTGGAAACTTTCTACCACCTGGGACCCACTCATAAAATCATTGAAGTCTCAAACCCACCATACCAGAGGGCAAGATACTATCAGCTCATTCTGCAGGAATCCAGGGCAGTACGCGAGGCAATTAAGAAATCGTTGGCGGTAGTTTGATATAATAATTATGTCAACTGACAGACGAATGCCACCTCAGTCTACCCGTGACCACGGACTACTGCAAAGTGTTCGAAACGTCGGGTTTCCAAAAATGTATAAAAGTACCAAATATACGCGATTAATCCGGTTAAAATAGTTTCATTTAAAATGTGTAATAATCGTGAAAATCAAAGAACTTATTATATATAAAAGTATTTCGAGGCGCCGCACGTATAATATTAAATATACTACGTAATAATCATAATATTTAACCATGATCAATTTATACATATACAGGATGGAAGTGTCAGCGCTCCTTTTACGGGAACAGCATATAAGGGTGAAATATTAAGCCCATACCTAAAGAAATTAATCCAGATACAACAGTTTAGACGTAGGAGTTTTTTTCATTTCACAATATTTATTCATACTGTATTTCATGTGACGAAGTTACGCATAGATACCAATAACGTAAACACATACTACTACAAAAATACTACTAAAGGTTAATCAACTTTGAACTTTGTCGCCAATACCTACGACTCGATTTCGGAATGAGGCGTCTACGGCGGTTTCCATTTGATAGGTTTAGGTGTGCGTGCGTCGTTCTTGACAAATGGCGTTTTATATTACAACAATAATTTTATTATTTATTTTGTTTGAAAAAATTACTTTTTCATTATTGGGGAAAAAAATATATAATTGTAATTAGGCTTTTATAGAGTAGTTAAAACTGTGGTTTCATTTAAAGTGGTGCTGACACTTCCACAATGTATACACCAAACGAAAAAAGACTTAACACAAAAGAAAATTTAAAAGTTTTATGTGGCCGCCCTGACGTTAGATTTTAAGAATTTTTGCGCATTATTCACTCGAACTCGTGAAGAAAATAATCAAACGTAAGAAAATTCCTAAAATCAAATTCAAACTTCAAGGCAACCACGACTCCTTCACTGTACTGTAACACATTCTTAATATATAAAATTATAATAACATTTTTTGTACAAAAAAACACTTTTTTCCTTTATTTTCATAAAAAATACACAACATCTAAAGTCAAAATTCATAATCGTAGTCCACACTATCGCCATCACTGTCCGTCACTTGGAAGTGATCGTCGTAAAAGTTGACCGCGTGCGCGTTTATAATGAACACGTTGCCGTGCCTCTCTACTACTTGGCTGCCTGCAAACATATTTTTTATTTGTAAATAATATTTAAAAAAAACAAGCAAATTTACAAAGTAAAAGTAACAAAGCAAATTTTTAAGTAATTTTCTAGTACTTATTTTTTCTAGTAAAGTCTCGGAACCGAGTAATATGGAAACGGAGTATCTTAATACCAAGTATCCTCTGCTTAGTTCCTACTCTTTTTAAATGGGGGCTGCGTGAAACTAAAATTACTATAGCACATATTACTGAATTACTTAATTTAGAAAGAACTATACAGTGATAAACGATAGTTGTGGTGAATCTTGAGTCGGCAAAAAAGTCATATTATGCATTTAAAAACATATTAGTGCTTTTATCTTTGGGTAGCGGAAATTTGTAAAAATCTCCCAACAGAGATGCTAGCAACAAAAATAAGTTGTAACAAGCGTATAAGAAATTGGACGTAGCCCGATGATAACGTCTGGCTTCGTTGGTCAGAGCGCTTGGACGGTTTCCAAGAGGCGCGGGTATAAGGCCCGGTCGCGCTACGTTTAAATTTTTATATGTTTTCTAAAAAGTATATAACCGCTTCCAAAATAAGGTTAGAGAAAACATATTGCTGGGTACCATTAGTATTAATAAAACTAACACGTATATTATTATATTTAATAAGAGGTGAGCAATGCAGTGGTAGGCAATTGATTTCATTGATTGATTTTGTTTTTAAAGGAGTTTTGTAAGTAGTAATAATTTTAGCACATACATGAGGATTTCGCTAATTTAAAATTTCTACGTAAAACGGACTTATCGATAGGGCAAGGAGGGCCATGCAATCTATCTTTGAACATAAGTTGACATTGCCCGGTTTGGTTATTGGCCCGCAGGTTAGAGATTGGATAGATATGGAACAATCGAAGATCGACGTTAACCCGAGATAGGAGATACATTATTAATATTGGACGCAAATGAATTATACAGGATGGAAGCGTCTGGGCTCCTTTTATAGGAACAGCACATAGGGTAAAATATTTCAAACCCATACCTAAAGAAATTAATCAAGATTCCCTAACAGTTTAGATGTAGGTTTTTTTTCATTTCACGATGTTTATCCATACTGTATTACGTGTGACCTAGTTACGAATAAATACCAATAAAGTAAACACCTACTACTACAAAAATAATGTTAAGCGTTCCCGATCTGAAACATACTAGAACGAGAAAGGGATGTGAAATATTCATTTTACATAACGTCAGCTTAGAGTGTAAGCCTGCTAACAGTTTATTAAATAAATTATCAGGAAAGACAATAAACGTGTTAAAATCTATCAATATAAATAAATAAAAATATAATTACCGTTCCTCGCCGCGGGTAGGTGCGCGGGCGCGGGCGGCGCGGGGGGCCGCGCGCCGGGCGGGTGCGCGTGGTCGCGCCAGTGCCGCGGGTCGCGCTTGGCGCAGGCGGCCCCGAATGGGCACACGCCTTGCGGCCCCGCGCCCCAGTCGGCGTCGCGCGGGTGACTGAACTGAACGAAATGGACGGGGTTTTTTCTGGAAAAAAGTTTTAACTTATTAATATATTATATTATATCATAGCCAAATTAAGCAAAATCTTCAATTAAATGATGGCATATGTTATTTTAATATACAAGCCATATGACTGTATAGTTTCATCTCAATCCATTTAATACCTTGTGCATGAAAGTGGAACAAACATCCATATAAACTTTAACATTTATAATATTAGTATGACACAACTAGGCAATAGTGGAAATAACATATTACATTAAATCATATATAAATTCGACATAGCTTGATAAGAAATTAATTACAAAGCACTTGGAAGAAGAGAAGTTCCACTACATATACTCTTCTTCTTCTTCCTTCTTCCTGGTATTAATCCCGGCGCACGTTGTAAGTGTCTGCCTTCCTGCTTAACCTACTTCACTTTGAACGGTCTGTAATATCCTCGGTGGTTAGACCAATATATACGACATCCAACCAGCGCTTCCTTGGGCAACTGGGAAGTCTAACTACAGGGACAGACAGACACTTCTATCGAACATAGTTCCTAAGACTGCGCGCAACGTACAGCAGCAGCACTATATTGAACAAGAACGACTAAGACCCGAGAACTAAGATCAGAGCCCTGGTGAACCCCCACTGAAATCTCAAAGACTTTGGTGTCGCCAAAAACCTTCCGCAGATCTAAAAAAGCCACATGAAGTATCCCTTCATCAAAATTCTGAGGACGAAAACGGCGACCCCAGTGCACGGTCCCGACTGAACTCCATATTGAGATTCAGAAATAGTATACACTGAGAATCTCTGACGCAAAGACATTTTGCGATATCTTGCGTTGCTTTATCCCGGGAATCTGTGTCTGGGCTCCACAGTTTCAAGTTTATCATATAGTGGTGATAAACTCTTACTGCGGACTCTGTCTATAGCACTATTACTGTTTAGCTACACGTTTAGCTACTATGCACTCCAGTCTGTTTTCAGGAGTGTTGGATTGCTGCCACTTCTTATAGGCATCCTTCTTTTCACGAGTGACCTTGTCGTTCCACCACCTGGTCTCCCTGTCGATGACACGTCCTTCCTTAGAAACGCTAAGAAGTCGCCTGTTCGCGGTAATTTTCACGAGGAAGTCACGAGGGCTACATCGGTCCATTCTGCAACAACTTGATCCGGCTTACGTTTCTCGGCTACTTTCTTCTTCGAAGTGACGTTAAAGACCATGACAAGAAAACGATTTTGCGACGTCAGGCTTTCGCCTGAACTGACCTTACAGTAAGTTACCCTGCCCATATGACACCATCTGGTCAATAAGTAGTTAATTTCTGTTGAGTGAGACCCGCTCTTGTACGTGATAAGGTGCTGATAAGGACGCCCTAGTCGTACCCAGTCTCACGGTATTTCGTTCCATTTTTGTGGCGGATAACGGTTTTTAATGGAGGGATTGCAATCTGACCTCAAAAGCCCTGTTATGGGAAACACCGAGGTGAGTGGTGTTAAATGATATAACAGTGGTGTTAAATGATATAACAGTGGCGACTCCAAGATCCGGGGTCGCAAAAAATATCGGATTATTAGTCAGGACACCTTCCCACACATCCTTAGTGTATATATCATAATATAACTTGTATTTAAAGTAGTATTAGTTAATCAACTGTCATATATTAATGTTTTATATTACCTCCCCACTCTGGTAAAAAGCAAAGTCTGGTGTTAAATTATTTAATAGAAATGAAGTGAATTAACGTTAGGTTCCCAAATTTAATCTGCCTACCCTACTGTGTGCAGCATACACGAAATTTAAAAAAATATATTATGATGCAAAACATACTTTGATGTAAAATAAAGAATTAAAGTAGATAAGCTAGAATTATGTACAACAATTTCAGTTTATATTAAGGTACTTACCTAATACAATACTTATTGTGAAATAAGTGTATTTTTTATATTACTTATACAATAGTATGGAAAAATACGTAAAAAAAAAAATACAT
The DNA here is from genome assembly GCA_021202915.1 of Heliconius himera. Lineage (NCBI taxonomy): Eukaryota > Metazoa > Arthropoda > Insecta > Lepidoptera > Nymphalidae > Heliconius > Heliconius himera. The sequence goes on from JAJHJA010000427.1 coordinate 79,617, forward strand.
ATACACACCTATAACAATTAGCTCCATACATGCACCTCTCTCTCAGTGGTTGTGGAGGCTTAGTGGCTGCACCATCATTGTCATTTGATGTACTCTAAAACAGTAAATAGTATATTAATTTATCTTCTATTTTTTTAGGTTCAAGCTGTATCCCAAAAATACAGCACAGGGTTGGCCGAGGGAACTGTATTGTAGTGTGTTAAGATATTTTATGTTACACTTTGTAAGGACTTTCAAAATATAAAATTAAAAGGGAAATGGAATTCTTTAAATATAATTGATTCCCTAGTTGTGGATCAAACCCAAAACTAGTCAGGTGCTTTCCCATTAGGCCATTGTGCACTCTTCAAGCTGTATGACTTCCTATATGTAGAATAAAATGTGCAGCTGGAAAAAGAAATAATAACATAAAGTACATTTTACTAAAGGAACTTACAGCTTGATCACTAGTACTTGGCTTAGCTTCTTTGGAAGATTCATCATCAGATTCCTTCTTAATTTTTTTAACTTCAATTTCAACACTATTTTCTTCACTATGAGACCTCTTTACTGGACTTGAGTTACTTTCGTTATAATTATTATTTTCATTTGTACTTTCATTAGAATCAATAACATTATTTAGAGGTTCTTCTTGATTCAGAATGGACTGTGATTCATTTGCATTTTCAGTTTTTATGTCTTTATTTAAGATGGTATCATTACTGCTTGTTGAGTCGCAACTGGCAGCTACTTCATTTTTTAATAATGCTGAATTTTTTTATAAAATAAAAATTGTTTATATAAATTTTATACTTTCAATTAATTTAATTTTTTTAGTTTGTTGTGGTATATAATCATAGTAACCAATTTTAAATGTGATAGTTGTGGATTCAATCCTCACTGAGTAAAATAATGATAATAAAATTATTTTCACTTCCCCTCTCTACTATATATGGCACAACACACAACAATGCAATGTGTCACAAAAGTTGAAAGAAAGTGGAGAATGAAGTACCAAGCTATAGGTTCTTTCTGCTTACCCTGCTAAGCAGGAAAAGCTGTAAATTTAAAATTTTATTTGTATAACATATTATATATTACCATTTATGTCTTCTTGTAAAGATTTTTCTTCCATATCAGATTGTGTTTGTATAGTATCAGTGTTTTCCTCATCAGGCACATACACAATTTCATACCAAAAATTCTCTAATAACAAGCCAAATCTATCACCATTACTTAATGTGACTGTGTCACCTTGATTCAGTACTTCACTTTCATTTGAAGAATTTTTTTTGTAATAGCAAGGATTTATATGTAACTGAAAAATGCGAAAAATATATTAATGATATACAAATAACAATATGTACCTATAGTTATTATTTTTATTTATTTGATGTATTTTACTATTAGAATGATTTTACATACCGATTTTAAAATAATTGATGTCGTCTCAACTATCAGCTCTCCATGTTGTCTAGATATACGCTTATCTCGACACTAGAAAAGAAATATATAAGGTTACATTACTCCACCCACAGATATATACGCAGAGTTAAATAAGAACGCATAATATTTGTAAACAATAGTTATAAAAGTTTCACTAATCAACTCACGTGCAAAAGATTTTCTCTTCCAAATTTATGGGCACCGGTGCTTAAACTAATTTTATTATCACCATTTGAATCAAGTATAATGAGTTTAAAAGGCATTTTAATAATTTATCAGTAAAATATACTACTTTAAAATATGATCAGTCTTAAACTAATATATATATATAAGAAGCTATTGAACAAAAACAAACTAAAACTAAATAAGTAATTGGACCAAAAATGTATTACTCTTCCAAAAGGTTCAATAAAATCTATTACTCATAATATGAAAGAACATAAACATGTTTTCACTGGTTGTAGTATTTCAAACGTCAACGTAAATAAATCTACTTGTCACTGTCAGTCATCCTCAACAAACACAAACACTAACCGCAGATAACTGATAAAAGAAACAACATTTTTTTTTACATTTTTAATATGAATTACGTGGTAACCATTCATATATATGGGATTGTATGGTATATCAAAACAATTTTACTTCAAAAATGTCGTAAATATTAAATATAATAAAGACTCAGTTGACAATGTATTTGACATTGTCACTTCACATTTTTTTTCTCGCTTGTCAACTTTGTCCTGTGACTTTGTCGCAGTCAAGTGTCAAATTATAATTTTTGTAAATAAAATACTAATTTTACAAATATTCAGGTTCTTGAACACGCATTAAATCCACAAACACGAAGTTGAACTTGTAAATTAAAGTTAAAGTATAATTCTTTAAAAATATGATGAAGACCACAGGCTTAGGTTCTAACCGGCCCCTTTCTGGCCAACTTTATAAATACACCAACGTAGTAAAAGGATGGCAACAGAGGTGGTTCGCTGTTGATCCTGAAACAGGTGTTCTATCGTATTATTTGTTTGATGGACCTGGTGATACCGTACCACATGGACAGCCGGCAAGAGGAGAAGTATTCAAATGTTTTTTTTAAATTATTTTTGTTTGTTTCAATTACTATTGACGCTTTTCCAATAAATTAATATTATTTGTTGTAGCTTAATACTTAATTTGATTTACACTCTTTCTATATTTTCCTTATCTGAACATTATAATAATAACACTATTATTATGCAAACCTTGTTTTATGATAGAACTTAACAAATGTTAAAGTTTGATGCATTTTCCAGTGTAGCATGGTAAGCAAAGGAATCTTAGTATTTAGACATTGGATTTATTGGCAGAATTGAATATTGCACTTTGTGTACCACAGGAAGAAAATGTAATTTAAATTTTTCCAAGAGGTTTCCCCAAAAGAGATTACCTCACAAAATAATCACCATCTGATGGTATCCACTGGGATCACAATGTCTTTAAAATATTGGCAACAATTTCTTATATTTCCTTATGTGCATAGTGTTATGAACATATTTTAACTTAAATTGCAGGCTCACTTAGCTGCAGCAGTAATATGTCCAAGTGATGAAGACTCCAAGACATTCACAATTAACTGTGCTTCGGGAGACATGTTGAAACTTAGAGCCACAGATGCCAGAGCTCGGCAGGAATGGGTGAATGGGCTGAGAGCTATAGCAGAGATACATACTAAGGTACTAGAGCTAGCATAAAAAGAAAATGTTTTTTTTGTTAAAACTTATAGAATGTCTATTTAAATCTCTTATTCTCTGTCTATGGATTTTCTTTTCTTTCAATATGCTTCTGGTTGTAAAAAATGAGAAGGGTCACCTACAGAGATTTTTCGAAAAAGAGTCCTACTGATTTTTTTCCCATTGATTCTCCTTAGATGTGACTTACAAACTATCCTATCTATACCTATATTAAAATAGGAATATCAGATTCATTTAATTTTTATGATAGGTTTCATTATTTAGCATTTTGAAAATGGAGTAGGTACATTAATTTCTTATTATGGACTAACTTACTTATCCAAAAACAATTTAAAATAGGATGATAAAAATGTTTACATAAAAATATTGGAAATATAAAAATTTAACTAGTATTATCTATAGGCAATGGGAGCAAACCCACCACTACAGCCTCGTGAACAGCTTGCAGTCCATGATGCCATGGCATCTGCACGTCAACAACTACAAGCTACTGAGTTGAGGTACATTAGAAGTAATCTATGTTCATTTTTATATTTCGTTTTTTCCTATTATACAGAGTGTTTTTGACATCACCACTTTAAATGAAAGCGCAGTTTTAACTACTCCATAAAAGCCAAACAAAATAATTAATAAAATGATCGTATCTTCTGATGATCTTGTAAAATACAACCTCATTTGTTAAAAATGACGCACACAGACACTAACCTATCATAGCTAAAACATCGCATAAGTCTCGATCACGAAATCAAGTCGTAGGTTTTGCAGTGAAGTTGAATATTGTTTAGGTTTATTATAGAAAATAGGTAATAAATTAAATAGAACAAGACCCTTTCTCTTTCTGGTATGTTTTTAGAGAATGAAAGTGGCAGATCGGCAATGTTTAGTAGTATTTTAGTAGTAGTACGTGTTTACGTTATTGGTATCCATTCGTAACTACGTCACACGTAATACAGTATGGATAAAAATGAAAAAAAAATCTTACGTCTAAACTATTGAGGAATCTTGATAATTTTTTTAGGTATGGGTTTGAAATATTTTACCAAAGTCAAATAATTTTATTCAAAATAAGAAGTTAAATTTTTTGAACGTTCGTTTCGTTTTCTAACTTTTTGTTTAAAATCAATTTTATACAAATACATATTGTTATCATTTATACAGAGTGTTTTTGTCTGCACTACTTTAAATGAAGCCACAATTTTAACTACTCGATAAAAGCCTAATACAATTATTATTAATTTTTTTCCCAAACAAAATAAATAATAAAATTATCGTTGTAAAATAAAACGCCATTTGTCAAGAACGTCGCACGTACACATAAACCTATCAAAGGGAAACCGGTGGATACGATGTGTACGACATGTGGTGAATTAATTATTTTCATTAATTCTGGCAGTACAAAGAGCAGAGGTGAGTTCCGACTCTTGCCGAACGAGCAATAAATTCAGACAAAAAGAGAAGAACAGTGTCTTACACTCTCACTCAAACTATAAATAATATGCGGATACAGACAAAAATATGATGCCAAAAAATACCAAGGATTGAATCTTTGTCTATTCTAATTTTAGATTGTTATTGTCACTTTAAATAGATAGATAATAATTATTTTTGATTATTTTTGAGAATGTCTCAAGGTGTTGAGTGGGGAAACTCAACACCGCGCTCTATCTTGTTACCAAAGCGAAGACCGTGAATAATTTAAATATAATCAATAATTATCGCGTTTATAGCTTAACATTTTTACAATCTCAATGTTAACACACACACTTGGTACAGTTGTAACAAAAAAGAACACATTTTTTATTGACAACATTTATAGTGTACAGTTGTTTGTTCCGATACTTATATAAATTTTTAAATGCTTCCAGTGATGCTGCATTAGCAAGGTGCATTGAATCATCTGACTCTCCGTTTCCACATACTGATCCTGATCTGCTACTTTTAAAGGTATATTCATTTTAATATTTTTGAAGCAAGTCGTGGCGCAGGACCACAAGCGTGCAACTGTATACAAGATAGGTTGTGGGTTCGATTCCCACTCGAGGAAATTAAATATAGAATACTTCCCATCCTCGCTTTGGATACTGTGGAAAAGCGCGGCGTTGAATTCCACCAATCAACATGCAATGCCTCCTAAATTCGGCAGGAAATGGGACACGGCATCTCGTAATAAAAGCAGAATGTCTAAACATTAGGTTCCCAGGTCCCCTCTGGCCTGCTATGTGCTATATGGAATACAGTATAAAGCTTAAAAAAAAACATTTTATAACGTTTTCTTTTTTAGGCAACCTCAGCAGCCAGTATGCAATGCCTCCTGCAGTGTCTTGGTATACTTCTACGTCAACAACAATATGCTACGCTAAGTATTTCTAAAACATCTAGTAACGATCATTAGTTATTAATATTATATTTATTTTTGTATATAATTTATTTAATAATTTATGCTGCCACTCGGAGATGTTAATAAATATTTAATTGTCATATAATACATTTGTATTGATATCATTTTAATAATGGAATTAAGCTGTTACTCTTTTTAGTCATAGTTATTATTTTTTTGTATAATAAAAATAACTAAAATTACTTGTATATTAATTTTATTTTTTATAATTTTTCAACTCTGGCATATTTTTTTGTAACTTTAGCCTTATTAGTAATTTTTAATTTTATAAATAATTATATAAATTGTAAATATTAACTCCTTTTTTAATAATTATAATAAACAAATTTACATAAATATCAAAAATAATAATCAGTTATAAAAGGAAATCATATCAAAATATTTAATTGAACATATTTCAAATTCATTGTATTGTATGAAAAATAATATTATTGGTTTTATTATTTAGTAGTATAAATGTGATCATTCCATATCGAATTTATAAATTATATTCTCATTTTATGATTTTTCTATATGCGAAAAATAAATATATTATGAAAGAATTTTTGTTTTATTACATTTTACCGTATTCTTTAGTTTAATTAATTAAATCAGAGGGAATCATGGCGCTGATTCACTACTGTTCGGGGTCAGAATTTAAATAATAAAAAGTGGTTGTGGGTTCGGCCGTTACTCGTGGGCATGAATTATCTTTATTTTCTCCGTTCTAGCAAAAAAAGGGGCGGCGTTCATTTCCGCCACTAAACGTGTTTTGACTTTGGACAGAAAGTGAAGAACTTACTATCTTGTCTTTCTCTCTTCCGCCCTCCGTGCCTACTCTGCTTTATGCAGAATAAGGGGTGAAGAGAAAAAGAATTGTCTACTGCCATTGCCATATGATCGCAGAAGACAGAAAGACAAAAAAATATATAATTAAAAAAATGTGTTTTAGAAATTATAGATGTCACTAAGCTACGTTTATATTTTATCATAACAAACCATTGATAGATAACACTACTCCTTAGATACAAAATATTTTACATAACCTAATTTTCAAACTATATTTATAAAGATAAAGAATTAGATTATTTTTTATTTTAAGATTAATATATTTGAAAGTCATTTACCAAATCTGGGATACACAAGCACATAGCGCTGTACTTTGCATTTTTGAAAGAAGTAATTTTGTTGCTGTTGAAAAATAGAATAATCTGAATTCGAACCTGTGTACGACCGTCGTAACTATCCTGCAAATTTGTATAAATCTATTCATAGTCTCATTCATTCTAATTTACACTCCAAATGAGAATTACTCAACAATAAGCTTATTAAAATCAAATTCTCAGTTAAGTCAAAAGGCAATACGGCATTGTTACGTAAACGGTAAAAGCACGAACACAGTGTGATCAATAATTTCTTGGCACGGTTTCAAATGCTACCGTATTCTTTAAAGTTGCATATAGGGCAAGAAATTTTCTTCAAGAAACGAATATAAAAATAGTCTTCAAGTTCCCAACAATGCTTATTGTTCACTATTATTTTTTTACATACATAAGTACATACAAAATATTTTAAGTAATTTAAGGGAAAAGATGCGGATTATTATTAAGAACCCAAGCTAGTGCTTAACATAATATTATGTGTAAATTTTGATAATTTGTGGTGAGGCCAGTCGTGGCAATTCCCATTCAAGGAAATTAAATATTTAATATATTCATTCGCTCTGGTAACAAAGCGCGGCGTTGAGTTCCACCTCTCAACACGCAATGCCTGCAGAAAACACTAGGTTTCCAGGTTCCCTCAGCATACCCTGCTATGCGTAAAGCGTAAAGATAAAAAAATGTTGCATAACTTTCTTAATTTGTTAAGATTTTTTTTTTATACACACGTTTATTTTTCTATAACAAGAAAAGAGGTCGGTTAAGTAGTAAAAAATATGCCATCTAGACTTTGCTAAGCTATTTTTATTTGACGTAACTAATTCTATTATGTTTGGTCATTATTATACTATTACAGTTGTTTTTTTATAACCATTTTTATATTTATTTTTCAAAATGTGTGATGAAGAATTCAGAACTCAACGGTTGGATCCTCGATATCCATTTCAAAACCAAACTAAGTAATTTACTTTTTATTTTCAAAACATAAATTATCAATTTATTTATTAAATTAATCTATATTTTATTATTTTAGAGCTTGCTACGATAACTACTGCGATTTTTACAAATGTACTCGTTTATTAGGCGATGTGGACGACTGTAAGATATTCAAGCGGTACTTTCAAACTATATGCCCTAATTTCTGGATCGAACATTGGGACGATTTAAGACAGAAAGGAGCATTCCCTGGGCCCATTTAATTTAAAAATTATTTGATTTTGAACAATAAATGTCATACAAATCTAATACAAACGTTGTTTAATTAAATATGGTATAATATTAATGTTTATAATTTTTCATGTATCAGATTAACAACCTCTTTTTGTTCAATAAACCATTTAGTCAAAAGTCATTACTAATAAAGAAAAATATGTAGATTAAACAAATATGAAGGCAATACAAATAAAACAACGATATGTGTAACTGAATTTATTCTATATCACGCATCCTATGGGAAATGAAAACATAAATTAATATGACTAAACGCTTAATAGTTTAGTTTATTTAAATTTTGCCGGGGAAAGTGCCTCCAGAGCGTTGGTCGTCCCATTTCTCAACCCATTCGTTGGGGCAGAGGGATTTGTAGACCCTCTTGAAGTACTGGCAAGGCTCGTACTTCTCACCGCGGACCTTCTGGCACCGGTGGAAGTCTAAGTAGCTTTGGTAGCAGTGCCTGTAAAGTTTTGTGTTTCAAAAAATGTATAAAAATTTTGAACATGGTGGGATTTGAACCCGCTTTTGGAAACAGTACAAGCGCTGTTTCCACTAAGTAATACATTCTCGATTTTAAAAACTCTTATGCTTTATAATTGTCTCTATGTAGCTAAATTTTTTTATTGATTGTGTATAAATAATATTTCTTTTTTAATTCTTAGGATGGATTATTAAACTAAAATTGTATATTAGGTAGCAATATATAAATTACATATATAAAATAACTACTATTAAATGTTTATAAATGTAGATAATAATTATTAATTCATCAATTTATTCATACACCAATAATATCCCATTTCAATCATATCAAATACTAAATATTATATAAGGTTGTCCTTCTGGCATGTGCAGCGGCATCGGGCCAATAAATATAATAAATGTTTTACCTTGTTTGGTTCTGGTTAGGGAACCGCGGATCAAAAGGGGCAGTTTTGATGTCTGCTGGTGATTTGATCATTTCAGGCATTTTACTGTAACGAAAGAACAACAAAATCATCCTCATAATCCTTTATTGGGAATAATTTTTCATAAAAATATAAGGGGATAAACTGACAAGTGATTACATAAAAAAAATATAATGACTGCTTAAATGCAGGGGGATCCTAACTAAATCTAACATCTATTTGACGAGAGGCCTAGTCTTCCGTTCCTCTTCACAAGACGTCTCTCGGTACTTCTTAACTTCTTGCATGTATAATGACCATGCATCTTTTGGAGTGTTATCTACTGTTTGTTCATCTATTGCCTTAGCCTTTTTAACTAGTCCCGTTTTCAATACTCGTCCACCGCGTCTCTTGCCAATGAATGGCAAAACGGGTTTTTTTATTTCGGGCTTTTTCTCAGCCTCTTCAGCCTTTTTGGTTTGCTCTTGCATTTTTTTGAACATCTCCAAGAAACTGCCATCATTTTTTATTGGTATTGGCAGTGGTTTGGACTTGGAGCTCGATGGGACTTGCATAACTTGATCAGGAGTAGGAAGGAGGTCAGCAAAATTTGGTCCTTCAACCTCAGGTGGGTCTCCATAAGTTATGTCATCCACTGTCGTCGACTCTATAGCTCCTGGCGGTGGTTTCACTTCTTTAGGCGGGGTTCTACATTTCTCGGCCTGCTCCTGCCTATTTCTATGCAATTTCCAAAAGCGTTTTCTGTCGGCGACAGTGAACTGTCCACGACATTCTTCGTCACTTGGCGTTCGGCTGCGACTGCGAGATCGAGAACTTCTGGACCTTGAGCGAGATATTTTAGATTCATTATGGCTTCTCGATCTTCTACCCCTAAATCTAGAACCGGAATGACGTCGTGACTTGGATCTGGTTTTACTCCTCGATCGTTCCCTGGAATGGCTTGTACTTCGAGATCTATGTTTAGACGATGATTTACGTCTCGATCGTCGCGCTTTTGGACGTGATCTCGATGATCGAGATGATTCACTCGACGAAGACGACCTACTTCTCCGAACTTTAGGTGTGCGTGATCGTTTACGTTTCGATTTTGGCGTTAAAGATCTCGAACGAGACCTAGATGTGGAGGATGAACGGCTCCGAGCATAACATCGTGGTGGTGTCACTGAACTGTCTCTGGGCGGCGGTGTTCGAGATTCCCGCTCTCGTTTAATCTTTTTAAGCGGTGAACGTTCAGATCTTTTATATGTAGTTGGAGGGGTCCCGGAGGATCTATCAGACTTTTTATGTGGTTTTGGCGATGTTGATCGTATTCTTGGAGGAGTTAAAACATCTCTCTCCCTTGCATCCTTTGATTTTGTTGGTTTCCTTGAAGCAGATCGTTTACCTTTAGACTTCTCTTGGCTATATCTGGGAGATCTACTTTTATCCTGCTCTTTCCCGTAAGATCTGTTACGTGATGTTCGACCTTTTAGAGGTGGTGTTAGAGAATGGTCAATTCTTCTTACTTCCTTTTTCTTATAAGACCTTTCAGATCTTGAAGAATTGGATGATGCAGACCTTCTTTTGCTTTTGCCCTTTTTAGTTGGCGATTCTGAGTACGATCGAGATCTGCTCGACCGATCACTGGATGAATACTTTGAGTGTTTTGGCTTGGAGAGGCTTCGAGACCTGCGTCGCCGACCGTCGTAGCTGCTCTCTCTCTTTTTAGAATAGTCTCGTTCACGGTTGTAAGAAGAAGGACTCCTAGAGTCAGACCTGTAGGAAGAACGCTGGCGATCGTAGTCACGAGATACACGCTTTGATCTTGATTCACGAGATTGATTATAGTCATAGTCTGGCGCGGGCAGGTAAGGAGCCCTAGAATTATCAAAATAGGTACTCTCTGGTCTCTGGTAATATTGGGTGGAATCATAATTGTAACCGTAAGGAGGGGCACTGGCACTGTACGCCTGATAGTCGTACTGAGGCTGGCCGTACTGGCTGTAGCTGACCCCCGTCCAGGGGTCGGTGGTGGGCAAGGGCGCGGCCAGCGGGGGCGCCTGCGCCGGCGGCACGTAGTCAGCCTCGGCGCCCGGGGGCCCTCCGTCCCACGCGCCCGCCTCCACTCGCCCACCGCGATACGAGGACATACTTATACGAGCCTCTTCGCATAACCTGCGGCAGTTTGTAGGTATGCTCACACCTACAAAAAGAACAACTTTTCGGTGTAGACAACAATTCTATCTTCCGCGTCTGTAATATCGCTCTCTCGAACGCTAATCATGTTTCGTTGTAAATAATTTTTGTGACGAGAAACAATTAATTACGTAATACGCGTCCATTTAAACTACATTGTAAATGAAATGGCATGCGATACATATAAAGCATAAAGGAATGTAAATAAATGAAAAATACCTTACTACTCATGCTCACCTTTTCGTATTTATTATATATTTCCTCAAGTTTTATTTCATAGAAAATGGCAGCGAACACATTCGCTTCCCAAGATAGGTATAGACAATAAATATATTGGTATAGTATAGAATATAAAATATTACTATGAACCATAAACAAATTGCCATCTCGAAAATCGAAATATATGAAGACGGCTCCTTCATAATTTTATTTGTCTTACGGAGTAAGGACACGATAAATTTAACATTTAAAAGTAAATGTTTATTTTATTATTATATTTTTAAAATAAAAGAAATAAAATTTAAAAATATAACAAAACTTTACAATTTATTTTATTCTGAAGTTACTTTAATCTGTTTTGTAGTCTTTGAGTCTTTGAGTTTGTATGTATGTAGTTGACCGGTAAAGGCGCGCGAGCCTGTCTATTCTATTGTATCAATTTGTATACGATTTGCTACATTTTGTTTTCTCGCAACATAGTTAATCCTTTTTTGTTCGTCTAACATATGAACAAATCAAAAGTATCAGCAGAATGGAAGAAACGGGTAAAATCGGAGTACATGCGATTGCGACAAGTAAAGGTATAGGAAACATCTCATTTGTGTTATGTTATGAATCTGTGAATGATCATAGTCTTATGATTTTTTAATCAAATTATTTTCATCTTTTGTAGAGATTCAAGCGGGCTGATGATGTGAAAGTGGCATGGGCTAGGAATTTACGTATAATGTCGGAGGCGATCGAGTCTCGGGAAAATGAGACCTGTGAACGTGGTCGCAGGCCTTTTTGGCCACCTCCGGCCCCTACTTCAAGCCACGAAAGCCTCATGAAACGCGCTGAAGTCACTTCTACTGACGGTCATTTTTAATATATACTTTATTGATTTAATTATTTCGAGACATTACATCTTGAATGGCGGATATAATTAGTTCCCCCGAATCGACTCACGACTATTGCTTACCGTCACGAACATAGACCACAATGGTCACTCAGTTAATTATAAAAATGTATTTATTTTTATTTTTTGTATTATCAGCGTCTGGTGTAGTCACAACGCAGCAGGTGCCAATAAGAATCATCAGTTCAGTAAATCCGATACCTACTATGTACACTTGGGCGCCCACACAGAAGAACTTCATGGTGGAAGATGAGACCGTACTCCACAATATACCATATATGGGTGATGAGGTGCTCGACCAAGATGGCACATTTATCGAGGAGCTCATAAAGAACTACGATGGGAAAGTGCATGGTACATTGGCTTGACATCATTTTGTTTGTGGATTGAACTAGTATTTTAGATTTGAATTAACTATGTCTGCTATTTGTTTTCTCAGCATAGTACATTTGATATGATTTTTTTATTTTTAAACCAATTGAAATAAAACAAATATTAAAAATTAAGGAAAGCTTACCAAAATAGATAAGTGAGTGATTTAGATGGATTAATCTGTTCTGAGACTAGTGTGCACAACTAAATGCAACCTGCATTTATTACATTACATTAACAAACATGAAATATTAAAATCATTGTTATGAGTCCTATTGTTTTGAGGAATATCCCCAACAATACTTTTCTCATTTATCTAACATTCAAAGACTGATCAGTTACACTCTATTATATACTAGCAACCTTCTTGTGGCCTAGCTTAAGTGTATGACAATTATTTATTATCTGAATTATTTTTGTGTGGAGACTATATTCATACAATTGATAGCTAAAGTTCAGCCAATGAAACATTTCATAGCAATATTGATGCATGCAAATCTTTACTGAGACCGTTTCTGAGATTAGTGTAAACAAACACACAGATAAACCATCAAAAAGTAAAAAATAAAAATTTTGGCTTCTATTACGCTAATAATGGTAACCAAAACTAGATTTTCTCATAACTCTTCCATGTACACACATTAATGATTTACAGTCTTATTATATGTATAAATCATATATAATAATTTATATATATAATGATAAGCAATGAGAATATTGTTTAAAATCTTTGTTCTTCACTTAGTGTTCATCTTTTGAGAAACTGAGTTTTATTGATAACACAATATTTCTTTTATCATTTATATTAATATATTTCTTAAAAAAAATAAAAATTAAATCAGCTTCACCCTGTAGCATAGGCATAGGGAACCTAGTGTTTAAGACACACCATTCCCCACTTTCCGCCGAATTCTGGATGCATATTAAGTGGCAGACGAGAACTAAACGCCGCGCTTTATCTCTACACCAGAGCAAGAAATGAAAATATACACACTACTGACCTCAATTTAAATCTTTCTATTAATATATATTAGTGCTTTTTTACAGAATTTACTAGAATAAAATAAATAACTTGTAATTAACAATTAAATCGGTTTATGCATATAATTTTATTGTAAATACTAATTTGCATGTAGTTATGTGTGTATTATATACCCAAAAACAACAAACACTAAATGTTAAGGGAAATTTGCCAAAGTACAATTGTTATAACTGCATTTAAATCATTGTTTAAAACTTAAATTTTTTCATGTATCTTCCTTTTACAGACAGCTATAATTTATTTTTTTATTATATATATAGATATCTAAATGTTTTCATTCTTTAACATGTAAATAACAAATTGCAGTATTGAGTTCTGTCACTCAACATGCGACATCTCAAAAATTGAGCGGTGTGTAGGAAATGGAGTGTCTCTACATTAGATTCTCTTTGCCTACCTTGCTTTATGCAGGATGTAGAGTGACGCTATTTATTTAATTTTTATTTTTAATATTACATATTAGACCACAAGTTGCTTCACTGTCATGATTATTTGCTTATTTAACAGAAAATAAATAAATGTTGCATAAACAAATTATCTATTAATTTTTATATTTTAACTTTTTTTTTTTAACTTTAACTTATTTTTTTTTATTTTAGGAGATAAAGAAGGTGGTTTCATAGATGACCAACTGTTTGTAGATTTAGTTCACGCGTTAGTTACATATCAAACTAAAGAAGAAGTTGCCGAAGAAAGAAAGGAGAGGGAATTACGCAATTCTAAAGAGGAGAAAGAGGTACTTTTTAACATGATATCTTTTTTTGGTTAAAATTTAAATAATTTTAACTTAGAGACTATCGGGCGAGCAGCCTCTAGATGAAAACGTGCGCTGTAGGTTTGAGTTCCTCTTAGGGGACATTATTTTTATTTGCCTGCTTAGTTACGGTAAAAGCCAATCCACCACTCTACACACATTCGAAATCAGGTGGAAATACAATATGACCTTTACCAATTCCTACTTTTAACAGTTACCTTAATTATAACAGTTAAGGCTTTTTTAACAATAGCAATACTTGTAGGGATAAAAAAATATACAGATGATTTCAGCTTTTTATTAGTACCTAATAATTGATAATTTACGTCGTGATATTAATAAATTAAACTAAAATAGTAACATTTTGTCCAATAGGTATTTTAATATTTTTTTTTTTAAATAAAAATATGTTTTTGGCTTTACGCTATATCTCGCAAATAGCAGGGCAGGGCAGCAGAGGGTACGTGGGTATGAAGTGTTAAGACACTCTGTTTCCATTAAGATACTTCCGTTTCCCACTTTTCGCCGAATTCTGGAGTCATTGCGTGTTGAATCGCAGAATACAACGCCGTATTTTGCTTCGCAACCAAAACGACGAAAAAATTAAATTATTAAATATTTCATTTCTCTGGCGTCTAAAACAATTATATTTATCTTGTTAAAAAAAAGAATTTAAATTCCCCATGGAGTTTTATAGATATAATTAGTTTTCTGTTGTAATTAGCAATAACTTTGTAACTTATATTTATTAACAGAAGGAAGCCGCAAAAGATTCCAAGGACAAGGACAAAGAAAAAGATAAAGAAGAAGTGAAAGAAGAGAAGAAAATGGTATATGAGAAGCAGTTCCCAATATTTATTATATTTCAAGCAATCAGTTCGCAGTTCCCGGATAAAGGGACAGCTCAAGAACTAAGAGAGAAGTATGTTTCGTTCCAGGTGTGGTTCCATACCTTTTAACGAAAAAAAGAACCCTTATAAGATCATTTTGTTGTCTGTCTGTCTGTTAAGAGCTTTTATCTCAGGAACGCTTGGAGATATCGAGTTGATATTTAAACCATATACTCAGATCTACGGTCTCTTGATTTCCTAAAAAAAAGAAATGTATTTCTACATTTACTTTAAAATCTTTTCGAGGCCAGTCGTGGCGCAGGGGCACAAAGTGTGACTGTAAAATCGACTGGTTCTGGGTTCGATTTCCACTCGAGGAAATTAAATATTTATTTACATTTATATTTTTATTTCTTCGCTCTGGTGTCGAGGCAAAGCGCGGCGTTGATTTCCGCCACTCAACACGCCATGCCTTCAGAACTTTGGCGGAAAGTAGGGAAAGGAGTGTCTTAACACTAGTTTCCCTCTGCCTACCCTGCTGCGTGAGGCAAAAAAAACTTTAAAATCTTTATATCGCAAAAAACGCGTATTTCGATACTATAAACAGAATCAAAATTAAGGGTACTTCCGCTTGACCTAGAATTATGAAATTTTGCAGCTAGCTAGCATCTACAGGTAGTATTAATTCAGAAAAAAATTTTTAAAACTATACATTTGTGGTTAAATTTTAAAAAAACGTATAGCTTTAAAATGAGGCAAAATTTGATATTAAAGCCGCTAGTTCAAGTGATATCAGATGAAAGGGGTCTAGCTAAGCTAAGCATGAATTTCAGAAAAAGCTCGAGACCTCCAACTTTTGTACGGAACCATTGATCGGGCTTCTTTTATAGATTTTTTTGTCAGTTACACATTGTAAGGCGCATATAGCAGGGATGCATATTGGCACGCACTGTCAACTGCAATGTTCGGAAAAAAGTGGCGGAACTTAACGTCGTTTTGTCTGTACGACGTCATTAAAACTTAACGACGTAATAGACATTAGATGCAATGTAAAGTGTTAAATTATATAATTGATAAAGAACTAATTGATAAATATATATAATATAACGAAGAGGCGAGGCAGTAATTCATATAATTTTCAACCATTTTTATTTGTAAATATAACACATTCCAGGTACATAGAGCTGACGTCCCGCAGCGACCCCAACGCGCTGCCGCCGGAGTGCACGCCCAACATCGACGGGCCGCTCGCCGAGTCCGTGTCCAGAGACCAGACCATGCACTCCTTCCACACGCTGTTCTGCAGACGCTGCTTCAAGTACGACTGCTTCTTGCACCGTGAGTGTCGTTGTTTAAACATACCCACGCGGACACATACTCATATATACATATATACATTATGACATATATGTTCAATTCTGATTAATTTATTAAAATCAATAATTCCAGGTTAAAATATATAATTTCTACGAAATCAGATTACATCCTCATGTGTTTCACTCTTATCTGATGTTTCATCTAAATTAATAATTAATTCATCCTTTACATCATCAAGAACACCGTTGTGACCATGAAACATTGGTCACATAGCTTTATCCATTCTAGTACAGTGATAGGGCCAAGTTTATATTTCCAGTTTAATAAATGGAGTATTTAATTAGTGAGGGTGCTATCAGTGCTACAGCTGGTTGTCAAAAAGCAGTGTAAACCAGTTTGCTCCACATATACACATACTAACATATAAACTTAGTTCTTATGTATGTATGAAAAATGAAAAAAATAAGAGTTTATTAAGCGTATAAGTAGAATGTTATTTGTTGTGTATAAATGTTGAATTCTAATAATTTCAAAGATGTTATTATTTTAAAGAGATTATGGCAGAAACAATTTAGTTATTTGGTATTTTTAAAATATGAACAAGTCAGTGAAGACTGAAGACACACACCCACACACAATTAGTTACATATTAAATGATTTAGTGCAAAATCCATACAGTTATTGTGTTCCAAATTTATATCAGTAAGTAACTGAGAATATGTCCTCGTATTCTCAGTTACTTTACTGATTTGCACTAAGAAATGTCAAATGATCATTCTTATATATTTGTTAAGATTTCGACATAGCTCTATAAGAGCGTATGGTTTAGTTGCCTTGGGCGCTTGATTAGTTTCCAAGAGGTGGAGGTTCGAATCCTGATACCATCAAATTTTAATTGTATTCTAAATTTTTTTCTTTCCCTACTGTATATATATAGAACTTTGAAAAATGTTAATTATTAAAATTCTATAGTCGTTTTTTAATCTGAGAAATTAGTTATCATATAAATAAGATTTTGGATAGTTAAATGATTCATTTTGTTATATAAGTATAAATACATACAATTTAAAATATTTAATTATTTTATACAAAAATTATATACATATGTGTGTATTTCATAATAGTTTTTAGTGATAGACCTAGTTTGTTATATAGTCTAGTGATAATTTTGAATGCCTTACCATTATATTTTGTTCTGTTTGGCTTCGACAGGCAGTCAGGCCTCAGGTAAGGCAATAAATATATACAAAAAAAAATCACCTTTTCTCCTATTATTTTTTGGCTATTTTACAATTATCTATGTCTTATAAAATTACAAAAAAAAAGTTTTGGAGAATTGGCTGTATATAAAAAAATATTTAAAAAAATTATATATATGATATAAGTATTACATATGTGTATGTTTATAAATAATAATTACACCTATTTTGCAATGTACACACATTTTTTTTAAACCATTCATATTTTTTCATGTTACTATTTTAGATTTTTATATGTATTTTTTTTTTACTGTATGTTTGTTTTATCATATTTTATATTATAGTTATTAATTTGTAATATTAGTTAAAGTGAAATAGGAATATTAGTTAAAGTGAAAACAAAAAAAAATAATATTTTATCATGTTTAATATTGAAATATAAATGAAATATTTTGTTAGATAAAAACATATATAAAAATTTCACTTCATTATTTTCCATATTTTTTTTGTATTTCTCTTCAAATATATTTGTAATATAGGTTTGCAGGCATGTCATCCTCGACCTAATCTTTCTAAGCACAAAGGCCCGGATTTGAAGTCGTTCCCAGAGCCTTGTGGACCCAATTGTTATATGCTACTGGTGAGAAATGTTTAAAATGAATTATTCTTTAATACTGGCATCGTGTTCCTGTCCCCGTTGAATTGTAAACCCACAACTACTGCATTTATTGTTATAGTAAATAGATTATAATTTTAATTAAATTTATGATTAAAATTATAATCGTTAGATTATAATTTTACTAGAAAAGATAGTGAGAGTTTGTGTTCTTAAAGTAATTTGTCTTTTTAAAGTTAAAAGTTTTAAAGTTGTTCTAAAAAAGTCCAAATTTAAAAATAATTTATTTTATGATACGTATGGTTCTAATTTTCTAATAACCTATGAGAAAATAATACGTATATATAACAAAATAATATATTACTTAAACAAAAAAAATAAAATTATTGGTAAACTATCTCCTTTTAGCATTACATTATTACATTTAGTATGATTGGTATGCTGGGAAAATCATTTTCCAGTACCGGTTTAAGAATTAAAATCAATAATCATAATTAAATATTACAGGAGGGTATGAAAGAAAAGCTAGCACGTGAAAAGGCAGATGGCGAAGCGGGTGATGCGGCTGAGGCGGTCGAGGGAGAACATTCCAAAGCAATGGACTCACCGAACGACGCCTCGTCGGAGGATAGCAACGACAGCAATAGATATCAGAAAGGTTATATATCAGCCTAATGTTTTTTGGCCTTTCAAATACTTTGTACAGCATTACAGTTATCTATATATATAAAAGGACATGTACCTGACTGACTGAGGTAAGACGCACGCACAGCCGTAACTGCTGATGGTAGAAACGTGAAATTTGGACAGATGTTTATTTTCATAATCTGGATATCCACTAAGAAGGGATTTTGAAAAACTTTAACGCTAAAAGGATGAAATAGGGGTTGAAAGTTTGTATGGAAAATTTATTAAATCGGCACCGATTTTTATAAAATTTTAAATTCAGACTCTTAAAAACATTTCATTGAACACGTGTCATGGTTTTTTAGGATTCACCCCCTAAGGGTGCAAATAAGGGGTTGAAAGTTTGTATGGAAAAATCTTTAAATCGCCACAGATTTTTATAAAAAAATATATTCAGACTGTTAAAAATATTTTATTGAACACGTGTTTAGTGGTTTTTGTAGAATTCACCCCTAGGAGTGCTAATAAGCGGGCGAAGCCGCGCGCGCCCACTAGTTGTATATAAACATTAAAAGTCACAACTTTCAAATGACTTAAGTATGTGGTATATTAGATGCCTCAATGACGTTATATATTAGTATTTAATTTTAATTATTATTAATTAACTTCCAACTTTTTATTGCTATTGAAAAATCCAATAAATAAATAAAAATTACAGGCAGCAACAGTAACTCAAGTAATAGCAACTGGAGCAATGGCACCAAACCTGCACTAACGGAGCCCTCATACAACACCCTAGGCCTGGCCGGAACTGACGGTATTGATGAATCTGAATGGACTGGCTCCGATTCATCTCTATTCAGAGCCTTACATAAAGTATTCCCAGGCCAATACTGTGCTATAGCTCAGGTATATATTATATAGCTTTTTTTACCTCGCTGTATCCCGCTTATAGCAGGGTAGGCAGAGGAAGCCTAATGTTAACTTGTTAAGACATCCCATTCCCTACATTCTGCAGAGTTTTCGAGTAATTGCATGTTGAGCGGAATTCAACACCGCGTTTCGTATTGATACATACCAGCGAGGAAATGAAATTAAAATTAAATCAGCTTCACGCTGTATCCCGCACACAGCAGTGTAGGCAGAGGGAACCTAGTGTTAAAACATTTTGTTCTCCATTTCCCGCCGAGTTCTTGAGGCGTGTTGCGTGGCGGAACTTAATGCCGCGCTTGCCTTGACCTTTTGACATCAGAGCGAAGAAATGAAAATATAAATGTAAATAATTATTTAATTTACTTGAGTGGGGATCAAACCTCGATTTTACAGTCACACTTTGTGCCCCTGCGCCACGACTGGCCTCAAATATTAAATATATATGGCCTATATTAAATAATTCATTTCCTCGAATGAGAATAGAATCCATAACCATTACGTTTTGCAGTCACATCCTTGTACCACTGGGCTAAGATGGTCATATATGTGTATAGCTATTAAATACATACACATATATACATAAATGATGTATATTGACATACATATATACGATATAGGTGATGGTGTCAAAGACCTGTGCACAAGTGTACAAGCACTGCACAGGCACAGGCAAAGCACTAAGGACATCACAACCAGAAAGAACACCTCCGAGGAAGAAAAAGAAGAAACATCGTCTCTGGTCCGTCCATTGTAGGAAGATACAACTGAAAAAGGACTCGGCGTCCCACCACGTGTACAACTATACTCCGTGCGACCACCCCAACCAACCCTGTGACTCCATGTGCCCGTGTCTCCAGTCGCAGAATTTCTGTGAGAAGTTCTGTCAGTGTAGCAGTGATTGTGAGTTCTATTTTGTTTATTATTGTTACTTACCAAGAAACCCAGATGTTTTTTACTATGGTGCTTAACACCATCTTCAGAGTACTGTACTATCTCAAATTGTGTAGATCCTTCCAGAAATGCATGCTACCTAAACTTACATTTCCATTAATCTCCTCCCAACAATCTCCAAAATCTTTGAGAAAAATTTTCTACTTAGACCTACTACTGGCTACTTCTGGATGAAGAAGTTATAATTCATACCACCAGTTTGGATTCTGAGAACAACGCGCCACGGTCGAACAGGTGCATCGCGTGATGAACAAGATAAGTGCTGCTGGAATTGAAAGAATATTGCGCTACAGTCTTCCTGGATATCCAACAAGCATTTGAAAGAGTATTAGCGTGAAGGATTACTGTATAAGCTCAAGACTTTACTACGAATCTATATATATGGCATAAACACAGCTGATCTTCCCTGGTTCTTGAGGATCATGATGAAAGGCTTTCCGCCACGCGCAACTCTTGAGAGCGCAACGTCCCGCCGCTGCTGCGTGGGGGCGCCACCCGACACGCCATGTCCGAAACGGCTGGATGTGGAACAGAAGGTTAATGAATGATTAAATGTGATGGATGATGAAGATGTTGTTTGTGTGACTAAGACCAAGCGAAAGAATAATGACTTGACTGATTTAATGGTCGTCTTCTGGGTAAGGTAAGGTTTAGGTGTGTTATTGTCCTTTTAATTGGTTAGGGCAGCAGTTGAATACAGGGCAATCAACCTGAGATTGCGTTGAGCTCACGCTGAGCAAGCTGGAGACAACAATATCGTTCTTGTTAGCGGCGTATGCGCCAGTATTCTCAGGTCCATTAGAGCTCCATTGAGTGCTAGGTCAGTTTGGTGATAAGGAAATTAGGAAATTTGCAAGGAAATGAATTTCTTTGTAGCAAACAAGATGTTTGACCACAAACAAAATCACATATATACATGGAAGCAAACGTAAGGGAAAGTATGATTGATTTATTTCTAGTGACTTAGCGTACTCGAAGCCAAGTTTTGGACATACGAGTGTTTAGGGGCGCTAAACTGGGGACAGACGTTATCCTAGTCATTGCTAGAACAAAGGGTCTGTTCGCAGGTTGGCGCAACTGCACGTGTTAATAGGCGGAATTGGACAAAGAAATGTATGAATGTGATGACGCCGCTGTCTCAAGTAATAGCACTATGCTGAGTCTTGTTGAAACTGATGGTGATATCAGTACAATAGTAGTTGAGAGTGCAATACAAAATTTGAAAGAAGATAAGGGGGAGCAGATAGAGTTTCTGCCGAGATGATCACATATGTTGGGCCACGCATTTTGACCTTGTCCTGATTTTGTGCAATTAGTGCTGGAAATAAAGGGAGGTCCTAGACGATTGGCGAGGTTTGTATAAAAGCAGTTGTTTTTTTTAAAGGAAAAGACAAGGCAAATGAGCGTTTGGGTCACCTGATAATAAGTGACTGCCGCCGCCCACGACCCCGTGCAACACCAGATTTGCTACAGGTGCGTTGCCGACAAAGTGGGTTGGGTCCGGCATTACTTGATGCGGAACGCAGTGTCATAAAGCCACTACTTCACGCCGGTTTTAAATGCCGGGAGTGGCAATGATCCGGTCGAGTCTGCCCATGGGTGTTGCCATTACTGACGACGTGACTCTACCACACGTTAAAAAGCGGCTTTAGACATGGAAGAGAGTGTATAGATCATAAAATTTCTTTAAAGAGGTAAAGTAGGTAAGATCATAAAATCAACATGATATCGCCTTGGTTTGACATCCAATCAGGTGTTAAACAAGGTTGCACCATATCAGCTTGATTGTTCGATTTGTGCTTGAAAAACTGTCTCCATGGAGTGAAACAGAGTGACATAGAATGTAGTGGTATATCTGAGAAATATGTTCAGTAAAGATATAGAGAATAGAGATTCTATTTTATAAATGTCTTCTGTAATCTAGTCTTATGGAATACAGCTATGGGGATCTGTCAGTAAATCAAATCTTGAAATTCTATCAAGATTGTAAAGTAATGTCCTTAAAACAATATCAAATGCACCATCATTGACAAGAAATATGGAAATACATGATTACTCGAATATTCCAACCGGAACAAAATAGATACGCTATTACAAATAAGGAAAGGCTGCAAAAGAACACACACCATCTGGCAAGTTACCTTGTAAATAAACATGGTGTCATCAAAAAACTGAAGTTATGGCAAATATTGCAACTAGACCAATGAAACTAAATTGGGTGGTGAAGTATGTACTGCAACAAGAACAAGGACAGAAAAATGTGATAATGGCTCTATTGCTGAGGGCAGGTCTAGTGTCAAAAAAAATGCTTTTGGATAATATATAGAAAACAAAAAAGATTATATAACAATAAATTATAAAATAATAAACTATAATTTTTTTTTAGCTTCACACTATATCCCGCAAATAGCAGGATAAGCAGAAGGAACCTAGTGTTAAGACACTCCATTCCTCACTTTCTACCGAATTCTGGAGGCATTGCGTGTTGAGTGGAAAAACTCAACGCCGTGCTTTGCCTTGACACCAGAGCGAAGAAAAGGAAATATAAATTTAAGTAAATATTTCTTCTCCTAGATTGGGGATCAAACCTACAACCAGCCGGTTTTACAGTCACACTGTGCCCCTGCGCCACGACTGGCCTCTATAATAATAATAATAAAATACAATAATAATAAAATGGCTATAATAATAATAAATTAATTTATTTCTCCACACAATGTAAAATATAAAAAAGAAATGTTGTATGCTTAGGTACATAAGATATTATGTACAACCATCTGAGACTGACGCTTGCACTAAGCTCTTAGCTTGTATTAATTGATAATATCCAACTTACCTGTTTATATTGAACCTTTCCAGGTCAAAATCGGTTTCCTGGTTGCCGTTGCAAGGCCCAGTGCAATACAAAGCAATGTCCCTGCTACCTCGGAGTGCGAGAGTGTGATCCAGACCTGTGTACTGCGTGTGGAGCTGATGCCCTCTCCCCAACCCTTGGACACGGCCAGGCCCATGTGCACAGCCAGACTCAGTCCCATGCAGGTTCCTCCAGACCTCCTGTGTTCTGTAGGAATATTAGTGTGCAGAGGTAACATACATATTTACATATTTCTTTATACAAGGTAGAAGCGTCAGCGTTCCTTTTACGGGAAGCGTTTCTTTTACATCATATAGGGTAAAATATTTTAAACCCATACCTAAACAAATTAATCAATATACCTCAACAGTTTGGACGTAGGATTTTTTTTCATTTCACGATGTTTATCCATTCCTGTATTTCTACTACAAAACTACTACTAAAGGTTAAACAACTTTGAATTTTGCCGCCAATACCTACGATTCGATTTCGGAATGAGGCGTATGCGGCGATATCCCTTTAATAGGCTTATGATTGCGTGAGCCGTTTTTGACAAATGGCGTATTATTTTATTTTGTTTATAAAAATAACTTTTTCATTTTTGAGGAAAAAAATTTTTTTAAATTGTATTAGGCTTTTATAGAGTAGTTAAAACTGTGGCTTCATTTAAAGTGATGCTGATAAAAAAAAATTCTATAATCTTCGTGTATGGGTCTCAACTAGACCTAACTAAATCCATACATATTTTTATAATCAAAAATAAGCTTCATGTTGTATCCTGCACACAGGAGGGTACGCAGTGGGAATATAGCGTTAAGACACACGAATTTCCATTTTCCTCCGAATTTTTGCGTGTTCAATGATGGAAGTCTACGTCGCGCTTTGCCGTAACCCCAGAGTATAGAAGATATTAAAATATTAATTTAAATAAAGATTTAATTTTCTTGAGACAACCCACAACCAGTCGCGTTTACAGTCACACACTTGTGCCTCTGCGCCAAGACTGGCCTCAATGTTTTATAATCAAAGAGCATTTTTTTAATATTTAAATATTAATTAATATAAAAATTATATTTAGAATAATGAAAACTCACACGAGGGACACAAGGGTCCAAGCCATCGGTGGCTAGGGCTCTAGAGACAGGATCCTCCTCACAGTCGCAACACGCGCCGTCTCAGTAATACTGCCTTCTGCATCTGGCTCTTGGTGTTGACAGACCACTACCGACACTGACGGGCCAGTCGTGGCGTAGCGGCACAAAGTGTGACTGTAAAACCGACTGGTTGTGGGTTCGATTCCCACTCGAGGAGATGACTCGAAGATAATGTGGTGTGTAATAATGGATAAACTGATTCTTTTTTTTTAATTTTCATTTAGTCCATTTTCATAATTATGGACACATATTATTACGTGAAAGTGAAATATACATCCACCCTCACCAACTCTCACACTTTAATATTAGTAGGATATTAAACTATAATGTTTTCAGGGGTCTTCATAAGCATTTGCTCCTGGCGCCGTCAGACGTAGCTGGTTGGGGAATCTTCTTAAAGGAAGCCGCACACAAGAATGAATTCATATCAGAATATTGTGGAGAAATCATATCTCAAGACGAAGCCGACAGACGAGGGAAGGTCTACGATAAATATATGTGCTCCTTCCTGTTTAATCTTAATAATGGTTTGTATTGATTTTCTTTATTATATACTAAGTTCACGTTGTATCCCGTACATAGCGGAGTAGGCAGGGGGAATCTAGTGTTAAGACACTCCGTTACGAAGATGTCCCATTAGGGTCCTTCCGTTTCCCGTTTTCCGCCGAATTCTTCTATTTCATTCCCCTGAGTGGGATCGAACCCCACAATCGTCGCGTTACGTCCTATTATTATTATTATTATAACCTAATCAAATAGAAGTAACTAAGAGTTGTCTATGACACATGAAACACTAAGCAGGTACAGTGGGTTGTGTAGAATGAATATTTAATATAGATTTTATTGTTATTTTTAAAGATTTCCATAACAATTTAAATGATGATATATATAATGATTTGTTACAGATTTCGTAGTGGACGCAACAAGGAAAGGTAACAAGATCCGTTTCGCGAACCATTCAATAAATCCCAACTGCTACGCCAAGGTGATGATGGTGAACGGCGACCACCGCATCGGGATATTTGCGAAGCGCGCCATACAGCCCGGGGAGGAGTTGTTCTTCGATTACAGGTATATTAAATGATTGAGTTGACGACTGGTTATGGGTTAGATCCCCACTCGAAGAAATTAAATATTTATTTAAATTTATTTTTCATATCTTTGCTCTGGGGTCGAGACAAAGCGCGGGGTTGAATTCCGCCACTCAATACACAATGCCAACAGAATTTGGCGGAAAGTGGGGAACGGAGTGTCTCAACACTAGGTTCTATCTGCCTACTCTGCCGTGTGTTTGATACAACGTGAAACTGATAAAAAAATTATAAAGAAACCTTCGTGGGGTAGCGTGTCGTGTGACTGTAGACGCCACGATTGAGGATTTCATGCCTACTCAAGGGAATGAATATTTATTTCCTTGCTCTGATACAAGACAAAACATGGCGCTGAGTTCTACCTTGTAACACGTTTCAATGCTTCGAGACTTCAGCGAAAAATGGGGAATGGAGGTCTTAAAGGAATCGTAGTGTCTTAACTCTAGGTTCCCAGGCATCTGTCTGCCCTGCTAAATGCGATATATTGTCGGACTCAAACCACAGCTGTCGTATTTATAATTTAATATATGATATAGTAGTTTAATATTTATTCATGTTTACAGATACGGACCAACCGAGCAACTGAAGTTTGTCGGTATAGAACGAGAAATGGAGTTTTTATGAGATCAGAACAAACAATAACAAAAACTGCCTTCCTGTTCGGACAGTGATTGAAATAATCAACACTTTATATATACATTATCTGTGGAAATTGTATACCATCTGTGAATATTATATGTTATCTGTGCCAAAAGCAAGGAAATGGAAAAGGAAGCTGAGGTCAATAAGAAATACTGTATAATGTGACATTTATGTTTATTGTAGTTCTTCTTTCTGTGTAGCTTTTTTAATGAAATAAAATGTAATCTATATTTCAAAATATCTTAAGTAAATCAATGTTGAATGAAGGTTGCTGGTTCGAATTCCACATCAAATATTTGTATGACATTACATTGGAGATGCTTAATATTAATTAGTGACATAAGTTCTAATACTTGAACCACTAATATAAAAATGTATTCAACACTTCTATTACTACAGTTTGTTATATAAATAAATCAGAATAAGAAGTATTAAGATTCTATAGTGATTTTTCATAAAATTGTATTTTTTGTGTTATTGCAAATATAATTTTCATTTTGAGGATAAATTTGGTAATGTTGATATAATTCTGGTATTAAATAAAAATAGCATACAACGAGCTAGAGATATGTTAATGTATGTAATTATTCATAGTTTCACATACTTACAGTACGACAAAAATTTTCCTAGTCACAACAGTTAAAACAATTATTTAAGTAAATTATTATTATCACAGAAATGGTGTTTTTACAAGATTTTATTTAATACACATCCCACTTTTCCATTGGGAGACATCATTTTCAAAAAATTTGTCACTATATGTCACTACTTCAAATTTGAAGAATTCAACAACACTTTATGTCAAGAACTGTCTGATCCGTTTGTGCTGTAGAGTGTACCAGAAAAGTGAATATTTAATGCAAAATTAAAACATTCCCGTTCTGACACAATCTGGTAAAAGTTCAAATATGAATTATTGCAATATTATTTATCATCCATCTGTTTTCTTATTTCAAAAACTATTGAACTTTGATTGATTAAAGTAGAATTTGTATTAAATATTAATAGAATGTTAGAATCAATAATCTAGGATTTAATATGTATTTGTAATGTTTTTCTACAATAAATCTGGTATTCGTAACAACCTGTTCGTTCTTTTATTACCATTTTATAATAATGATACCATGATACCATGCTTTAATTCGCTTTTAGTGATTGTGTTCATTCAATATGTACGGGATGCCGTACGAATGTGTATAAATAAAACAGTTTATTTTATAACTGCAAAATATAATCATAAAACATCTAAAACTATAATGAATTTGATGTAATATGAGTGGTGAGCCACGCGCGGTACTCTTGATGACCGATAGCGATGAACTAACTTATTAAATATAATTAAAATATTAGAATTGAGTAATTTAGGTCACATAAATGCAAGCTAAGCACTCACATGTACGCGCTTGCTCGTACATATTCCCGGGCGGGAAAGATGAGGGTTAGTGGAAGAGATGAGATGCTGCGATGATAACAAGGTGATTATTACAAAATTGCTTAACTACCAGGAACCCCATGATTAGTAATAATGATTAACAAGATGATAACATTTTTTCCTTAACATATAACTTATACCGGAGAAGTGTTCAAATATCCATCGGAACACTAAATCTAGGTGTCTCGTTCACTAATACACTTGCACTTATTTCGTTAACATCTATCACTTCACTACACTGAACTGGCTGCACTGTGGACTGAGTCGGCTGGGGCGCCTCTCCGGTCGGGGCCGCCCGTGGCCCTCGCTCCGGCGCCCATTGCGCTCGCCTTCTGCTGCAATTGTACACCCATACTGCTCCACCGAGGCCCACTAAGGCGAATAATATGTATATCGCTGCCTAGTGGTGAACGTCGTGAAAAGACATTTCTGCTAAGGGTTCGGTATTTTTCAT
This sequence comes from Heliconius himera, assembly GCA_021202915.1. Lineage (NCBI taxonomy): Eukaryota > Metazoa > Arthropoda > Insecta > Lepidoptera > Nymphalidae > Heliconius > Heliconius himera. The sequence goes on from JAJHJA010000427.1 coordinate 107,989, forward strand.
TAATACGATATTTCTCCGAATATCTTGAAGCTGAACGGTGTAGTTACGAGATAAGTCAATTTTATAGTGCATCCTCCATCGACGCTGATTCTTCCCATAGTAGAGCTAGATGATTTTTTTTTTTTTTTTATTTATTTAATTTTTCTTATTAGATCTATGTCGCTCTCATATTTTTGAGCGAAACTGTCATCTAAGACCCCAAACAAACTGCAATATATCCGACCCCATTTATTAGCCCGCGTTTGTGACGTATGTTATTGTTTACATTGTGCGTCATTAACAGGCTAGTATATAATAGTATTGCAGTTAGGTCACCTCATGCCGTAACTGCAATAAGACGCCGTCTCAATGTAATCGTAATTGTATTCTTTCGCATGTATTTTCCAGGTATTTTATGTATTTCCAAAAAACCTTAGTGCTTTCTAAATACGGTTAAGTATCGTAATACACTACTAACCGCCAGTCGTCTCTAATTATTTGCATGTCTTTAATGTGATCGAAATAAAGACTATTGTTACTTGGTAAGGGACTTATATTATAAAAGGACTGACCTACTGGTTATAAAAAAATAATAATAAAGAAAATGCTACGGTAGTTAAGCTAAATGGTTTATGTTTTGTTATAGATTTAATTTAATTTTGTTTCTTATTTATATCCTCACTACTGTTTCGATTCAGGTTTTCATTTACGGGTAGCCTACATAACTTTATAACTGGCCTTTTCATGAAGCCATTTTTCGTTTTAAGCGTCACTACTCTTACGTAGCCGTCGCTACCGGGGTGGAGCTCTACTACGCGACCTAAAGCCCATTTCCCCGCCGGGAGATTGTCTTCCTTAATGATGACAATATCGTCTAATCTTATATTTGATTTAGGCTCCCTCCATTTACTACGAGCGGTAAGTGAAGTTAAATATTCTTGACGCCACCTATTCCATATATCATTCAATATTTTTTGGTTGAGATGCCACCTAGTTCTAAGGTCTGTCTCTGTATCATATAAAGTTAAAATAGGACCGCTACTTAAGAAGTGCGAGGGAGTTAAAACATTCAAATCATCAGGGTCTTCGGTTAAGGGACAGAGCGGGCGCGAGTTTAAGCATCCCTCTAATTGAGTGAGCAGTGTAGTGAACTCTTCGAACGTCAGATTTTGTTCACCGATAACTCTTTTCAGATGGTGTTTCAGAGACCTAACTGCGGCCTCCCACAGCCCACCTGCGGATGGCCAAGACGGGCAATTATGGTGCCATTCTATACCCATATCTACAATTTCAATCTTAAACTGTTGACTTTCTTGTAGCTCTGTCAACTGTTGTCTTAATACGTTATTTGCTCCAATGAAATTTTTTCCTTGATCACTGTATATGTGACCCGGAACGCCTCTTCTGGCTATCATCCTGCGCAATGCCGCAATGAAAGTAGACGTGGATAAGTCAGAGACGAGTTCCAAGTGTACAGCCTTCGTCGCCATACACACAAATACTGCTATATACCCTTTTGTGGTCTTAATACCACGGCCCTTGCTGGATTTGACGTTTACGTGCCCAGTGTAATCAATACCGCAATGAAAGAATGGGCGCGAAGGGTTTGTGCGCGCTGAGGGCAAATCTCCTATTATCTGTTGCTGAAGGTCGGGACTATGCCGTCTACACTTAACGCACATGCGAAGCCGCTTCTTCGTAGCGCTGTTGCCACCGATGAGCCAGTATTTGCGCCGAATGATCGCGGTTGTTAGTCGCGCACCCCCATGGTAAGTGAGCTCATGTGCTTGGTCGATGATGAGTTCCGCTAATCTCGTGTTACAGGGTATAATGGCCGGATGCTTCATCTCAGTATCGATGTTCGCATGCCTAAGTCGGCCGCCGACTCGTAAGATGCCGTTTTCATCTATTATAGTATTTAAATTAAATAATTTGCTTTCTTTCCTAACAGCCTTATTTAGCTTTAAACTATATATTTCTTGTGAAAAGTTTTCAATTTGACAATTTTTTATAATTAAATTCCTAGCTTTATTTAACTCTAGTATGCTTAAATAACTTTGTTTTTTATTTTTTATAGTGAATCTTAATATCCACGCCAAAATTCTTATAGCTTTTGTCAGTGAGGTTGGCTTTTCAATTATTTTCTTAATAATTTCGCTACCGCTTAATAAAACATTAACTTGCTTATTACTTTTCATGTCTTGATTTGTACTATAGGTTTGTTTCCTCGTATCCTTTTCAGGTATGTAGGTGGTTAGCCATGCCGGTCCATGCCACCATAATTTATGTTCTCGAAGTTGCGAGGCCATAAGTCCTCGGCTCGCGCAGTCAGCTGGGTTTTCTTTGGACGCTACATATCGCCAACAGGTAGCCGGCATCGACTCTGTGATTTGTTTCACGCGGTTCGCCACGAAAGGCTTCCATTTGTCGACCTGACCGTAGAGCCAGCCAAGGACGACCATCGAGTCCACCCAACCATGAACGGTGATATTATAGTGGACGAGGCATTTTATAATTTTTGCCATTAATTTTGACAGTAATACTGCGCCGCATAGTTCCAATCGAGGTAGTGAACATTTTTGATTTAGTGGCACTAATTTTGTTTTCCCTGCCACTAAAATTACTGTAGAATTATTATTACGTGTTATTTTACAAAACACGACAGAACTGTAAGCTTTAGTACTGGCATCACAAAAGCCATGTAGATCTATGATATCCCCCTCGTGACTTTGCAACCACCTTGGTACTTGATACTGGCTTATTGAGTCGATATCTTTTGTAATCTTGTACCATTCTTCAGCTATGTGTTGAGGTACCAGTTGATCCCATGCAAGGTTTTCCCTCCAAACGTCTTGAAACAATATCTTAAGCTTTGTAGTGAGAGGAGAAAGCCAATTTAACGGATCAAAGATCTTAGATATCTCCGATAAAAGCGTTCTTTTCGTAAGCTTGGATGACGTAAGTAATTGAGACTGAAATGTAAAGTTATCGGTCTGCGGGTCCCACCCGAGCCCTAAGGTCTTCGTTGACTCCACTTGCTTGAAGTCAAAGGGATCTTGTTGTTGAACAGGTACGTTGACGTGCTTGAGTAGTTCAGGCGAGTTCGATTTCCATTTTCTTTAGTGAAAACCACCCGTCTTCAATAAGTTGGTCATATCTGTTTGTAGCTGTTTGGCAGCTTGAATCGAGTGGGCCCCATGAATAAGGTCATCCATGTAAAAGGATTCTTCTAGTACGTTAGGCGCTAAACTATCTTGAAAGTTCGGCCTCTCGTCGTGAGCTAATCGTTTGAGCGTCATCATTGCAAGAAATGGAGCCGCTTTAGTTCCGTATGAAATTGTAGCTAAATGATATTCCAGCAATTTTTTATTTGGATTATCTCTCCACAGAATCATTTGCAAATTCTGATCTTTATTACTAACCCATATTTGCCTAAACATCTTTTCGATGTCGGCAGTAAATGCATATTTAAATTGTCTCCACTTAAGAATGAGATTCATTAAATCTTGTTGAAGATTCGGTCCCCGCAACATAACGTCATTTAAACTTAAGCCTGATGACGTTTTACTCGATGCATTAAATACAACGCGTAATTTAGTTGTCGTCGAGTCGTTTCGGGTGACACAATGGTGAGGTAAATAACATCTAAGGAATGCATTACGGTCAACAGCTGCGGGTGTCATATGTCCGAGCGACAAATATTCTTGAATGAATTGTAAATAATCATTTTCAATTGATTTATTTAATTGAAGTTTTCTTTCTAAATTATAAAATTGAGCTTTTGCTTTTGATTTTGAATTTCCTAATTTTTCCTGATACTCGAGTTTCAGTGGCAACCTAACTTCATATCGCCCGTCATCTCGCCTTTTTGTAGTTGACTGGTAGAATTCCATACACCTTTTGTCTTCCAAAGATAAGTCGGACTTTTCCGCAAGGTCCTCAATTTCCCAAAATTTTTGTATTTTTTCGATGTTATGCAAAACTACATTGCAATGAACGGTTTTAGTATTGCCACTCAAAATCCAACCAAGCTGCGTTTGTTGAGCGGTCGGTAAGGTCGAATTTACCCTGCATATTCCATCCATAATAACAATAGAATATATATCTGCACCTAATAAAATATCTACCGGGCGACTTTTATAGAACTCCGGGTCCGCCAGTGTAATGTGATCCAAGTATGACCAGTTCGATTTTTCTAATGTACAACTGGGTAGGTTTTTAATAAGTTGTTTCATTATTAGCGCATCAGTTTCAAAGGAAAAATCGTTTATTAAAGATGAACATTGTAGGGTGACCATACCCTTACTATTGCTTTCCTTATCGCCGACGCCTGAAATAATCCCCTTACACCGTTGCCGTGGGATTTTCAGGGCCTGTGCTGCATGCTCTGTAATAATACTAGTTTGTGAGCCCTGGTCTAGCAGTGCCCGCAGGATACAGAAAGATCCATTAACGGCTCGCACCTTTAACATAGTAGTAGGGAGTAAGACCTCGTTTGGGTCCTCCTGAACTGACACGTGTGAGTTGCGAGGGAGTTGTTTTTCTGCGCTGGCATTTTCCCTTGTAGCAGAGTTGCCCCCGCGCACGCACGTGCCCTCACCGCTATGACCGACTTCCGTCGATGCGCGCGTGTATTGCGATTGCATAAATGCTTCATGTAAAAGTCGATTATGTGCCTTATTGCACTCGCGACAAGCTTTATTTGACTTACACTGCTTACCTTGATGATTTGATAAACAACTTATACATAAATTTAATTTAGTTGCAGTTTTTAGCCTATCGCTAGGTAGCATCTCTAGAAATTTCTGACAGTAATAGATTCCGTGGTCATTACTACGACATAATGAACACCTATATTTTGACATGAGATTACTTTTATCGTTAAGAACTGGCGAAATTACTTTACTATTAATTAAGGACATTTTATGATAATATGATTTGTTAAGATGCGTACTAGGATATTGATTTTTATTACTAACGATATTTTTTTGCATAGCGTTGTCTTGTTTTCTATGTGACGACTCTAATGAAATAAATTTAGCTTCTAAGTACTGTAAATATTCTTTAAGGGATGGCAATTCGCGTGGGTTATTTACCGATTCCATATAATCAATATAAGACGCGGTATCTAGTTTTTGGGTTAATAAATATACAATTATAGGGTCCCAAGAAGTAATGTCAACCCCTAAATTTTTTATTGCATTAAGACATTCTTGTGCAGTATCATGCATTCGTTTAATTAGAGCGACTGACTGCTGGTGCATTACAGGTAGACTCATAAGAGTGTTCATATATGATTGAAAAATAAGTTTTGTATTATTATATCTCTGATTTAATATATCCCAGCAGACTATATAATTATCTGAGGTAACATTTAAATGGTGGATGAGTCTCTCAGCTTCTCCTTTTACTTTGGACTTGAGATACTGCATCTTCTGAGCGTCAGACATGCCATTATTCTTATGGATAGTCTCATTAAACAAGTCCTTGAATGAAACCCAGTTATTGTAATTTCCGCTAAACGTAGGAATTTCCAACTGAGGGGTGGATTTTACAATATGTGCAACGGACCATATCTTCTTGTTGATGGCCTTTTTTACGGCCTGGTACTTATTTTCATACGCTGAGAAAGTACACTCGTACTCCTCGTTCGATCCGTTCAGCTCGCTGTCTAGCTCCCAGTGCAGGGTGTCGATAGCGGACCAGCGAGACTGAATCGTGCGAAGCAGATCTTCTAATTCCCATCTCTCGCTTATTAAATCTAAAGTTATACCTTCCACTGTTCGGTGGAAAGCCTTGAAGTTGCTTTGTTGTTTTCTCAGCATGTCCACGGTCTTGCTATCCGTATGCGAGTTTTGTAGAGCAGCCCTACTGCCGCTAGGTTGTGGATTATTTGGAGTCAATCCTTTATTAGGCTCCTGTGTTTTCAGTGTAAACGTGGGAGGTTTACCTAGAGGAGATTGTGGTTTCTCTCCAGCTGTTATATCACAGCTCTGGATATGAGTCTTAATAGTACCATACCTCTCGTTCATCCTCTCTACATCCTTAGTAATAGCCTCACGAGTGTGAACCTCTAACTCCTTACTCAGTAGTCTCGTAAAGTTACTCTCATACTCGAACCAATAACTTTCTAGAAGGTCCAATCTCTTCTTTCACAGTTCGATATGAGGTCCCCACTGTCAATGTGTCAATGGTGTCCCCCCACGAGTCAATGGTGATACTGAGAAATATCGTAGAATCGACAGGATCCACGGCTTCACCATTCAAGAGTACATCAGCTTTAACAATTTTTGTGTTAGGTGTTCTGAAGATTATACATTTAGTTTTTTTACTATTCAATAGTAAGTTATTAACACTAAGCCAATGTACTGCTTTCGATGGAGCATTGTTTACATCGTCATATACTTATGTGATGTCGTCGTTTTATAATAATAATAACAAGCTACCACCAATGTTATGCATCAATAAGCAAGGTTAGTGTAGTAGTGAAGTAAAAAAATTGTATTATCATGTTCAACCGTCACATAATAAATTACGATTTATTTATTTTTTGCTTCACGCTATATCCCGCACATAGCGAAGTAGGCGAAGGAAACCTGAGAAGTGAGAATCTAATGTTGGACGCCCCACATTCCGCCCAATTCTAGAGGCATTGCGTGTTGAATGGCGGAATGCAATGCCGCGCTTTGGCACGCTACCAGAGCGAGGAAATGAATATATTAAATATTTTATTTACTCGAGTGGGAATCGAACCTACACCCGTCACGTTTACAATCACGTTGGTACCCCTGCGTCACGCTGGCCTCCAATGACAATATTATTTTAGAAAATCATGGGCCGGGTATAGATAAATAAACAACAAAATAATATTCAAACAACTTATTTATTTCCACTACAGTATATAACAATATTTAATAAATATAGTATTTTGTACAAGTATTGTAAAACTGTAAACTTCACGTAGCTATCACATTACTACATTATTAAATAATTAATAGCCCTTTTTGAAGCCTCAACATTATGTGTTATATATAAAAACCCAAATACTTTGCTTTTTTCAGCCATAAAAGATAATAACATAAAAAGCAGACTATATACATATAAAATTAAGGTAGTCAATGTAGTTTAACGATTTATTTATTGAGAAAAATAACTCAATGGCATTTACAACAATTTTTGTTGCTGTAATATATTATCTATTTGTGACTTCAATATACAACTACAACATAATACTGTACCAGGTGTAAATAAGTTGATAGGTAGACTTGTATGTTCTAAATTTATAAATTCACAAGTTTGGTTCAAATAGCTATACCTAACTAAACCTATAGATTTATTCAACTTTTATAAGTTGAATCTATAGGTTTTTATATTAGGTATTTATATAAATCAGTTCTATAGAACATGTGATAAAAAATGTTTATGCAAGTCGACTAACCAACTTATTTGTGTTTGGTAGAGAATTGTTATATAGGTCACTTAAACTGTAAATTGTCAGTTATAAATGATGGTAACTTTCAGTACGTACATTATTTACTATAGTGATGTTTAATCACAAGAGCCATCGAGCCAGCCGTCTCTCCACCTTTCGTGCACTTTACTACAATCAAATGTGGGTTTCCCGAGCTTTACGTTCACTGTGTTGTGTCTCTCACAGAGCCACTTTGCTAGGTCATCTCTAGATTTTGTTTTAGGTGGGTTTTTCTTTATGCTGGAATTAAACAGAATAGATTATTAAACTATTTGTAATATTGAAGAAAAAGATTGAATTTGCATTTATGCAGTGGAAAAATGAAAAATAAAATATTTTACAAAATTATGATAGATTTATCAGTAAGCAAAATTTACTTAACATTAATTACATTAATAAAATTAGTTCTTTTTTTATATCACGGTTTATTGTAGGCAAAACCCAAGTCATTAGAAAGAACCTCGCAGTTATACATTCTCCCAAGTTGGAATGGCAGTGTATTAACTAAATAAGCAATTGTCATTCACTATTTGGCATAAGCACCTATAGTTACGTTTGCGTGATGGCGCACTTTCGTGCACGTTTCCAATACCATTTATTTGATATGCTACAAAATATAAATTTAAAACTTATGTTATTTTATTTATTATTTATTGTTATTCAAGCTAAGGTAAGAAAAATTTTGAAAACTTATAAATACTTAAGGATAGCGGGACTCAAATCTGCTTCAATTGTAAACCCACTTTCACCTTTAAGCCAAATCTTATAAAGGGTTTGGATCTGCAGGATTCGAAATCATTAAAATTTTAATAATACACTTTAAAAATTTTTTTGGTATCTTTTATTTTTTATTTCACTCATCACCAATTTTGAATAGATTGAAATCACAATCAGTTTCACACTGTATCCCGCACACAGAAGGGTAAGCAGAAGGAACTTATTGTTTAGACATTCTGTTCCCCCACTACCACCATAATTCGAAGTCAATTCAGTGAAGTCAAACACACATCCATTGAATTTGGAGTCAAATATTGTGTCATTGCAACTCGGTGGCGTTATTAGGGTAAAAATTTATTATTGTTAATTCTTATACATTAAAATCTACTGGTTAGTATTTGCTATTTCATTTTTTTACATAAAAATGTTGAATTAAAAAAAAACTTTTTTAAAGGGTTTAGTTAAATACCAACTTACTCTTCTTGAAAATCCAAAGCACAAGGTTCACAAGGATAGAATTGGGCGAAAATATTAAAGAACTGTGTCATATTATCTGACTGGGGCTTGGTAGGCTTTTCAGGAAAGTATGATGCCATGGAGTGTAGAAAGCCCCATGTAGAACTGCCAAGCTCATCTTTATCTAAAGGACATTCTTTTTTTTGTGATGGTGCCTAAAATAAAGAAAGAGCTATAATTTGCACTTGGTGACTCAAACAACAATATCATCGATATATGGTTGTGGGTTTGAGGACCATTCAGGGCAATGAAATATTGACATATTTAGACTGGTAAGAAGTTAAAAGTGCAGCATTGAGTTTCACATAAACTCTTGAATTTGGCTAGAGAGTGGATAATGAATTTCTCTTTGCCTATTCTACTTTGAAGTTAAACTACAGTTGAAGTTAAAAATAGAAGTATACTAATAGTTTCTTTCAATAAATATGTGTTAGGTTTTGAAAAAAAGAGGGTTGTTGATAAATAAATAATGGTATAAAATCGACCAGTGTTAGGTCTTGTAAAAATAAAGAGGGTAGTTAATAAATAAATAATGTATAAAAGCGATACACATCGTATTGGAGGGGCTTATTCCCGAAACGGCATCGAGGCTAGATATAGTACCACTGGTGAAGGAATACATTGGAGGAATTCATAAGATAAAGTGAGTTTTATTGTTTTATTATATTTCAGAAGTGGGTATGTAACTTTGTAAAAATATTTGCATATTTTTTCTATTCTTTGAGTTTTACTTGCATTTTATATTTGCTGCAAATGTAATCGTGATTCGTGAAACGTTTGGTCAGGGCCACTCTCTGACAATGTGACGCGTAGAATGATTATATATTGATATAATTTTAATAAAAGAATAAACAATTTGCCAAGCAATTTCAAAGTAACTTAGCCTGTGAGACGCGTGGTTAGGGCTACTCCCTGACCGTGTAACGCAGGTTAGGTAGAGATTGTTTTGTAAATATCGCGTAATTTTTATATGCCCAATTTTGTTGAAATACCTGCGGATATATATTACTAAACTAAAATATTAAAATATTAAATGATTTGAATAAATCTATTTTAATGTACCCTCGAGTAAAAATTATATCGATTTGCAAATTTGATAAATTCATTTATCATGGCGGTATTTATTTTTTGTGTAGTCTACCCAACATTAAAGCATTTCAAAACTAATATTCAATATTTCACTAATACGTGTTATTTTGTATTTATGGTCAAAACGCGACGAGACGTCAATTCAGCAGAGCATCGATGTCCGATTAAAACGGAGAAGCGGTAATGGAGTATGACGACCGTGAGTGGCGCCGCGGCAGGTACTATACTCTAGAGCAGCTGTACTAGTGTAATGTATGTGCGTCTAAGAAGACTTATGCAGTCAACAAGCCCATTGCGAGGTAAGAGCACTTGTCACAAATATCAAGTTTTCATTAAGTCGCTTGCTCAATGGAAAAACACAATAAAATCGTAATCGAAATTTAAGAAAAAAAATGTGAAAATAAATTAATTCAGTACGCCAAAAACTAAGGCAATGCTATTATGTTAAGCAGTTAAATTATATTCAAGTTAGCGAAGTCAACCGTAAGGTGTGAATAACAAATATGATAACAATTTGATAAATTATTTGCTGACTTAATTGAAAGAAAGTGATACATTATATATTTTTATATTTATATACAATTTTTATAGAACTTTATTTATACGACCGTATTGACAGTCTTATTTACCGTAGCATAAAGCTAAGTCAAGTTAAGTATTATGTATATGACTAAAGTGTATTTTATATTCATATTCACGATGCGACGAGATCGGTGTCTGATGTTACTGGAACGCCGTGAGCTGTCGCCGCCGGGTGCTGTCGCAGCCGGTTGCTGTTGCGGCTGGGTGCTGTCGCGGCCGGGACCTGTCGCGGCCGGGACCTGTCGTGGCCGGGAGCTGTTGCGGCCGGGAGCTGTCGCAGCCGGATGCTGTCGCAGCCGGATGCTGTCGCCGTGGGGTGCTGTCGCCGCCGGGTGCTGTCGCGGCCGGGAGCTGTCGCGGCAGGGAACTGTTGCGGCCGGTCACAGCACTAAGAGCAGACGCGGTTAGGCGCTGCAAAGGACACTAGCTGACTTTGTTTTGGTGGTGCTGAATATGAAAATTGGAGAGATCGAAGGCTGCTAGGCTTCACCGTCGGCAGCGCGCGTCATCTACGCAGAAGCCAACGTGCTTTGCCAAGTCCTGCGCGGGCCGCCACCGAAGCAGCAATTATCGTAAAAGAGATCGTGGGTATCCATCGAAGTGAAAAGGTAAAAGATCAGAAAGTATAACAATCATTTCTAAAAATATTTTGCAAATTTTGAATTTTTCGTCAGTAAGCTTAGCAACTCCACTATCTAGTAATCAAAAATATTGTATCAAAACGGTTTATGAATGTTAAATTTGAGTACATTTCCATCTGAATAATGTTATAAAATTATGGTAAGGGATACAAGATATTTTTAAATGAAATTTAAACATAATGAGTCCCTAGAAGTATATTACTATGAGAAAAAGAATGCAAAAATAAGAGATTGACAGTTGAATATATGATTTAAATGACAAAACTACAAGATCTAGTGCAAACGCGTTGAGATATTCTGAGCCTGACCAATTATTGCAATATCTTATGACTTGTAAAGACGAAACAAACAATTATTTTTTTTAACGAATAATTTATTATCCTATTTTGAACATGCATAGTTACGTACACAGTTTCTAAAGTTTACGATTAAAATCTCAAAAAAGCATTAATAATTCTAGCTTGCTACAAAATAATACATTCTGTTTAAACTATAAACAGAACGAGTTATTCGTTTCTCAAATATCAGAAATCGCTTATTTAATGCGAAATTTGTAATTATATAAGTTAAACAACTGAAAATAAACCTTCCAACACAAATAAATACCTATATCAAAAATAATTTTATACCTTACTCTAGCATTCAATCTAAATTCATTAATAACTGTCTGGTAAAAATTTTGTAGACTTTGGTAGTATAGACATTTTATTTAGGGGGTTCTGCATCAAATTCAAATCTCATTAATTATTGACGGAGTCGACGAGATATTTGTGATTAGGTTATAGACGAATATTTAGATTTGCCAGTGCTAATGTCGAAGTATATGAGAGTGCTAAAGAACTTCTTAGTTAATAGTTAGTAGTGGTAGTACTTGGTTTACTAAGATTTATGACACTACTAATGAGCTTCTGTCTTTACATACGGTTCAATTAATTTGCGAGTAGTGAAGATCATGTAATAGGGAAATCTGGACATCAAATAAGTGTAGTCAGTTGTGTATACTAAATTCAAAATAACATTGTCGATATTTCTAAATCTCCGCACGTGACATTAGTGTTCTATGAGAGAATATATTAAGCTATATAGCTTTTCTTTAATTTTAGCAATTTCACCTTAAACGAATAAAGACAATAAAAGAAAATGCAGAAATAGTGGTTGTTTAATATTTTTCTAAGTACTAGTATAGTCGTTATTTTACCTCTACTATAAAAGAATTAGGGTGTACAAACGTAACAAAAATTTAAATAAATCTTATATAGAAAGGGAACAAGGGATTCAAGAAAATGAATGTTCATTAGAAAAATTCAAGGTTTATCTTCATGGACGTGTTTTTAAAAATAAGTTTGAATATTTTTTTTTTACGCTCAATATTTACGAAACAAAAATTAATAACGAAACTTAATAGTTTCGAATCAATATCCTAAAATTATGATAGTAAATAAAGACAATTGGTTACAGCCTTTTAAGGCGATTGTGACATACTTATAACTGACTTATTTAATAATGGACTAAATTGTACAAAAGCTTTAATCTGTAATATTCTAATGTTTTTTACGACATTATAACTTCTATAAGAATTTTTGATTGTTTCGAACTAAAAAAATATGACCAATGCTGATATTTGATATTCATAAAATATACATAAAGGTAATTATTAACATTACGTTCTTTTTACCTATATTATGTTTTAAAGCTCTGTTAAATGTGCTGATGTCACTTAATAATTTAATGTACTGCTTCAGAAACGGCCTTAAATGTAAAATTATTAATTTGGGTAAGGATTCATAATATTCTTTGTAGTTATTACAGAGTACACGTAGAAGGGATGTTTTTAGGCATTTTTATTTCAAACGAACAAACGAACCAAAAAAATATTAATTAATAGTATTTGCTTGATATCTTTTTGAAGATCAAATCATTCTTTATCTCTGTGTTGAATTAATTACGATTTCAATTTAACTGTTATGATTTATGAAGGTATTCTCCACTAACAATTCAGTTTTGTTTACTTTATTGTATAAAATATTGTATAATAGTGCTTCAAATTTATTTATTTTTATCAACAGTCAGTCAGTAATCAAGACGTTTCGAATGTTATTTTTTTTTTTAGCCAGGAATCTTACCAGCGCGATTGCTATATTGATATTGCGAACGTTAGTTTGCAGGCTAGCTAATGCCTTGAGTTCATTCAAATGACTAAACTAAACTTTAGTAGTTAAGTTGAGTTAAAACAAAGCAATTGGTGAAACTTTTAAGTAAATCGGTTCAGTACTTTCAGAGAAAAATTGTGGACATAAATATATCGACAGACAGACAGACAAGAAATTCAAAAAATTTTTGCTTTCTATTATTCTTTTTAAATGTCCCTCTATACATTTCAGTCAAAATTACTAAATATATAGACAAAATATTTTTACTGTCTTATTATATATAGTGATGATAAGTATTTAAATGGTAATCAAGATAAATTGCGGTGGGTAGCACATAATCTATACTAATTCCTTAAAATGGCGATATTTATAAAGAGTTCTAGCATGTACAGAGGGTGCATATTATATATAAAGCTGTTTATATCCAATTTCTATTCTACTATATTGACCACTTGAGACCATTTTTTAAAAAAGAGAGAAGAATTAGATGTTAAGTATACGTTCACAGAAAAATATTTCATTAGACGTTGAGGGTGTGACTGGATCAAAATCATTATGGAGCTACTTTGAAATTTTAAATAATTGTCAAACTTTTTTTTTTTTTTTTATTTTTTTTTGTTTTTATAATAAATATACTTCCTTTTATCAATGATATATAGATGGTTCTAAAAATGAATATTGATCAGAAGCGGTGGTTTTTGACCCTCTAGCTAAGATTACCTTAAAATTTTGAATTGATGTAAATATTTCGATCATGCACATTGAAATGATTGCTATCCTTGAGGCATTATCGTTGATTTTATCTTCTTCCAATAAGAAATTTGTTATTCTGTCGGATTCAAAAAGCGCCCTCTTTAGTCATAACAGACTGACTTAGGAAATTAATAGTAGCAAAACAGACTGACAATGGCAGTGATAACTAATTTTGATAAATAATTAATAAATACTATTAAAAAAAGTAAATCACTAAACTGATCAATTAAAAAGACTAGTGTTAATTTTATTTGATTAAGTTATTAAAATTATACTATTGATAGTTGTAAGTAATAAATATATGACGACATGGTCACATTTTATAAACATTTAATGTTAATATTGAGATAATTGTATTAAGTAAATGTTTTAAAAGTTAATATATTGTGAAAATGCATTAGTGAATAAGTGCTTAATTTATAATAATTATAATTGATTCAAAGTTTATGAATAAGTGTAAATATATTAAATTTTTTTTATATTTGTAACCATTATGAAATAAGTTGATGTTATAATTATAATTGATTCAAAGTTTATGAATAAGTAAGTGTAAATATATTAAACATTTTTTTTTATATTTCTAACCATTATAAAATAAGTTGATGTTACTGTTATACATAAACTTTGAATCAATTATAATTATAAGTAAGTGTAAATATATTAAATATTTTTTTTTATTTGTAACCATTATAAAATAAGTTGATATACGTGATTGTGAGAATGGATGGGTTCACATATCACTAAAACATAAGAATAAGTTTTGATTGTAACAATTGATGGAGTTACAAATGACGAATAAGTTTTGAATGTAATTATGATGAATAAGTTTTGATTATATGATGAATAAGTTGTAATTGTAACAATTGATGGAATTACAAATGACGATCGTAATAAGTTTTGATTGTAACAATTGATGGAGTTACAAATGACGAATAAATTTTGATAGTAAATATGATGAATAATTTTGGATTATATGATGAATAAGTTTTGATTGTAACAATTGATGGAGTTACAAGTGACGAATAAGTTTTGATTGTATCAATTGATAGAGTTATAAATGACGATCGTGAGAATTGATGGGTTCACAATCGTATGGATTTTTGAGTAAAATGATGAGAATGGATGAGTTCATTATTGGAACATTTATATATAAATGATAATTGATTCAAAGTTTTTAAAGTTTTTTTGTAAACAAATGTATTAAATAGTTATAAATAATTATTGTAAATCTAGCCTCCATGCCGAGTGTTAGGTTTAACTACGTGCATGAGGACATGCACGAAGTCAGGATGGTCGAGTGTTAGGTTTTGAAAAAAAGAGGGTTGTTGATAAATAAATAATGGTATAAAATCGACCAGTGTTAGGTCTTGTAAAAATAAAGAGGGTAGTTAATAAATAAATAATGTATAAAAGCGATACACATCGTATTGGAGGGGCTTATTCCCGAAACGGCATCGAGGCTAGATATAGTACCACTGGTGAAGGAATACATTGGAGGAATTCATAAGATAAAGTGAGTTTTATTGTTTTATTATATATGTTTCTAATTCATTTTACAATTGCATTGAATGTCATCATCTTAAGTGCATGTAAACTATTGCATCATAACATCCTAATAATGCTGAGAAATTTCATTTCAAAAATGTTTAATACAATCTTAATTTTGAAGTTATTGTATTTAAAAATACTGTGCCTGATTATTTGTTTATAGTAAATATATAAACATAAATAAAGACTAATCGGGCTTAATTAAAATAATACGAACGAAGTTGCACTTTATACAAAAAAAAAGATACCAATACCAATTTTTTATTTAATTATAGTGCTTTGATTTTTTTATTCAGTTCAGCCGTGCAGAAAATTCTAGATATTAGATTATAGATAACTGTTATGAAACTAAAGATAACCTCACCGGTGTAGCTGGTGCCTTAACGCTTGTTTTATTTTGTGATTTCGCCCAGGACTTGAAGTCTGAACACGCTCTACAAGGCTTATCCTCTTCTTCACCGTGATGTGACGGCATTTTTAAATATTATGTTTTAAATTTAAATAGTTTGCAAAAAGTTATGATAGTTTTGCAACACCGATGTATATTTTTGTATAACATGATATTCATGACATTGCAGGATTGTCCATTTTATCACTAAATTCCGTTTTGAAAATGCAATAATAAACTTCACTATTTTATTTTGTAACTAAAAAAATTATTGATAATATTCTAAATTCACGGTAGCTCCAATTTTCTAAATAACCTGTCAAATCCATGTGACATTGATAACTTCTTACTTCATATCATAAGAATGTTACCTTACACTGATGACGCAGAAGTAATAAAAAGTTGCTGTATAAAAAAAATGTTTGAGAATTTTTTTTAATAAATTAGATAATTACAGTGCGGTATCGTTTATTAGATTAAAGTTATAAATTAAAAGAAAATATATATTTATGTTGAGGTAAGTTAACTTAGATTCACGCTGTGTCCCGAGCGGGGTAGTCAGAATGGTTAGAGGGTAAGTTAACAATTAACATAAAAAAAATATAAAAACGTCTAATTCCAACACACAAGTAAGCACAAAAATTACTAATATATATATTTAGTACCGGTATTTAGTTTTCATCACATAAATTAATTATTTACCATCAGGTGACCCGAACGCTCGCTTGCCTGGTTCTTTCCCATAAATACGGCAAGCGAGCGTTCGGGTCACCTGATGGTAAGTGACTACCGCCGCCCACGACCACGTTCAACACCAGAGGAACTACAGGTGCGTTGCCGGCCCTGAAGGTGGGATTGGGCGCCGGAGCACGGCATTACCTGCTGTGAAACGCAGCGTCGTTTTAAATGCCGGGGGTGGTAATGATCCGGTCGAGTCTGCCCATGCGTGTTGCCATTGCTGGCGACGTGACTCTACCACACGTACTTTAGTCGCCTCTTACGACACCACCAGTACCAGGATGATCCTATTCTAGGCCGAGATCACACGGCCAATTATGTCTTTATATAAAAACTCTTCTGTTACCGACTGATAGTCGACGTACACACGAAATAACTCGACGTAGAAAGCTGAAACAGGTTGATTGGGGAGTGTAGAGGAGCATTAAGAAAGATTTCTAGAAATTCCTACAGGAATTATTTAACGTTTCACAACTCACACAACTTTCGCAGGCAGCCACTAGTAATAAACAATTTATTAAGTACAAAATAAAACACGTGTATAATATGTTAGTAAATTATATTATTTATTATTATACATATAATATAGTTAGCAGTACATTGCGTAGTCCGATTGATTTGTAGGTACAGTGACTAGGCTTTAAAAGTACACTATAATTCTTTTTTTATTTATTTAAGCACCAAGGTTCAAATTACGTAGATTGTTCACAGGCGGCGACGATTTCTGTAACAGGTAAATAAAATATGATTTAATTTAAAAGATATATTATATTCTTATATTCAGACTTCAGAGCCATAGAATTGAATTTAAAAGACTTTTGCAAGTTACGAATTACATAAAAATATTATGAAACTGTACTAATATATTAATAATAATTTTTGAATATTATTATTTTTATAATAGAGTAGTAGTAGCCCACTATAGAGTATATTTCTATAGTGAGCTCCTCATGTGTGAGGATCGTGGTCAGCATCAGCATTGCAACGGATGATCTTTCACTGATTTCTAACAAGTGTCTCTCATAACCGTATGAGGTAAGATGACGATTCCATAACTTGATCGGTCCATCGTGACAGTAATCGACCTCGCAATCTTTACATTTCGGTGTGTCCAACAATTTTCAAGGCTGTCTTTACTTCTGCGCATTGTGTGGCTGAAATATGACAAAACGGGCTATTGGCATAGTTTTTATTTAGAGTTGCGTCAGAATTCATACATTGGTGCGTTTTTAGTCTAGGGTATTCTTAGCATATGTTTCCAGCAGCACATTTCGAATGCATATATATCTCATAAAACAATGGTGTTGTTAAATTCCGTACTCTTCTCAATGATTTGGCGGACATTAAGTATTTGTACCAGTACTACTTTTCCCTTAACAAAGCCTGTCTGCTTTTCGGGTATCTGCTGGCTTACAAAGTGGTGAAAACTTTGATTAATAACATAGAGGATGATCTTATTTGAATGGGATATTAAAGCAATGGTTCTCAAGTTTTTACAATCTTCTACACCGATTCCATCCAGTCTTTTCAAATCAATTCAAATCCAAAAATAGTTTATAAATTTTTTTGGCCATCTTCCACTTTTCTAGATGACATTAAAGATTTTGGTGATAAGTTTTGTGCCTCGCTCGGCTATGTTTTTCAGCATTTCAGCTGGTCTGGTGCTGGTAGTGTACTCACTGGTCGCGGCAGGTCGCGCGCGTAGTCGCGTCCGGCGTCGCAGGCGCGCGCCAGCAGCGGGTCGAGCGTAATACCACCTCCATCCGGTGTGGTAGTTAGTTAGTTAGTTAGTGTACTCACTGGCGACGATGTCGTGCAGCGCGCGCACGGCGGGCGCGTCGGGCAGGTCGCGCGCGTAGTCGCGTCCGGCGTCGCAGGCGCGCGCCAGCAGCGGGTCGAGCGTAATACCACCTCCATCCGGTGTGGTAGTTAGTTAGTTAGTTAGTTAGTGTACTCACTGGCGACGATGTCGTGCAGCGCGCGCACGGCGGGCGCGTCGGGCAGGTCGCGCGCGTAGTCGCGTCCGGCGTCGCAGGCGCGCGCCACCAGCGGGTCGAGCGTAATACCACCTCCATCCGGTGTGGTAGTTAGTTAGTTAGTTAGTGTACTCACTGGCGACGATGTCGTGCAGCGCGCGCACGGCGGGCGCGTCGGGCAGGTCGCGCGCGTAGTCGCGTCCGGCGTCGCAGGCGCGCGCCAGCAGCGGGTCGAGCGTAATACCACCTCCATCCGGTGTGGTAGTTAGTTAGTTAGTTAGTTAGTGTACTCACTGGCGACGATGTCGTGCAGCGCGCGCACGGCGGGCGCGTCGGGCAGGTCGCGCGCGTAGTCGCGTCCGGCGTCGCAGGCGCGCGCCACCAGCGGGTCGAGCGTAATACCACCTCCATCCGGTGTGGTAGTTAGTTAGTTAGTTAGTGTACTCACTGGCGACGATGTCGTGCAGCGCGCGCACGGCGGGCGCGTCGGGCAGGTCGCGCGCGTAGTCGCGTCCGGCGTCGCAGGCGCGCGCCAGCAGCGGGTCGAGCGTAATACCACCTCCATCCGGTGTGGTAGTTAGTTAGTTAGTTAGTTAGTGTACTCACTGGCGACGATGTCGTGCAGCGCGCGCACGGCGGGCGCGTCGGGCAGGTCGCGCGCGTAGTCGCGTCCGGCGTCGCAGGCGCGCGCCAGCAGCGGGTCGAGCGTAATACCACCTCCATCCGGTGTGGTAGTTAGTTAGTTAGTTAGTTAGTGTACTCACTGGCGACGATGTCGTGCAGCGCGCGCACGGCGGGCGCGTCGGGCAGGTCGCGCGCGTAGTCGCGTCCGGCGTCGCAGGCGCGCGCCACCAGCGGGTCGAGCGTAATACCACCTCCATCCGGTGTGGTAGTTAGTTAGTTAGTTAGTGTACTCACTGGCGACGATGTCGTGCAGCGCGCGCACGGCGGGCGCGTCGGGCAGGTCGCGCGCGTAGTCGCGTCCGGCGTCGCAGGCGCGCGCCAGCAGCGGGTCGAGCGTAATACCACCTCCATCCGGTGTGGTAGTTAGTTAGTTAGTTAGTTAGTGTACTCACTGGCGACGATGTCGTGCAGCGCGCGCACGGCGGGCGCGTCGGGCAGGTCGCGCGCGTAGTCGCGTCCGGCGTCGCAGGCGCGCGCCACCAGCGGGTCGAGCGTAATACCACCTCCATCCGGTGTGGTAGTTAGTTAGTTAGTTAGTGTACTCACTGGCGACGATGTCGTGCAGCGCGCGCACGGCGGGCGCGTCGGGCAGGTCGCGCGCGTAGTCGCGTCCGGCGTCGCAGGCGCGCGCCAGCAGCGGGTCGAGCGTAATACCACCTCCATCCGGTGTGGTAGTTAGTTAGTTAGTTAGTTAGTGTACTCACTGGCGACGATGTCGTGCAGCGCGCGCACGGCGGGCGCGTCGGGCAGGTCGCGCGCGTAGTCGCGTCCGGCGTCGCAGGCGCGCGCCAGCAGCGGGTCGAGCGTAATACCACCTCCATCCGGTGTGGTAGTTAGTTAGTTAGTTAGTGTACTCACTGGCGACGATGTCGTGCAGCGCGCGCACGGCGGGCGCGTCGGGCAGGTCGCGCGCGTAGTCGCGTCCGGCGTCGCAGGCGCGCGCCACCAGCGGGTCGAGCGTAATACCACCTCCATCCGGTGTGGTAGTTAGTTAGTTAGTTAGTGTACTCACTGGCGACGATGTCGTGCAGCGCGCGCACGGCGGGCGCGTCGGGCAGGTCGCGCGCGTAGTCGCGTCCGGCGTCGCAGGCGCGCGCCAGCAGCGGGTCGAGCGTAATACCACCTCCATCCGGTGTGGTAGTTAGTTAGTTAGTTAGTTAGTGTACTCACTGGCGACGATGTCGTGCAGCGCGCGCACGGCGGGCGCGTCGGGCAGGTCGCGCGCGTAGTCGCGTCCGGCGTCGCAGGCGCGCGCCAGCAGCGGGTCGAGCGTAATACCACCTCCATCCGGTGTGGTAGTTAGTTAGTTAGTTAGTTAGTGTACTCACTGGCGACGATGTCGTGCAGCGCGCGCACGGCGGGCGCGTCGGGCAGGTCGCGCGCGTAGTCGCGTCCGGCGTCGCAGGCGCGCGCCACCAGCGGGTCGAGCGTAATACCACCTCCATCCGGTGTGGTAGTTAGTTAGTTAGTTAGTTAGTGTACTCACTGGCGACGATGTCGTGCAGCGCGCGCACGGCGGGCGCGTCGGGCAGGTCGCGCGCGTAGTCGCGTCCGGCGTCGCAGGCGCGCGCCAGCAGCGGGTCGAGCGTAATACCACCTCCATCCGGTGTGGTAGTTAGTTAGTTAGTTAGTTAGTGTACTCACTGGCGACGATGTCGTGCAGCGCGCGCACGGCGGGCGCGTCGGGCAGGTCGCGCGCGTAGTCGCGTCCGGCGTCGCAGGCGCGCGCCACCAGCGGGTCGAGCGTAATACCACCTCCATCCGGTGTGGTAGTTAGTTAGTTAGTTAGTGTACTCACTGGCGACGATGTCGTGCAGCGCGCGCACGGCGGGCGCGTCGGGCAGGTCGCGCGCGTAGTCGCGTCCGGCGTCGCAGGCGCGCGCCAGCAGCGGGTCGAGCGTAATACCACCTCCATCCGGTGTGGTAGTTAGTTAGTTAGTTAGTTAGTGTACTCACTGGCGACGATGTCGTGCAGCGCGCGCACGGCGGGCGCGTCGGGCAGGTCGCGCGCGTAGTCGCGTCCGGCGTCGCAGGCGCGCGCCAGCAGCGGGTCGAGCGTAATACCACCTCCATCCGGTGTGGTAGTTAGTTAGTTAGTTAGTTAGTGTACTCACTGGCGACGATGTCGTGCAGCGCGCGCACGGCGGGCGCGTCGGGCAGGTCGCGCGCGTAGTCGCGTCCGGCGTCGCAGGCGCGCGCCAGCAGCGGGTCGAGCGTAATACCACCTCCATCCGGTGTGGTAGTTAGTTAGTTAGTTAGTTAGTGTACTCACTGGCGACGATGTCGTGCAGCGCGCGCACGGCGGGCGCGTCGGGCAGGTCGCGCGCGTAGTCGCGTCCGGCGTCGCAGGCGCGCGCCAGCAGCGGGTCGAGCGTAATACCACCTCCATCCGGTGTGGTAGTTAGTTAGTTAGTTAGTTAGTGTACTCACTGGCGACGATGTCGTGCAGCGCGCGCACGGCGGGCGCGTCGGGCAGGTCGCGCGCGTAGTCGCGTCCGGCGTCGCAGGCGCGCGCCAGCAGCGGGTCGAGCGTAATACCACCTCCATCCGGTGTGGTAGTTAGTTAGTTAGTTAGTTAGTGTACTCACTGGCGACGATGTCGTGCAGCGCGCGCACGGCGGGCGCGTCGGGCAGGTCGCGCGCGTAGTCGCGTCCGGCGTCGCAGGCGCGCGCCACCAGCGGGTCGAGCGTAATACCACCTCCATCCGGTGTGGTAGTTAGTTAGTTAGTTAGTTAGTGTACTCACTGGCGACGATGTCGTGCAGCGCGCGCACGGCGGGCGCGTCGGGCAGGTCGCGCGCGTAGTCGCGTCCGGCGTCGCAGGCGCGCGCCAGCAGCGGGTCGAGCGTAATACCACCTCCATCCGGTGTGGTAGTTAGTTAGTTAGTTAGTTAGTGTACTCACTGGCGACGATGTCGTGCAGCGCGCGCACGGCGGGCGCGTCGGGCAGGTCGCGCGCGTAGTCGCGTCCGGCGTCGCAGGCGCGCGCCAGCAGCGGGTCGAGCGTAATACCACCTCCATCCGGTGTGGTAGTTAGTTAGTTAGTTAGTTAGTGTACTCACTGGCGACGATGTCGTGCAGCGCGCGCACGGCGGGCGCGTCGGGCAGGTCGCGCGCGTAGTCGCGTCCGGCGTCGCAGGCGCGCGCCAGCAGCGGGTCGAGCGTAATACCACCTCCATCCGGTGTGGTAGTTAGTTAGTTAGTTAGTGTACTCACTGGCGACGATGTCGTGCAGCGCGCGCACGGCGGGCGCGTCGGGCAGGTCGCGCGCGTAGTCGCGTCCGGCGTCGCAGGCGCGCGCCAGCAGCGGGTCGAGCGTAATACCACCTCCATCCGGTGTGGTAGTTAGTTAGTTAGTTAGTGTACTCACTGGCGACGATGTCGTGCAGCGCGCGCACGGCGGGCGCGTCGGGCAGGTCGCGCGCGTAGTCGCGTCCGGCGTCGCAGGCGCGCGCCAGCAGCGGGTCGAGCGGCAGCGCGCCGAGGGACTGCAGCGCCCACTGCGCGCACAGCTCGCGCACGCCGCCCGTCGTGGCCGGGAACACCTCGCTGCGCGACTGCGGGACGGAACACAAATACACTAACTACTTCACGCTACAGGATAAAACTACCAACCATCAACAACCATCGCTTTAACAGTCACATCCAGTCCCTCTACTACTAAAACCTAACTACGACTAACAAAATAATTGATATTCTGGTATAATCCTCACCCTACAACTGGGACACACAAACACGGACATGTTCTCCACCACGCCCAACACTCGCAGCCCCACTTTGGAACAGAACTGTAACTCCTTGCGGACGTCCAACAGGGCCACTTCTTGCGGGGTACTGATCACCACTGCGCCGGTCGCACCTGCGCCTGACAGGTACTGGACTAGCGATAGATGTTCGTCTGATGTACCTGTTTTAATAAAATATAAGCCTCAGAAAATACAGTAAAAATATATAAATATACAAAATTATTGCTCAATAGCAATCTTTACAAGGCAATTTTAAGACAGAAGAAATAATAAACTAAGAACGAGATAGGGTGCAAATAATATATAGAGTGGAAACGTAGACGCTCCTTTCACAGAAACAGCGTATAGGGTAAAATATTTCAAATCCGTTTCTTAATAAAATAATCAAGATCTGTCAATAGTTTAAACGTAGGATTATTTTTTTGATTTCATGAATTTTATCCATACTGTATTACGTGTGACGTAATACAGTATGGATAAAATACTACTACTACAAAAATACTACTAAACGTTACCGATTGCCATTTTACTATACACACCACACAATACAAGTACTGTTACATTATAATATATTATACATATATAAAAATATGTATACAGGGTGGAAGTGTCAGCGCTCCTTTACAGAAACAGCATATAGGGTAAAATATTTCAAACCCATACCTGAAGAAATTAATCAAGATAACTTAACAGTTTAGTCGTAGATTTTATCATTTCACGATTTTTATCCATATCTTTATTTCGTATGGCGCACACATACACATACTACTTTAAAAATACCACTAAGCGTTACCGAACTTCTACTTTTCATTCATGCAACATATAACCGAACGAGAAAGAACGATATTTCTCGTTCTTTGTCACGCTATTACCTATTTTTTATTATAAATCTAAACAACGGTCAAAACTATTAAAACTGTTTAACATCATATAACTCTTTTATTATGAAATTATTTGAAATAACGCATGTTTATTAAACCACCCACAAAATTATATTCAAAATTTTTAACACACAAAATAATATTGAACTACGATAGATAGGTTACATTTAACATTAGTTTTACATCGTCGTCGTCGCATTTTTTTTCTTGACTACCGCTAATATTTTTATCTTAAGTAATGTTAAAAACTCCACATTTATTTGTTTCTAGTACTTAAAAGAATGTATTTTTGATGGTCAAATACTGACACGCAATATTTTCACATTTAAGAGAAACACTCAGTAATCACATGCCATATTTGTCACAATGATAAAATTAATATTAAGCAACATGCAAATAATTTAAAATACTTAATAATCACTCAAAATGTAAAGACGTCAAAATAAAGTAAACAACAAGACAGCCGCGCCGCGAAGTTATGGTCTGTTAACACATTACAGTCACAGATAACTAAAATTTGATAATTAAAAATCATTGTAATAGTTATAGTAAATGGTACTGCCATTAATTAAAATACTTCTCGAATATACTTTTATTTTTTTTATTAAGATTTTTTTATTATTATTTACATTTGTTTAATTATTTTGATACAAAATCGTATAAAAATTAAATAGAAAGGAGTCTTATAATGTTACACGGAAACCTACGGAACCTCAACACGCAATAAATTATTATTTAGATTTTTTTTGTAAATAGTATTGATAATTTTATTAATTATTTTTATATCAAATCATGACCATTAATTAATATACTTCTCGAACGTACTTTTAATTCTTTTGCTACGATTTTTATTATAATTTACATTTGTTTAATTATTTTGATACTAAATTGTATAAAAATTAAATAGAAACGAGTTTTATAATGTTACACGGGAACATACGAAAACTCAATACGAAATAAATTATTATTTAGAAATTATTTGTAAATAATATTGATAATGTTATTAATTATTTTAATATCAAATCATGCGTAAAAATATTTATGATGGAAATGTGAGTAGTAAGAGAGGTAGGTAGACATTTTAAATGAAACCACAGTTTTCACTACTCTATAAAAGCTTAATACAATAAAAAAAAAATCCCCAAAAATGAAAAAGTGTTGAGGTATCTTGATTAATTTCTTTAGGTATGGATTTAAAATATTTTACCCTATATACTGTTTCCGTAAAAGGAGCGCTGACACATCCATCCTGTATAAAAGCAGCAAAAAAAAAAGCAACATTAATCTCAAAGTGATATGAAATGTATCTTTAAGCGACGTTTGAAAGTTAGTAATCTTTTGGGATTTCTGGAAGAGAGTTCCATAACAAATGAAACACAGTAAAAGGAAGAAGTGTGAGAAAGTATTTTTAGGTTATGATTACGTTTAGAGCGAAGAGACAGGGAATGTGACTCACCCAAAAACTGAAAACGTTCTTTAAGGTAATCCAATACGGTATGTATTATTCCTACATTGGATTGAACAGAATACAGTAAAGAAGATGAAGTATGTGAATATATGAATAAGGCTACGCGAGATTTTTATGGAAATAATAGATCAGTTTTTTATTTCCTTTTACAATAGCTCAAATTCTGCCTATTTTGCCTATCACTATATTAAATTACAGTATAATAGTTTTTTAAATACAACTCACCTGGCGGAGTATCTATTAGCAAATAATCCAAATCCCCCCAGTCCACTTCGCTCAGGAACTGCTTGATCATACCTGAAATAACATAAAAATAAATACTATAAATAAAAACGACACCTTTATCATTATTGATTAATTTTATAAAAAAAAAGGATAAGATTTACTGGACACGTCAGTCGAGGGCGAGTCGGACACTCTCACCAAGGGTCCCGTTTATTTATATTGTAAGATATTGCTTCCTACCAAATTTCACAACTGTAGGTTCTCCGTAAATACATTATAGATTTTGATTACTCGGCGAATTTGATAAAAAAATAAGCAAAGACGATGCATAAATGCTTTTGACTGCGTTGATACCTCAACGAAAATTGAGGAAAAAATCTCAAGGAAAATTGTTTTGACAGACGGACAACTAAATAATTCTATAAGAGTTCCGTTCCTTTTGAGATACGGAATCCTAAACATATATCAATTATCTATACTGTTATGCATTAAATAAATCGTAATTTAAATCTTTTGAGAGTTTATTTGATTTTGCTAGCAAAAATTGTTGTATTTAATAGAAAAATGGTTTAGTTATTTTACATCTGTCTAGGTAAACGGTAACTGCGTGCGCAAAGCAAAGGTATTTTAGTCTAGTTATACAATAATTCTTATAGCATGGATTTATAAAATTTACTACACCGATTTTATAGATTTATTATTACTTTACATGTAGCAGAGTAGGCAGGGGCACCAAGTGTTAGTACGCTTCGTTTCCCACGCACCGTCCAAGTTTTACAACTTGTTGAGTGACGGAACTCAACGCCGCATTTTATTTTATACCAGATCTAGAAAATGAGAATTTTCGTGATCTTCACAGTATAAAGATACTGTATCTTTTACGGCGCAGTATATGCATATCTTTACATATATTATGCAAGTATTACTCACCGTTCTTCTTGGGGCCTCTCCATATAACTGCGTCATCTGGACTTCCTAATAGAAAACCGATGGACATAAGTGATAGATTGTCTGTCACATACTGAAAACAAATATTTTTATGAAGATTCACACATTGAGTTTTTTCTATTGTATGTTATTATTACTTTTTCACTTCACGCTGTATCCCACACAGAACAGGGTAGACAGAGGGAACCTGAAAACCTAGTTTTATACACTCCGTTTCCAATTATGTCACTTTTGTTTCCCATTTTCTGTCGTATTCTTGATACATTGTGTTTTGAATGGCGAAATTCAATGCCGTGATTAGCCTCAATACCAGAGTGAGGAAATGAAAATATTAAATATTCTATTCCTCAGTGGTAATCGAACCCACGAACGTATTCGGCAGAAAGTGGGGAACGGAGTGTCTTAAGACTAGGTTCCCTCTACCTACCCTGCCGTGTGCGGGACACAGCGTGAAGTTGTAATTATTTTCATATCCAAAATATGATTTTGCTAACGATTGACTGAGTTGATTATTTTTAAGTGTTTACAAATTAAATAAAGGTACATACTTTAATGTTTAATTGTTTATCATTGTGACAAGTGGAGTCACTTTGATTAGCTTAGAATAAAAAGGTTTGCCCTGTAACTTTAACGGATTTGTCAGATTGTAACAATAACATACGAAATGATAATTGTTGACATAAGGGTAGCAAAAACTAAATTCGCCTATGATCGAAAATTCTAAAACCTTAGCAAATAGTTGCATATAAAATAAATGCATTTCCTGAATACTTATTAAGGAAAAATAAATAACTAATCTATTAAAAATCTCGTCACGTCCTATTAAACTTGCGTGCTTACTTTATTATAGATTGACACATTGTAGCGCAATGGAAGAATGTTCTGTCTGTAGGTACACGCGACGGTTATAGGTTTTAAATTTATAATTATTTTCATCTTCTCGTGCTGGAAAGTAGAACGAGGCCATCAGTAAACGCGCCATAGAACTGAAATAGTCCAACAACGAAAAACAGAGAGTCTAAGTAGGTTCTCTCGCCCTTTCTTTCGCTGTATGCATGAATAATAAATAAAAAATGAATTAATAAAAGCAAAGTTATACTTAAGGCAATCGTGGCGTATCAGCGTCTGACTGTTAACGCTACGGTTGTGGGTTCGACTCTCAACTTGGGGAAATGAGGTATTGTCATTTCCTTACTCTCTTTATAACAAGATCAGGCGACGTTGTATTCCGGCACTCTACACGCAATGTGGCAAAAAGTAGAGAGTAGAGAATGCACTGTTTTAAAATTAGGTTCTCGCTACTTTCTTCTACTGCGTGAAGTTTAAAAATAAATAAGTCATACTTACAACAGGCGACCACCCCGAGCCGGATTTATGCACCTGCTCACCCCTGACGCCGAGCACGCGAGGCTGACTCGGCCCACAGATGTCCGCGTCCAAGATACCTATCTGGATACAAAATATGGATGCTTGGTTAATTGCTTTACTTAAAATAAGTGTTACATATACCTAATGATAAGGTTATTAGCTTAGGACGTCGTTTCCAAAAAGTTTCTGCTGTAGATAAATTTCAATCTATTAATCTATGCTTTAGACATAAAATACACTTCATTAATTGTAAATTGTAAGGTATATAAGCTAGGTCAATATAATTGTAAATTATATAGTTATATTCGTATTTCCTCTCTAGATATTCCATTTCAAGCTGAAATCAAGCATCGCACATAACCTATCCTTGATTAGAACCCTTAATTTAGCTCCCAGCATAAGAATCAGTATTCACAAATGAAATAAATAAAACGATCATCTAATTATACACGTATTTTATCTAACTTAATAAGTTCATTCACACCAACAAGCTTTAATTAATTACTACTACTATCTCATCAGTTTACTCAAAAAGATGACATAAAATTACATAATCTTTTTATCAACATACATTCTTGTTATTCGATTGGTTGGAATTTTTATGTTTATTTGGTCTCGTGACGCGTCTTCGTATACTTGAGTTTAAGCGGGACTGTTAATGAGAAATTGAAAGGGTGATAGGTCACTCTGTTCTCCTTTTTAGCCGGTGAGCTTTATTTAATCAGTACTATATGGACATCATCTATTTGTATTCAGCGCCCATTTTAAGCATGAGAGCACTCAGGGCAGTTACAAAATGATGTATTACGACGTGTTTTAATTGAGATTCAAGAGTGCTAATAATGGCACTGTCCTTGTTATAATTACAAGATCGTCCTAGTAGGACTAGAATCCATTAATCAGCATCGCATTTATTCCATTCGTGCTGGGATGACATACGACTTATCTTAGTTTTACATATTAGTATTTCTGATCAATAAGCCAGTGCTTCAGTTTAATCATAAATAAAAGCACTCTACTGTTATCATTGGTGCGGGGGTCGTTAACTATATATTAGAATCGTAATTATACTCTGTTTTCGTTTATTAATGTTAACATATTAAAACTATATTGAAAAAATAATAATATCGAATTTGATCTCGTGGTTCTTAGATACTATACAACGGTTATAGCCAATTAAGTCATATTATGATCTGTTGACTTTTATTAATCACATTGATACTTTCATTGATATGAAAGTATTGCAATCCAAATATAATAATACAAAAGTTATAGCGAAAAATTAACAATAAAAAAAATATTCTAAACAAGCTGTTTAGCTGATGTTTCACACTTATTTTTTATATGTCAATGGAAAATACTCATCACGGTCAACAACTTTTGTTAAGGTGACATTTCATTAGTTCTTATAGTTTAGCTGGACCATTACGATCCCGCATCAAGTGTAGAGGTCTTCAAAATCAAATATAGCCTAGATCTTCCCCGGAGCAAATAGCTACACAAAAAAAAATATGCATTCAAATCGGTCCAGTAGTTCAGAAGATGTGCGTGTACTAACAAACAGACAGACAAAAATTTAAAATAAAATCATAGATTCATGTTCTATAAGTTATTTAAAGCCCCCAACACTGTTGTTTCGCAAATATATTCAATGTACAGACAATTATTTTTAAATGTTTTATTATAGTAGTAGCACCTATAGAAGATGATCAATAAATAGCGAAATACGACAATAACTTTGTTTAAGAATATTTAGAGTAGAATCAGAAGAACACCATTGTCATTAAACGGCTATTAAAATAATCAAAATGTATCCCATTCTCTTCATAGAAAGGACCTTGTACTATCGAATGCAACTAGAAAGGAATAAAATATTTCATTGAACTTTAGCAGTTGCTTAAAACTTCATAGCTACTTTGTACTGCCAATTAAACTATCGCGGTGTGGTAGCGTATCATGGCTGAATGCGACAGTGTGGGTTTCAATTATGAATCTTATTTGAAGTAAAAATTGTAAAGAACATTTAAAAAAAAAATTAAATTAGCTTCACGCTGTATCCCGCACACAGCAGGGTAGGCAGAGGGAACCTAGTGTTAAGACACTCCGTTCCCCACTTTCTGCCGAATTTTGGAGGCATTGCGTGTTGAGTGGCAGAACTCAACGCCGCGCTTAACCTCGACACCAGAGCGAAGAAATGGAAATATAAATTTAAGTAAATATTTCATCTCCTCGAGTGGGATTCGAACCCACAACCAGTCGGTTTTGCAGTCACACCTCGTGCCGCTGCGCCACGACCGGCCTCAAAGAACATTTAGATATATATAAAATTTTAAAACGTATCAGAACTCGAAACTGTACAAAATCTCAAATCAAATAGTTATGGGTGGTTTGCAGGAGTTTATTTATTGTGGTTCAAATGCATTTTTGGAAAAAGTTTTTTCCTAAAAATTACTCATTACAATCTCAGCTTCTTAAATTAATTATTCACATCACATAAAGTCAGTTTCTAAAGTCCGATGTTACTGTCTATTGTTACAATAGACGTATAACGCCGACGATATTTGTCTTTTCTTCTTAATAATAATATAAATATACTATATTTAACTTTTAATAGTTAAATAATAAAAGATAGTAAGATGAAGAAGTGTTTGCACCAAATGTTTGAACCAAGCACACAATCTCTAAAGAGGCGGTTGTTCTATTGACTTATCATTAGGTTCTCTCTGAAAAAACCGGAAATAAATAAATCTAATAATATTTTATATACTTTAAATGTATTGCTTTTTATCTTAAGTCAATATATTTAAATTACTTAAATAGGTCAATCAATGGAGTTGAATACACCAAAGTACAGTGAGTTACAGTCGAAACAATAAATCTAATGTCACATAATAATCTAACTTCACAACAAAAATATGTTTTTCGAAATTTGAACTAGTAATTGTAAAGATTAGCGCAAAAACAATTCAGCTTTATAGTATTAGTATTAAATAGTTTTAAAAAGTTTAAAAATAGTAGTCAAAGTAATATGAATTATACTAAAAATACTAGAAAGTCTTGTTCAAGAACATGTTTGATATAAGGTCAAAACATCGGCCTTCTTGTCTTTCCGGATCGGTGTAATACACTTTTGATACAGAGAATACAGTAGATAAGAATAGAATTTTGTATTTCAAACTGAATAAGAGTTGCAAATTCATTTTGCTTTCAATGGTATGGCACGTTTTCATTTTACTCTTATAAATATTTTAGCTGATAAGATCTCATTAACAAGACAAAGCGCGGATTTGAATTCCGCCACATATAAAAAAGATTAGTTAACTTATATGGTTCTATGTATTATAAGGTGAAATAAATAATAAAAATGACAATAATAATATTAACAATAAACGTATCTGGCGAATCAATTCAATCCTTATAGTTTGTACCTACGTCACTTTTTATTTTTCTAAGAAAAATACAGTTTCACGTGTTTTCTCCTAACGCAGAGTAGGCAAAGGAAGCCTAATATTAAGAACCATTCCCCACTTTACGCCCAATCAATTTTTCCTTCTTAGGTGTAGAATAATACTTTAAAAATGTTGCAACATATTTAATCATCTTTGATAAGAAAGCAAAGATCGCGAGACATCAAAAAATTTCCGCATTTAATAAGAAAGGAGTGGCTTGTTGCTAGTCGATACGCAATTTAGTTATCTTATTTGACCTTTACGCAAAAATAAAAGTGGAGTAAGAACTAAGAAGCAAGCCCCTCGATCGCATGGGTGTGTCTGTTTGTTTTATTGTTTAAAATGTGTTTAACATTTGTTCATGTATGTTTAGCATACTATCATCAAGACCGTATTCCATAAAATATATATAGTTTTTCGTTGTAAAAAAAAAACTTTTATTATGACTAAAGTATAAAATGCTAAAGCTTTTGTAAAGATTTGTGCTCCGTAAATCTAAATATACAATTAAAAAGACAATGTTATGATGCATTAATTACTTTACACCCTATAAAAATTACTTATAATTTTATTTTGCACACTATGAAGTCTTACAATTTCAACAGGAATAGTGTACTGAACGTACTTCAACTACAACGACTTAGGCATTAAAAATAAAATAAATTGATAATAATCGTAAACCAATGAAGTAAAAAAAAACAAAAATAAATGATAAGATCATGCAAAAAATATTCGCATACGCATATCTCTATAAATAAAAAAAATACAAAAATTGAGATAATCCAAAATTCGTTTATTGACATACCGTACACCAATTTGCCAAATTCGCATGCATATTTTAACACTTATAAGCGCATCAAACAACAACCATTCAAGCAAAGCTGTAGAAAATAACTAGTTAAGTGGCAATGCACAACAATTGACCTATATCCTATATATCCAAGGCCTGGCTGTGCCACCCGGTACCGGCGCTACAACAGTGAGCCCTTGCGAAATCTTAGTACAGCCTTCGTAATCGATACACGTACCGGTATTTTTGGATATTTTTGGACATGGACTTCGGGAACTCTCACGAACGACGCTCCAGATATAATAGGGTAAAGTATTTATTTACTTATATATTGCCTGGACTTTGTGTAAACGTGAGGAGTTTTATCCCCTTTAGCGCTGCCCCTATATGCTTTAAGAGTACTCTATTGAACTAATATACAATACATTAGTTCATTAGGATACTGAATGTAAATCAATAGAAGTAAAAGTTATTTTTTTAATATTGCGAAGCTGCAGTTATTCAAGCGTCGTGAATCTTTGAATTTTCATTGCTTTTGAACTATAGACTTGCATTGTGTGATTAAAAATTCATGCGGTATTTAAATCAATATTATCCATATATCATTGTATTACAACATCTAAATTTATTTCAGTCGTGGTGCAAGGGCACAAAGTGTGTCTCTAAAACCGACTGGTTGTGGGTTTGATCCCCACTCGAGGAGGAGGAGAGAGAGGAGATGAAATATTTATTTATATTTATATTTCCATTTCTTTGCTCTGGTGTCGAGGCAAAAGCGTGGCGTTGAGATCTGCCACTCAACACGCAATGCCTCCAGAATTCGGCAGAAAGTGGGGAACAGAGTATCTTAACATTGCCTACCCTTTTGTGTGCAGGATACAGCGTGAAGCTGATATTATTTATATTATGAACATTTCATATTCTTAATATAATGTAAAATTATTAAAAAAGTTATTCAAAACAAAAGAAATAAGAAATATTGAATTCTAAGGAAACAGTGAATCCACTTTTTGTATAATTTACATAGTACAAAGATTGAAAGGCTTCCTTTAAGTCAGGGGTTCCTAACCTTTTCTTGACCAAGGACCACTTTTATATCATTCTTGGTAGCAGGGACCACTATGCATATAGGTATAGTAAAAATTAACTGTGATAATTAAACTGAAACTTCGCCTCACCATCCCCTGTCATAAAATTAAAATCGTTCGCGGACCATATTTAAGCGGACCACTGGTTGGGAACCACTGCTTTAAATTAAATACAAAACTTGCCATAACTAGAACCACTATAATATCCATACATTGATTGTCTGATTCTGATATCAATTAGTAATTTTACCAAATCATCAATCAAATATTTATATTTTTTAAATATCCTAATTGTATATTAAAATGAAGATAATCTTATCTGTTATATATTTTAAGAAATGTCAATTATTTGTGATAAGCAGATTGTAAAATCAAATAAACGTTTATAATATTTTAGAAAACATATAACAATTTTGATGTAGTAGGTCTTGAACCCACACTTATTTATTGGACAATCACAAGCACACTCTCCAAGCACAATTTAATTAGGCCATTACTTCGAACAATCCAGCTACTTTAATATGTTAGTAGTATATATCATAAAAAACAGCTTCATACTATATCCCGTACACAGAAGGGTAGAAAACATAGTGTTAAGACACTCTTTTCGACAATTTCTTCTGAATTCTGGAGACATCAGACAGACAAAAATTCAACATTGCGCTTAGCCTTGAGACCAGAGTAAAGAAAATAGAAATATTAAATAATTAATTTACTGGGGTGGAAATTGAACCCACAACCTGTCACATTTACAGTTACACTTTGTGCCTCTGCACTACAACTGCTCAATAATGCTAAACTCAATAATGCTTTCTAAAATATTTCATAAATATTTATTTTATATACATACTATAACATATGCTAATATTATAAAGACAATTTTGTTTGATACAAAAATCCCAGGAATCTCTAATAGGTTCAAATTCATATTAAAATTTGAACCTTGTAATAAGTACAATACAAAAATATTTTTTAAGTTTGAAAATAATAATAATACAATAATACACAATAATTACTGCAGTAAAATATAACTCGGTGAATTATTTTGACCATGCAGGTGAAGCCATATGTAAAAGCTACTATAATAAATATTGATATCTTAAGAACTGTAGTACAGTACAGTGTCACATTAATAAATTCAGATAGGACACATTGCTACCTAGTAAATTTTAAGGATAGGGTCAAAATAATATTTTGTATGACTTCCAATCAATTACATGTCAATCAAATGTGATAAGAATGTTTTGTTCAGGCCAATATAATGCAATGATATTTTTTTAAGATATATAAATTATTATTATTTTGCATCACATATTTCAAAATATTTTTATAATAAGTAAAAAAAGATACAATTGATTTCTATTTTTTAAATAAGAATACACTAATTGAGATAGTGATATTTTATTTATATTGTGTGTGCTAGAGCATATCAAATATTTGTGTACTGTAGTAGCATGTAAATAAGTGAAGATTCTTTATGTATTACCATAAATATGAATTTGATATAGAAACATGATGAAATATTATGCAAATATCTTATTCTATTTATGAAAACTTACATTTAAATCTGGATTAAGTTTGGCAAGCCCATGTCCAAGTAGTGATGTGACTGTGCTTTTACCAACACCTCCTTTTCCGGAGAGAATCAGTATTTTGTGTTTAACATTTGCAAGGCGGCTTTTTATGATTTCTATAGCAGGATCAGGTCCAGCTGGGATACCTATAAATAAATATAAAATGGCTTTTGTATACTGCTTTAATTTACTTAGCAATTAAATTAATGTGGTATAGAAAATTAAGCAATTAACATTAACTATTTGAAATCTAATAACAATATGGAGCAAATATATTAAGACAGGCATAAGGTGTATATTTAATTTAGGAAACAGATTACTACAGACGAAATTAATATTGAGTATATATTCATATATACATCAGAATATTCTAGTATTAATAAAAAGAAACAAAGATGATGATGATACACTCATACAATAGTCATGAATAATAAAACTATATAGTACCTGATGCACAAATATTTTGATTGGGGCAACCAGCACAAGCTGAGGCCTTGCCTGCGTCCTCGCTTTGAGTCCCAGGGCAATCTAAATATCGTAAAAAAAGATATAAATTAAAAAAATAAAATAAAAAATATTTTTATTTTGATTAAATTAAAAATCGCTTACGATGTGGCGCGTTTTCTGGAACGCTGCTCATTTTGAAATCGTAGTAGTATAAATAATGATTAAGGTCACTTTAATTGTATAACGTAATATGCTCTCTAACACCAAATATTGGCATAAATCACGTATTATTCGTTTTTTTTACAAGGTTTATATTTCGTTCAGTCTCGTTTTATCATTTTTGACATTGACAAGACTGAAACTGCTGAGTACTGAGTAGTGAGCACAGAACACATATACCCAAAGTGAGTGGTAGTGAGTACTAGTGATTAAATTTGACATACGACTGCAGATAAAACAAACGTAAACGTCGGGTTATGTTCAAAAATGTATGCGATTTTCTTTATCAGTTTATGTTATTTTAATATTATTTTAATTTCATAATTTAGTTTTTTTTATCTTAATCAATTTAATCGTAAAAGAGTTTTTTTTATTATAAGAACACAACAGAGTTAAATTATATAAATTAGATTTAAAGTAATTTAATTTGTAACCTTCACATGGTTACAATGACGTTAGATTAAATTTTGAATATTTATATTTTACTTTTATTTTTAATTATATATATTTTTATTTTAAATTAGGTTTTTATCACACAAAATGGCTAAAGAAGTGTCTATGTGCACTGTAAATATCTTAAAATTGTTGTTTGAGCTATAATAAGATTTTTATGGAAAACATTAAGTATTGTTCTGTTATAGCAACTTCAACAATGGAGCCCTGTGAAAGAGACACCAGGTGCCCCAAGTGTACCTCCTCAAGTGGGGTATTGCTTCCATTCTCCAAAAAAACACCCATGGAGACCTATAATGGGCTACGAAGAGATAGAAGTAACGCCAATGTTAGTGAAGGGCACGAAAAAAGACATCGTATTTATTAATATTTTTACTATACAATTATTTCTTTTTAAGTATTAATTAACATTTTTCCGTCTTAATATAGGCCATCTCAGCCAATTACCAATACAATGGTAGATCCTTGTTACACGCCGACTGGAATGGCCACTGAGCCACTACGGTTTCCAAACTTGGTAACCGGGTTCGACAGAAGTCCCGAGCACGCAGCACGAGCTGCACTCTACACACGATTCACTCAAAACGAATGGAATCAGAATAGTATAAAAAATTATAATGAATCAGATGCTAAAAGAAATTACTCTGAACGCGTTAGAAATGATATTATGCGGATGTTAAGGTTTGTGTACTTTTCCATTTTTTTAGATAAGTGAAATGCTATAATTTAAGGTATAAATCAAAATGTGTTTTATATCTTATACTTTGTTTTTTCGCAAATATATTCAATATAAAGACATATATTTTTAGTATTTTTAACATTTTATTAGACAAAGCGCCCAGAAAGTGGCAGAGTTTCTTTTTCTCAGCTCAACTAAACTAAGCTCAACCTAATGAAAAATTATTTTTATTACTACTATCAAGTATATTTTTCTTGCCTCTAGAGAAACAGATGAAATTGGCACTCAGGGTCAACGAGATTCCGGTAGAAGAATCGGCGAAAGAATTACGGATACTACGTTTTGGAGAAATGAGGTGAGATTTTTTATTCAATTTGAAAATAATAATATTAAAATATAAGAAAATAATGAATACTGCGATTTTAGGTGTCTATAGAAATGGAACGGTTGGTGGCGACCTGTGAGAAACTGAATGATACGAGAAGGCAACTGGAAAGAGCAATAGCTGGGATTGAAGGACCCTTGCATATTGTTCAAGAATGTCTTTATCATAGAGAAAAAAGACAAGGTTTTAACTTATAACTTATATTAGGTATTCACTATAAAAACTATTTTAATATTAATCAATAAATTGTCAGGTTTGGAACAAGTTCACGATGCAGTGGAACAATCACTTTTAAAGGAGGTGGCCATACTTCGTGAAAGTCAAGATAAATTTCGTAATATGCTTGAAAAGGTAATAAGAATATTCTATTAATGATGGAAACGTTATAGGTAAAAACACGAGTAAATTATTTTGAGGCAAATGAGAAGAATATTGGACTTAACATGATGGCTTACTCTGAGGAATTTTCATTTGTTTATATTTAAATTATTTTTATTCTTTATAAATGTTTATTACCTGTAAATGATATGTCCAAAAATTTTAAACAGAATAAGTCTATACTAATATATTTTATGACGGCTAGACTTTTCTATATATACAGAACAAGTTCTTCTTTATTTCCATGGTACTAATTTATTTTGTCAGGTCCGGCAGCAGTCCAAGAACTGCCGCGCGACGCAGCACGAGCTGGAGACTGATATGCGCAACAAGGAGTACGCGCTCGGCATCGACTCCATGTGCCACCAGCTCAATAATTTCTCCAAGGCAAGTATATACTTTATTTTTTATAGCTTTCAAGTATTTTAGAAAACAAATAAAAATTTCAACGTAGCGAAATTGGAACCCGCGCCTCCTAGAAATGGATCAGTGCTTTGACTTCTCAAAGCACTGACCATTAAGAAATACATCCTTATCAAGTTAAGTCGCAATTGTTATAGGTTTTTTATTACATTTAACTGTAAATATATACTAAGTATCTCTGTAGGGAGATCTTATAAATATACGCTATCCAAAGATTATCGATAACGATATGATAATTTAGCAAAAAAGAAATTCTAAATGTAACCTTAGTGTTGAATAACACTTTAAAAAATATTAGGTAAAAATAGCTTTTAAGTGTTTGTAATGGGAGTCAATGTAAGTATTGTTATGCTTCAATTCGTTTATAGCATTCGTTTATGCTTCGGTTCGCTTATTAGTCCCTTTAACTATCCCGCGTGGTGGGTAGTCAATATATTTTAAATTTCTGCCACAAAAATTGTACTAAGAGACTGACGTAACTTAACCTCCAACTTCCAAGCAATAACTTAATTATGAGCACAACATGAACAAAATAGGCACGGGCGATTACAATCTATGGCGTAAAACAACACAAAAATTAAAAAAAAAAATGCTACAAAATAATTACAGAAATTACGTAACAAAAACATTTTGTAATTAGTACAACAAAATTGTTTTTGTAAAAGAATAGGTTATTGAACAATGAAAATATTGTGTATTTTTTTTAAATATATAAAGAGAAGCCATAATCTATTTTAATCATTAGAAATAATATCAAACAGTATCTTAAAATAATTTAATACGTGTAGCTAACAATAAAATATTTCGTCATCTGCGTTTTTTTAGTTTGTGCTTAGTGGTTTATTATACATCGGTTAAACAAAGAGAAGCATCGGGTTAGGGTAAAGGAACACATCTCCGATATCAAATATGGGCATGTGTCGAAGTCAGCTGTGTGTAAGCAAATTATGGATAAATCCAACCACTACATTAAGCTTGATAAAAACCAAATCCTCGCTAAGGCAAACAGATTCCTAGAATTATCCGCGAGGCTATTGAAATATAAAACATCCTAATTTCAATAGAGAGGATGGCTGGAAACTTTCTACCACCTGGGATCCACTCATAAAATCATTGAAGTCTCAAACCCACCATATCAGAGGGCAAGATACTATCAGCTCGTTCTGCAGGATCCAGGACAGTACGCGAGGCAATTAAGAAATCGTTGGCGGTAGTTTGATATAATAATTATGTCAACTGACAGACGAATGCCACCTCAGTCTACCCGTGACCACGGACTACTGCAAAGTGTTCGAAACGTCGGGTTTCCAAAAATGTATATGTATATTTTAAATATACGCGATTAATCCGGTTAAATACTTTCATTTAAAACATTATTATTTATTTTAAACCTAGATATTATAAACTATTAGAAATTAGAGCCAAGTTCAATGTTGTATATAACGTTGATCGTCGACATTTTATTGAAAATTAGTATTTTAAATTTTGATATATCTTCTATTTGTGAGCATAATTGAACAATATTTTTGCATGCGTCCGTAGGGCTTGCAGTTCTACGCGGGCATCGAGCGCTACGACCCGACGGTGTGCGACGGCGCGCGCTGGGCGGCCGCGTCCGCCGCCACACTGCAGCGCTCGCAGTCCGAGCGCGCCAAGGCCGTGCAGATGCTGTCCGGTCAGATACTTACCAACTTCAAGCTTTACCCGCTTGTAACAGTGTAGGCGCGGAACCTAGTTAAGTCCCTTTGCACGCGCAACGGAGTGGCGGAACATTGCGCTTTGTTTTATGTCCTGAGTGAGAAAATGAAAACAATTCGATCAGTACAATCGGATGCTATGAAGCTGAGCAACAGCTTCAGTTAATTGTTAATACATAATTATATTTAACAATAGCTAAACTAATGTCGACGGTGGGCGTAAATAATAAACGAGTAGAGCCTCGGCCATGTCCTGGCCTTTGGTTCTAATCATATGTGAACACATGACACATGTACAAACACTCAGAAGCTCGGAGCAGTGCCTGGGACTTGCGACCACAGGTGTAGGCTTCAGGGTACCCTTTACTGTAACAAACACTCGCCTTCACTGCTCCAGCCCAATGTAATTACAAATAGGTGTTAACCACATTCATAATTACGATAATAATCGATTAACTAAATAATCAATTATCCGAGTAGTCGAGGTTAGTCAGTGGCAGAGCCAAGACTGCCCGTACAATATCCGTGCGGTCTTTTATACGATCGCTATTAAATAAGTTGTAGGGTAGAATGAATAAGAATCGTGTTGCCAACACGGCCATCCTGCATGGTGCCCGCCCCGGGCACCCCACGAGTCGGGATAAATCACTGTAACAATAAACAGCAGTTGGTCGTGCGCCTAAATTATACTGTATCATAAAACAGTCCCATAATGGAATTTTGCTCATTTTATCATTCTTTACACTGAAATAGCTCGACAACATGACCCAACTTAAAAGGAATATGCCGCACTTAGGAAACCCTAAAGGGACTATGCCACACTTAGAAACCCAGACTCATAGCTCAACACAACTTGGCCTTAAAGAGCATTTCACTCACTTAAGCGTACCAAGTTGTTAAAGTCGTCTTGCTCTTAAAGAGTATTTTTCTCACTTAAGAGTACCAAGATCAACTTTGAGCCCACATGTCAATATTCAAATGATATTATAAAATTATTGAGCAATATTCCAGATTATACTCTTAGTGTATATTTTATCACGGCTCGCTTAAATTCCAGTGGTTTCTTTCTGCTTGGTCAACCTGATCACACCAGTCTGGATCTGGATTGAATGAAGCAATATCACTCAGTCTTGGTCTTTGTGTTGTTGTAGTTGAATTACTAAATAAACCTGCAAGGAACTCATGCTTAACTTGCATACTGGCCTGTTGTTGCTTAGACAGCGTCTCCACTCTCCAGAATATTAGCCAATGCCAAGAGTGTCTCCGAATTCCTTGGTATGTTTCTTCCTTCAGCGTGAGAGGATGAACCTGCTTGGTCCATCCCACTTCTGATGTCGACGGTGGGCGTAAATAATAAACGAGTAGAGCCTCGGCCATGTCCTGGCCTTTGGTTCTAATCATATGTGAACACATGACACATGTACAAACACTCAGAAGCTCGGAGCAGTGCCTGGGACTTGCGACCACAGGTGTAGGCTTCAGGGTACCCTTTACTGTAACAAACACTCGCCTTCACTGCTCCAGCCCAATGTAATTACAAATAGGTGTTAACCACATTCATAATTACGATAATAATCGATTAACTAAATAATCAATTATCCGAGTAGTCGAGGTTAGTCAGTGGCAGAGCACGAGTAGTGCTCCGAGCCACACCAGAGCCAAGACTGCCCGTACAATATCCGTGCGGTCTTTTATACGATCGCTATTAAATAAGTTGTAGGGTAGAATGAATAAGAATCGTGTTGCCAACACTAAGAAAATAGATAAAATAGCGTGCAAAGAACTTAAAAAATATGCCACACTTTCAATAGATGCTGAGAATCTGATCAATGTGTCGGCCACCGAGATCTGGGATCAATGGAGTAACACTAACAGCGCGTTCACACGACGCATCGCTGAGACTATAGAAATAAAGAATAAGTTGCAACTGCATTTGCATAAGGTAACTTTGTAAACATAAATTGTGTTAAAATAAATAAACAAATCATCTTCATACTGTGTGCTTCACACAGCAGGGTAGGCAGAGGGAACCTAGTGT
The DNA here is from genome assembly GCA_021202915.1 of Heliconius himera. Classification (NCBI taxonomy): domain Eukaryota; kingdom Metazoa; phylum Arthropoda; class Insecta; order Lepidoptera; family Nymphalidae; genus Heliconius; species Heliconius himera. Next base: position 149,477 of record JAJHJA010000427.1, read on the forward strand.
TAAGACACTCCATTCCCCACTTTCTGCCGGATTCTGAAGGCATTGCGTGTTGAGTGGCAGAACTCAACGCCGCGCTTTGCCTCGACAGCAGAGCGAAGAAATGGAAATATAAATTTTAGTAAATATTTCATCTACTCGTGTGGGGAATGAACCCACAACCAGTCGGTTTTACAGTCACACTTTGTGCCCCTGCCCTGCGCCACGACTGGCCTCAACTTTAAATCGTATTTTTTTGTAGTAAATATTATATAATATATAAATTGATGAAATTAATATTATATAAATTGAGGCCGGTCGTGGCGCAGCGGCACGAGGTGTGACTGCAAAACCGACCGGTTGTGGGTTCGATTCCCACTCGAGGAGATGAAATATTTACTTAAATTTATATTTCCATTTCTTCGCTCTGGTGTCGAGGTTGAGCGCGGCGTTGAGTTCTGCCACTCAACACGCAATGCCTCCAGAATTCGGCAGAAAGTGGGGAACGGAGTGTCTTAACACCAGGTTCCCTCTGCCTACCCTGCTGTGTGCGGGATATAGCGTGAAGCTAATTTAATTTTAATTTAATTTTTTAAATATTATATATATTTACTATGCCATATGTTATTAACTGTTACGGAAAATAAATGTAATATAATTAATTATAAGTGTTTTAAAAGATCATTGTCTTTGGATTGCTTATATTCGAACAAAGTGGTTGTGTTTTTTCCAAAAGTAACGAGGCTGCACATCAATGCAGATACTCATATTTTGTGTATTTCAACGATATCAGAAATTATGCAGTACGGCGACGAGTTCTAGCCACACTGAAGTCTTATAAGAAAATGTTATAAGCTTTAAGTGCTTACTTTTAATCATTTCCTTTCCGAGTTAATAAGGCTCAAAAGTTGAAAAAGTCTAAGTTCAAAGCCACCAGTCACGACATGTCGGCCGTACTGTACTTTGGGACGTGTACATGCTAGGGACACCAATTGGTGGGCACAAAAACGATATCCCCAATTATAATAAAATGTCTACTCATTTTTAAGATACAACAAGAGATGTTCGATGTAGAGAAGACGATAGAGTTGTTGAACAAGGCGATAGAGGACAAGCTACAGCCGATGAAGGTGGCGCACACGCGGCTGCAGGCGCGCACCAACCGGCCGCATTTAGAGAAGTGCAGGGACGAGGCTCAGCATAGGTCAGTTGTGATTGCTTGTTGATTGTTTAATTAATTTAACTCACAAAGACAAAATAAAACATAATGATGACATTTTGTATTATTTTGTCTTTGTGTGTTTTCTATATTGAAAATGCTTGTTATAAAAATTTTTTCCGACCAATTTTTAACCGACTTCAAAAGTAGGAAGTTCTCAATTCGGTTGGTATATTTTCGTTTTTGGCACCGGTTCAACTAACGCAACTAAAAAAAATACATGTATCCCGCATGTAGCAGGATAGCCAGAGGAAGTCTAGTGTTAAGACACTCCGCTCCACACTTTCCGCCGATTTCTCGACGCATTGCGTGTTGAGGGGCGGAACTCAACGCCGCACTTTTGTCTTGATACCAGTCATCAGAGTTAAGAAATGAAAATATTAAATATTTCATTTTCTCGTATGGGAATAGAACCCACCTCCTGTAGTGCTTACAGTATGTTATTAGGATGTTCGGTTATCCTCTCAATTATTTGTTCTATGGAAAAACCAAATGCGTCGCTATATCCAATTAAACTGTAAAATTATTGTATTATAATCCCTTTATTATTATTAATCCCTCGATCGGGGTTCAAACCATCGAAAAATAACGACCATAGTGTATTAAAAATGGACCGTGAACGTACCGCTATATTTAATGTTTGTTAAAATAATAATAGTAATATTTTCGTATATTTTTAAAGTAGGTAATGTAGTCTTATAGGGTTTTCCTTAAGATTAGTAGGTTATAAGGAAAATCTTTATTAATTCACTCGCTTTCAATAATTTTACTTACCTAAGTAATCACAGTTTCTTCAATGTCATGCCTATCTCAATAAAATTCTAAACTAATAAGTTTAAACTTTTAACAAATATTTAACATATGTACCTCTACAGATAACTTTACTGGATTTTAAAATAAGAATTAGTAAGAAATAAATAACATTGACATTTTATTACATGAAATTACTTAAATAACGAATGATTATTGAATATCTAAATAAACTTAATGCTACAAATATTTAAATAATTGGCGTAAGCTCTCGATTTATTCAAAATAATTAAATTAAATCAAAATTAAAATAGCTTCACGCTGTATCCTGCACACAGCAGGATAGGCAGAGGGAATCTAGTGTTAAGATACTCCGTTCCCCAATTTTCGCTGATTTTTTCGAGGCATTATATGTTTAGTGGCGGAGCTCAATGCCGGGCTTTTACCTTGGTGACAGAGCGAATTCATTCCCTCGAGGGGGGAATAAACCCACAACCACCGCGTTACATTTATATTTGTGATCCTGAGCAATGACGGCCTCATTCAAAATATTCTATGCAATATTTTTTTTATAATATACTAGGGGACTTCGCCCCCATAAACCGCAAATTTCAATGAAAAAAAATTATACCATTTCATAAATCATCTATAAGAGATTTTTATTTGTTTAGAGTATAAAAATCGAAAATCTGTACTAATATTACAAAGAAGAAAATTGTGTTCTGTTGAACGCCTATTAAATTATAGAAAAATTATTTAGAATACAAATTATTTTTATGTTGGCCTATTTATCTAAGTAGGCTATTTAGCCTTAAATAAATAGAAATAATAACATAAATAAGGAATAACAAAGAAAATAAATAAGGAATAATAAGGATATAGGAATAAGGAATAATGCTTAAATAAGCAATACAGTATTATTCCTTATTCAATTAAATGTATTAGATGCTTTGAACGTTTTACGTAGATAATTTTTAGCTTTTATAGCGTAACAATAATATGAATATTTTAGAGGCCATCACAGTTTCAAAATTCGGGAGCGTGAGTAGATGTGTGTACAAGCAAAAGCCCGGCATTGAGTTCAGTCACAGCATCTGCCTACTCTGCTAGCATGCGGGATACAGTGTAAAGCTAAATAAAATTTTGTTATTCAAATCCTTTCACAGGTTGGTGAAAGAAGTATGTGACCTCCAAGAAAGTATGGAGATGCTAAGATCCAAGATAGCTACAGCCGAAGGAACCCATCAAACCCTGCTTGGAGTCCGCGCTGGTCTCGAGTCCGAGCTCCGTAATAAGACTACTACGCTGTTCATAGACCGAGACCAGTGTATGGGTCTGAGAAGAGGGTACCCCGTTACGGCGGCTATTAAATCTTAGTCGATCTTTATTGTATTGTAGAATAAAAATTGTGCAAGTTAAATTGTGTTTTATTTGATAGTATTTAATAATAATGATAAATTTCTCACTTTAGGTGATAAGTACAATAATACAATAGATAAGGCCACAGTCGACCACGCGGAACTCATCAAAGCCATCGTGGGCTTTAAAGCGTAAATTTTCCAATGGCGGTTTTTAACAGCAATACGCCATTGCCCGCTGACGCGCGCCTTGCGCGTATTAAACCTAGAGCCCTAAGCATCGCGACGTTTAACGCTAACAGTGTCGCCGGCCAACGTGACCTAATCCGCGATTTCATTACCGCGCATCAACTTGACATCCTGTGCGTACAGGAGTCATTCCTAAAACCTAGTATTCGCGATCCGAAAATTGCAAATTATAGACTCGTCCGTAACGACAGACTCGCCACTAAAGGCGGAGGCACCCTAATCTATTACAAAAAGACACTCCACTGTGTCCCATTAGACCCACCAGCGGCACTCGAAAACATCGAAGCGTCTATCTGCCAGATCTTTCTCACAGGCCATCAGCCAATCACCATAGCTTCTGTATATCATTCCTCTTCTAAACCAATCCTAGAGAATGACATTCGTTTACTCCTCAATATGGGAGACTCCGTCCTTCTGACCGGAGACCTTAATTGTAAAAACACCATTTGGAACTCTACTAAGACATGTCCACGAGGACAACTATTAGAACGCCTCGCGGACAGGTACAACCTCTCCGTAATAGGTCCACCGACACCTTCCCGGTTTCCCACCGGTAATCACGGACACCCAGAAGTACTGGACATAGTGATTCTAAAGAACGTCGCCCTCAGGCTGCGGTCTATAGAATCACTATCGGAACTAGACTCAGACCATCGCCCAGTTGTTTTCAAAATAGGCACAGACTCCCCTTCAGGGCCACCCACCAAAACTATCATCAATTGGAAAAAGTTCGCTAAACTCATCAAAGCGGACGATTCTCCACTCATCGATCTCATCCCTGGCATTATAGACTCAGTAGATGTTGCCAAGGAAGCCGCGTCCAAATTCACGACGTTTATTCAAGAAGCTCTCCTCAGCTGCTCGAAAGAGGTCCCAGATCTGCCCGAAGGTAGATTTGAGATCTCAGGGAAGCTCAGGGAGCTAGTCCGACGTAAAAACTTAGCTACTAGAGCTCACGATGCGTGCCCGAATGCCGCAAACAGCAGGAAACTAAACAATCTTCGGAGGCAAGTCAAATCCCAATTTGAACAGCTCAGAGGTGAGTCTTGGGATAGTCGACTCGAAGGGCTCTCGCCTTCATCCCAGGCGTACTGGGCGCTGTCGAGAACCTTTCGATCCGACACAGTGGCGACTATGCCTCCGCTTACAAAACCCGACAACACGATAGCGGCCGACGACACTGAAAAGGCTGAGTGCCTAGCGGACAGCCTAGAGGCACAATGCTCACCGAGCACCCTACCATGTGACCCGGATCACTTGACGGAAGTGGACTCCGAGGTCACAGAGTGGGCTTCGATGCCCCCGACTGGCGAACCGGTTCGCCCCACGGACGTAGAAGAGGTTAAGTCCATTCTCAAGGACCTAAACCCAAAAAAGGCCCCGGGGCCCGACAAAATCTCTAATAAAGTTTTAAAGTCCCTTCCGATTCACTTCGTATCATTACTAGTCATGATTTTCAATGCTCTTTTAGCAGGTTGCTCCTTTCCTACCGAATGGAAGGAAGCAATAGTTATAGGCATTCGCAAGCCCAAAAAACCCGCCAACCTTCCCTCCAGCTACAGACCCATCAGTCTTATTAGCAGTTTAGGGAAAATCTACGAGAGAATCGTTCTCAGTAGATTAAAGGAAATAGTCGAGGCAAAACAACTGTTCATCAACGAACAGTTCGGTTTTAGATCCCACCACTCGTCCATACACCAAGTTCACCGGCTTACCGAACATATCGCGAAATATAACGTCCGTAGATCGATTCGTAGCGACACGGCGGCCATTTTCTTAGACATCGCCAAAGCCTTCGACAAGGTCTGGCACAACGGCCTGCTCTTCAAGCTCCGTCGTATGGCTCTGCCAGACTCTCTCGTTCACATCATTCGGGAATACCTGTCGAATCGCACGTTCCGATATAGATTAGAAGGGACCCTATCGTCCCCTAGACCCGTTCGCGCCGGAGTCCCGCAAGGCTCCACTCTTTCACCGTTACTATACGCGCTTTACACTAGCGACATTCCGCGTACCGATAAAGTAGAACTTGCGATGTATGCCGATGATACCGCCCTTTACACCACGGATCGCTCCGCTTGGATCCTAGCCGAAAGACTGCAACGAGCTGCCGACGCCCTAGGCGATTGGTTCAGCAAGTGGCGGTTCGAGGTTAACCCGGAGAAAAGCGTAGCCGTCCTCTTCCCTCGTAAGCGTTACGAGACCGTCTCGACTATTTACCTGCAAGGCAAACCGATCCCCTGGGAATCCAAGGTCAAATACCTAGGCGTCGTACTAGATTCGAAACTCTCCTTCCGGCCGCACATCACGTATGTCAGGAACAAAGCCACATACGTCATGAACAGGCTGTATCCGCTCATCTGCAAGCGGAGTAAAATGTCACTTCGCAACAAGCTGACATTGTACAAAACTTGCATCCGACCCGTCATGACCTATGCTTGTGTCGTGTTCGCACACACCAAGATAGACCTCCTTCAGAGGGTTCAAAATAAATTCCTACGAATGGCATCCGGATGCCCATGGTACGTACGCAACGTTGACCTACACAAAGACTTCGAGCTAGAATCGCTCAAGGAATTCTGCAAGCGCCTGGCCAAGCGCTACTACGAGCGTGCAGATTCCCACTCCAACCCACTCATTGTCGAAGCGTGTAAGTACGCTCCTCACCCACATCCACGTCTTCGACGCCCTCGAAGCGTGCTTCTGGACCCCGACGACCCCATCACTGCTGCCAACGCCCAATACATTGGGAGGATCCACTCCTCAGTCCCATGTCCCACTCTCCGCCGCCGTAAGAGGCGGCGAGGCCAGTCATATCTAACGGCACGCCCGCGCCTCGGCGCGGCGGGTCCCAATGGACGAAACCCACCATGATTAGCGTACGCGGGGCATTCCCCCGCGATCGCTATCACTTCACGAGCGTCCATCAAAGCTCGTAATTCTAATCTTCAGGGGCGAGCTACACTCGCCCCTCCCAGCCCGGTGACGCTGTCAAGACCATTCCAGGTCAACAGCATTAAAGTCCATTCGAAAAAAAAAAAAAAAAAAAAAAACAATAGATATTCCGAGGAGTTCACGCAGGTCTCTCGAGTAATAGGACCACTACGATACCTCAGAACTTCTGACTGGGTGGACCAATTTTGATGATTCTTTTTTTTTGAAAGCTAGTGCGTCCCGTGTAGTCTCAATTTTAATTTGGTCCATTTCTGACAATGTTATCCATGACAAAATCACATAAGTCTTAAATTTGTATTAAGTATGTGTGTGACAAATGAATGAATAACTCAATATCACACTAACCGATTTCGATTATTCTTTTTTATTGGAAAGGATACACTTCGAGGTTGAGAATTTGGTTTATATTATAACAATGATAGATTTATAATGCATATGTAAGTATATGAAGAAAAATAATGAATATGAATAGTATTCCCAATCCAATGTAACGACAAAAGAATCAGAAATCTATATGGGTGCCAAGTTTAAAATTCATTCTAGACATCAATTATGCTCAAAATTTTACTTGAATTCAATTTTTTACTTGCTTTCTTGTATATGAAGGCGTTGGTAATGGTTTTAATATCACTTTGGGTAATTATCTAATGTATATTTGTTGATTGTTTACTCGCTTTGGTATGGCAAAATACAGCATTAAAGTTACACCATCTAGTATCTTGAATTTACTCTATTGACCTAATATTGTAAGCAATAAAACAATATATTGTTAAATTGTAAAATAACAATTAGAACAGTGTTAATAATAGTCTAATAACAAGGAAATAAATATTTTAATAGACTATTTATTCCATAGAAATTTTATACATAACAGAAAAAAAAGCATAAGCCAGTACTAAATACTACATATATTTATTATTTACATTTGTGTTTAAACATTTAGGCAATTTATCTAGCATAGGCTGGAACGGGAAGCTTGAGACCTTCTTTGGCTTCGAAAAATGTGTAAGATAATACTATTTCATCAATATATTCCATTTTAGGATCTTCCTTGAACTCTGGATCTATGTAAAAGAATACTGGCATGTCAACCTGAAAATATTTACTTATTATCAGACTGCAAATGTCATGGTTTAGGGTTTGATCTCCACTTTAGTGAATAAATTATCCTACTTTTCTCCCTCTGGTAGACAAAGAGGGGCAAATTAAGTTACAACACTAAGTTTGGTCACTTATCACATTAACACAATCCTTAAAATAAATTGGTTTATAAAGCTTAAAGCTAAAAAGAGCATTTCACAATATAAAAAAGTTGTACTTGTTCATGGGGATTCAGCAACTGCTCCTCAAAACAGAAACACTGAATTTTATTAAAATACTGTCCTGCTTCAAAAGGAATAACATTATATGTGCTTATACCAATCACTGGCTTATCAGTAGGATTACGGGCTGTATAAAACGCTAGGGCAGTTTCTCCTGGTAAAACCTGAAATTATTGAAATCAATGCTAACATTAATATTTATAAAGGTGAAAAGTTTCTTTGGTCGAACACACTAAACTAAAAATATTACATGAAATTCTTTAATTTAAATAAAATCTCACTGTTATGTCCCCTTGTTGTGGCTTAAAGTTCCATTGCATTGAAGAAGCTACATCAGCATTGAAACGAATTTTTAGTGGTCGATCTTTAATAGGTTTCATGTTACTTATTGTTTCATTTGCCTCAATTTGACCTGTAGTGCCTCCATAACTATATGCCTATAAAGAATTTTAAAAGAAAAAGTACAAAAATAAGTGAAATGGATTTGTTTCTTTCTATTATCACTCAATTTATACATTTATTAAATAATTTAGATAAGAAAAATAATGTCCAGAGGTTAGATTATTTCACCTGACAAAATATTCTGTAAAGAGGTACTGCTGCATAACTTAAGCCGACTGTCATTACACCAATTGCTATCATGTAGTTCATAGTAGATCGGATTTTCTTTTGCTCATGAGCCGCACGAACAATATACACATTCGGTAATACATTCTTAGGTGCTAATATATTTAAGGGTGTTTTACTAATAGTATATCTTAAAGTATGAAAGTAACACCTGTTAATGGAAAACAACTTATTCATTTTGTCAAGCTATTGTTTATTTTATTCATAAATTCAATCACGACATTTTATGTTTTACAATAGTAAAACAAATCATCCATAAATTAAGAATTTTATTGAATTTTGACGTTTCAAGTTTTTCTTTCCGACGACGGATTATAGACAGTGACATAAAAGAAAAATAAATTTGTCACGTTTAGAAAATATAACTCTCTGTAAATGAAATATTTACTTACGTTAATATTTATTGAAAAATAGTGGTCAAGAAAATATAAAACATTTCTTTAAAGCAATATGAATCAATATTTAACGGAATTACGTTATAACGTATAACTATATATATTTTGGATAGATTGTCTATGGTGTATACCGAACAGTTTTGGCGCGATTTACGAGTTTCAATGATCATTATGAATTTCGTTCTCGGAGAATATCAGAAATCTGGTAAGTTTTAATTTACTTTTGTATCTTATCCAATAAAAATGAAATGACTACATTAAACTGTACCGTAACTTTAATTATAACTATATTTAATATCACATTTTATATATTCACTTTGAGTAATGCATCATCCTTTATATTCTATAGTAAGAACTTTATGTTTCGTCTTGATATGAGCGTCCGTGTGAGTCTTCTGATAAGCTTTGTACGTGCAATCCAAGAATGGACACCGAAACATAGGTTCCTTGCCACATTCATAGGTAACATGTCGTCTGTAAGTGCTTTTATGCCTATACTTTCTCTTGCATTTTTCACATTCAAAAGTGGAGTCACAGTGGGACCAGTAGTTTTTAGTCTTCATTGGCATGATGGGCAACATATTGTGCATCATTGTTTTAAAGAAGTCCAGTTCACCTGAAACAAGTTATATTCCAACAATTTATAAATAATTGATTTGTTTTACTTACATACCTACCATAATGTAACCGTTGCTATAAGCGTTGGGGGTTGGGGGTATCGTACACATAAAAAAGTATTTATTAAACTCAGAACATTTATTCTCATGCATATTGCAATTAAAACAAACCAAACACACTTCACTTTATAATAATTTATAAAATAAAAATAGTTCATTAGTATTTTGTGCTGCATCTAGTTTTGTGTTCAATACCAATAGGTAATTTGAATTATTTGAACTATAAGACAGGCTTTAACAATAATAAACTTTTCAAAGTTGTCCATGTTATTAATTTATTTAGATTTATCATCTAAAATCCTAATCCTATAAAAATTTACTTATTTTTCTTCAAATTCATAAATATATAAAAAAAATATAATACAACTCCATACTGAGTTCTGAAACGTCAATTTTCAAGGAAATTGTACATCGGCGTATCTAGAGATATTTTCCAGGGGTTTTTTTTTTGTTACAAAAAATTCTACCGTCTTACTATTTTGAGGTCGGCACGGCCTACCCAGTCCCCTCATTCCTACGTCCTTGTATACTTATTTCTCTGAATATATTATAGGTACTTATCATATTATTTAATATATGGCTGAACAACCTTTATATAAACTCATTATTAAAACATGTACAATTAATTGTAAATGTAAAATTAAAAACATGATTTTTAATAAATAATTAATATTGCTTTGGCACAAATCACTAACATTAAAAGAATATTTAACAATTTATAAAAAAACATTACATAAAACTTGAAATGTTAGTGTTATTAAGTTTTACTAAATGGCACATAATGGAGTGTAGGAATGATACATATTTTTATGTAACTTCTGTACTATTTCTCTATAACAAAATTTTGATAAAAAAATGTGTATCAGTATTTTCTTTTTTTATTCATATATGAAACAAAATATGGTTAAAATATTTTTCTATTAAAGATATAATTCTCATAATGTTAACTCTCCAAATGCCATTTAGTATATAAGTAAAATCTGTAACAGATGTTTTTATAAATTTATCCTTTAGTTCAATATCCGGAACATATATTGATATTATCTGGTCTCGGTTTAATGGTAATTGTGTCTAAAAGGATTTAATAATCTATACAAAAATAGCAAATATTATTACTTAAGACAATTTGTTTAGAATAAAACAAATTTCTATTTTCATAATTTCTATTAAATAATATTTTTCAATGTAAGATGTTTTTTCAAAATGATTCCATTAATTTCGAGACTACATAATAAACGTTAAAAATCAAATACTAATAAAATATGTTCAATGTTTTATCATACACTTTGAAGTCGGATTTTTAATAATAAATATTCTCATATTAAATTTTGACAAAAATCCTGTGTAAGCAATCATGCAACATTAAATTTATTATATAAAAAATATTTTTGTAATACTATTTTGAAGCACGGTGTTTCGAGCAGCGTTTTGAAAAGGCGTATTATATTTGCGGCGTTTACGGTAGACAAAGAGTAAAACAATCCTATCTATCTTTTTTCTAATTAATGAATACCACCCTTGCGTGTAAGGTGATAAGTATTCATTGATTAGAAAAAATGTGCCGTATTTTTTTTAATTAAGAGCCCATACGTTTTAAGTATATGAACTGATGAATATACTATGAATGAAATTAAATTTACATTTGTTAAGTTCATTATTTTTTTTACTATTTTGTTTATTAAGTAAAAAAAAATATTTAATTGAATTGAAATATGATTCTTTAAAATCGTCGTAGGACCATTAGAGGTGTTGCTAAGTAAATCAATCAACATGACAAATTGTTGATATTCACAATTTTATTGATTTTCTGAACAAAATTCTATCACTACAAATTTAGGGCTATACTGAAAATCGTCTATGAATATTTCAGGTATTGCAAATAGTGCTTTATACACAAACTGCGTAACATCTGATGGGCATAAGATAAATATTAAGATCTATGTATATCAAAGCTGTTTTTTTTTAACCCACCTCGGGTATATGAACAAGAATGTGTATAGTTGTATATTATGACTTTATATAAAATAGTTTTTATTTTAATTAAAAGTATCTAGTATTTTTTTAATCAGAAAGGATATTGAGATGTTTATGGAACCAAAAATTAATATACTATATGAAATTAAACTTTTCTTTTCCTTTTAGGAATTACTGTATTCTTCATTAGCATTTGAAACTTATTCTAAGCTTTAATGTGCAAATATCACTAAAAATCCTTTGGTAATTTGCCAAGTATTGTGGTTAGGCTACATATTCATTGACGAATTTTAGCGAGATTAATTAAAAGTAAAAAAAAAATCCTTAATATTAACAAACTTTCATTCGCTATAACAAGTTAAGTCATAACAGTTTCTTGTAAGATTCTTTGGATCGCAATAAGCTTATTAGTACATTGGCAACATCCGTGCATGGCGTTCTAATACAATAAAAAATATTTTTCTAGGAAAAAGTTTCAACACGTGAATTAAAAATAAATTTAAATTTTTATTTAAACTTAAATACAAAATATTATACCTAGTAACAATATATTATGCGTTATTAAGGCACTTACCAAGGCTAGAATCGACCTAGATTCTTTGGTATAAAATATTGCGCGTTTCGATTTGAACTTTAAAAGGTAACTTATTATTAACAATAACAAATGCAAATATCATATTTATACATTTTAACAAAAATACTGAAACTATAATACAGTTATTTGGTTTCGTATAAATTACTTTGATAAATTTCTTTGGCAACAAGGAACACACACTAAACAAAAAAATAACAACAAGAAAATTTAACAAACTACAAGTAAAAATACAAAAAAACATGTCTTACGTATAATCTATATTAAAAAGTGAACATTGCCACCAAAAACCAAAATTTCAAATTTTATATTAAAATCTCGGTGGTAACCATAAATATGTATTATGCTAAATATTATGTCGCTGCCTTCCGTTTCTTTTTTTCTTAGTTCATTTATAGAACATTCTGTATATAATACATTTCCACGTATAACATTTTACAAAATATAATAATAAAATATTTAATACATTGTCTAGTTATTGGTCTACGTTATATCCATTACGAATAGATCATTTCAAAAGTTTCACATCAGTCACGTGATTCTATATTCCACGTGCCTGTAAAGATTATATTTAACAAAATGTATATAAATCAAAATGCTCTGTTATATAAATATGTTAGTTAAAATATTTTGATCGGTTTAATCACTGACAATCGAATATTCGGTAGTCCAATGGATACTTCCGACGACATCATCTTCTTTTAAGGTTTGTTTTGATCTTTATCAGCTGTAACATAAAAAAATATTTTTTATTAACTTTAAATTTTGCAACTATTGATTATGTCCTGTGATTAAAAAGTTAAGGAATGTAAAAGATAATTGATGATATTTAACATTTAGATAAGTTTACTTAATGAGAAAGTAGGCAGACATAATTTGACACAGAAGCAACTAAAAATATGTATATTTGTATAGTAATATAGCAAATGAAAATAATAAAAACTTAAAAAAAAAGCTTAAGAAGCGTAAATAAATCATAACTTGTAGAATTTAATATATACAAATGTTTGGCTGCTTGTATGCACAGTAACCTAATATGTACAGTTAAGTGTTGTTAATAAGCCCAATGAATGCCCAATATGTCCCCGTTAGCCAGTTAGTGGTATATAATTGTTTACTGACATTGACTTGTGTCATTCCGACACGAAATCCACCTTCTCTGGTAAATCTTTGTGGAGATGCCTCTCGTGCAGAAGCAGGTTATGCTTCTGATATGCGCGATACACACAGTAGGGACACTTGAAACTTGGCTGTTTTCTACACTCGTATTTAATATGTCGCTGCAGAGAGCCTTTGTGCTTGTATTTGTTCCCACAATCCACGCACTCATAGAGAGTCCAGGCTTTGCCACCACTGAGCCCGGGCGTACCATAACCCAATATATAAGGCGTGTACAACTGTGCAACTGAAATTAAAACGCAAATAAAAATAAATACGTGCAAATAATAAGCTGCCACCGTAACAGTAAGCCAAACCCAAGTGCTGACGTGAGAAGCGTAGGATAATGCACCATGTCTCCCATTAATTTGTTCCTTCTCTATTATACTAATGCTACTTTCCTAGTAACCCTTCAACATAACATGCGACCATTTGAAATCTGTTTCATATTCACGTAAATTGAAAGTACTATCATTTTTAGTGAAGATGAAACGTGATTTTATTAAATGTTAATTAATATAAGAGAGAACATGCAGTGTTAAAATCCAGGATAAACTTGTTAAATCGTTAAAAATCTTAGTTACCGTAATTAGTCCATGTTTTAAGTCCAATTTGTCATTTATTTCAGGTCATCATATGATAAATAAAAACTAAAAAATATCAAGAATAGCAACTTTATTAAAAATACAAAAAGGTTATAAAATACAATCAAATGCGTATAAACACTGTAACTTCTTAGTGTCAGTTTATATGCTACAGTATATTGAATGATTTAGGTAGCAATCCTTATTAAACCGTGGCTATCGTAGGATCACTTAGATTCGGGTCTACGTCATTGAGTGATAAAAACTCTCAATGCAATACGCGCAATTACGTTAATTTGAGAATATCCTTATCACAGATATGTTGTACTTAAAAATATGTTCGGAAAATACAAAAGCAACATTTTGTTCCGTCGTCGGTCGCAGCGGTTATTGTCAAAGATCACAACCTAGACGTATTGTAATAATAAGTCACATAAACATGATTGATTTGACCGAGATATTTTGTTGTAAACATTTTAAATCCTAATGACTAACTTTTCGAAGGCACTTAATGTTATTGAAATGACTTTAAATGGTTGTACTTAACGAGTTCTACATATTGATTGTATGATGGTAACTCCTGCAGCTAAAATTCTAATCAATTATCGCGGAAACAAAATCGTTCGTGTCAAAAACTAGGCCTCTCATAAACGGAATAGGGAAAATGACGACGCGAAAGATTCTGCTCGGCGCGACATCGCTAACTTATAATATCTAAATGGTAATGTATAAAAAATACTTAAACACTAAGTGGAAGATTTTGATATCATCCTAATAATATGACATGATTTGTGCGGGTCACTAGTGATAATCCCTCAATGGCAGTGTCTATACAAGTGTAGTATAAAATTTAACAATCAATTTTAATAAGGCACTCGATTCCACTGGTCTAACCATATCTAAAACAACAATTGGCCCCAAGTATAACATCAAATAACGTGTCATTACACATTCATCTCCAGGAACTTATAATTAATACCTCTTATATGATATACGATCTCGCCCCCGCGCAATGCACGGGCCGGCTTTACGTTCTAGATTAATATAAAATAAATGCATTACACGTAAAGAGATCTAAAATAATTGAAAAAGTAAAAAAATTAAATTACATTGAGTATTACAAAAATAATGGAACATGCATTATGGCAAAGACCTATAACTTGCAAACTAAGCGACGAATAGCTTCATTTTAATTAATAACTAAAAGTATAAAACAAAGAACGCATCTGTTCATAACTCTTCCATTCTCACTACATTACGTACCTACTTACGTCGCACATAACTCCACAAAACGACTCGATAATGAGTAAGTAGGTAAAATATATTTGCCAACGTTTATAATAATCTCGTAATCAATGTTAAAATTTAGTCCGTAGTAACTGTAACTGGTAACAAGAAGTAAACTTTTCTAAGCAACGATCTAGCAAAGCTACACGCCCGACGTCGACGAACACCAGGAATGATAATTTACACGATAAATGCTGTACATAAAAATATATAAAGCGTAACTATACAAATCACTTTCCTTAACGTACTGGATAAATGCAACAGTCGCTCACACCGCTGCAAAATTTGCAACCAGTGTCAATCTAAGAGAAATTCGACGCGAGATTAAATTCATAGAGTATGTATAGCGGTAACGAGCCAGGCGACTACATCTAACGTGACCGTCCCGAGTCACTATCACAAGAGAGATTTCATCACATTTATCACAATCGGCAATAATCTTGAGGAGCCTGAATAGGTATATAAGCGAGAGTCGGAGCGTCGGGGCGCCACGCGGCGCCTAGGTGCATGCGTCGACGTTGTCCTGCTTGATGTACTGCTCGGGCTTCATGTGCACCTCGCGGTGCATGCGCTCCATGTGGCGCGCGATGTGCATCTTCTGCTTGGCGCGGTACACGCAGTAGGGGCACTGGAACTGCGGCTCCTTGCCGCACTCCCACTTCTGGTGGTTGCGCAGCGAGGACTTGAGCTTGTACACGCGGCCGCAGTCGGGGCACGTGAAGGCGGGCTCGCCGGGCGCGGGCGGCAGCGCGGGCGCCGCCACGCGCATGCCCGCCACCAGCGGCAGCGCCAGGCGCGCCGACCACTGCTCCCACGACAGCCCGCCCAGCCGCGTGAAGGACGCGTCCTCGCCGCCCGCGCCTGCAACAGCGACACCGTCACTACTAGCCGCGCCACGCGCCACACGCATTCGACATTCCCGAGTGTTAACCAGTACAAGCACAATTATACATATATGTTATATACGATATCACATTATATATACATACATACATACATAAATATATACATACACAAATAACATACATACATATACATACGATATATTCTACTGTGAGTGTCCACCGAGTGCTGTGATGAAAGCTTTTGCAAAAGGAAAGTAAAAAAAAGAACAAAAAAGAATCATATAACGTTTATTTTGAAAGGTCCAAACGATCAATGATTTCGAATGTAACTTTAATGGTATGTTCCTGCAATACACGGTGTCAGTTACAGTGTTCACTCTGAGAGCAAACGTGTACGAGGAGACTCATGGCACTGTATAATATGAGCGACAAGGTTTTAGGTTTAGTCACTGTGTGCGCTATTCTAAATAACTTTTGTTAATTAAATGTAGTCTCCCGACCCCATGGGCTTTCTTGTCTACCTGAAATTATTAATTATATTAGTATGAACGAAAGGAAAAGAAAAACAAAACAATGCAAAAGTCGAAAAGCAAGCGGTGAATCATGCGTCCATGCACTGTTAAATAAAACAAAAATAAATAAAAACGATGCAAACTCACCTAACAACAGAATGTAAAAAAAAATACAAATGCAAAAAAAGGGGTAAATAAAAAAATAAAAAAATGTCTATAATTGTACACTATATTTATATTTTATTAAACTTTTCTACCAAGTAAACCCCAATATATTCATATAAAAGTCACTCTAACTAATTCAATCCAATAACATTAACAAACAATGTGAACATCGTAACATTCGAATTTAATTCTATCATACAATTAATACCTAAAACCTTCAACTAGCTTGATATGATGAAACATTGCATTCATTATTATCCATTATTCAATGCTTAGCAATGACTTTACTCATAACAAATAACATCTTTTAAGTTATACCAACTTTAAACTAATACTGACTTTGGTCAAATAGCTTTGTTATCCTAAATTAACAACAAAAAATATCAACAGTCAATATGATAAAAGAAACTTGATTATTGCGATAAAATATCAGATAATATCAACCAACATATATTTTTTTAATTTTGAACACATTTTTTTAAACCATTTAACCGAAATATACCACATAATCATAATAATATATAATAAATATTTTATATTATCTACAGGTAACATTGTAGGCACATAGTCGATGAGCTCGCTTACCTAACTGCGGACCTCGCGGTCCAAAACCATCATTAGCCTAATAAATAATAATACAACTATTAAATTAAAAACTTTGGATCGTCTACGAACGGGAAGACAAGTAAATGGTCCCTGATAATATGTTAGATAATTTAAATTAAAATATAACAAGAACATATAAACAAAACTTTTAGGTGGAGAACTTTAAACAAAAATTTACCCGTGTCGGAAGAGCTACGCTTCCGCGACTTTAAATAAATGTAACAGTGACTCAAAATGAATATCAACATTTATATAAAATATCAATTGCACTAAGTTTTCATATTTTGGAATTATTCCATAAAAGGAATGTTAGGATACTAAGAACTAAACAAATTCGAGTTAACATTATATAGTTCGCAGCGCAAAATGCGTTCTACGAAAACAACCTTTCAGGTCGGATTTAACATTTGGAAGGGGATTCGACCGGCGGCCGGCGAAATAAATACAATAATAAAAACGTTCTCGCGAACAAAAATACTTAGGGTCAGTCTTAACTACGACGAATAAACTCTAAAAAAAAACAAAAAAACAACAAATTAACTCTAATGCCGTTAGGGAATGTGCAAATTACAACTATTATCTTTAGTGTATATTAAAAATTAAAAATATGTCTTTAACAAAATAAAATGTAAATATAAATAATATTATTGCAGTACCGATTTGGTTGGGTATCTACTTTGGTCTGAGGCGCGGGTGCGTGCGTGTGTTAGGCGGGCGTCTTCTTGTTGCGGCGCACCTTGTTGCTGGCGTATATGTACCACTCGGTGTTGTGGTGCTTGCGGATGTGCACGCCCAGGTTGCCGCGCTGCTTGGCGCGGTAGGAGCAGTAGGGGCACTGGTGGCTGGGCGCCTTGCCGCCGCACTCCACGTTCTCGTGGCGGCGCAGCGTGGACTTCCAGCGGTAGCGCTTGCCGCAGTGGCGGCACTCGAACTGGCGGCTGGCGTCGTCGTCGCGGCGCGCCTCGTCGTCGGGCAGCACGATGTCGTCCGTGTCGTCGCAGTCGGGCCCGGAGTCGCGCTCGTCGGGCTCGTCGGGCGCGTCGTGCTTGTTGTTGTTGAGGAAGGCGCGCTGCAGCAGGTGCGCCTGCAGCGGCTCGGGGAGGTCGGGGAGGGGGAGGAGGCGCGGCACGAGCGCCTGCGCGCGCTGCGCCGACAGCAGCGAGAGCAGGGCCGACGGCAGGGCCTCCTTGCGCACCTCTGAAATACAACACATTAACGGTATTGCAAATAATAACTCAAGCGCTACTGCGGGCGACGCCGTTTGTTAATACTACCAGAGGCTAAAATAAAATTAAGGAACCAAAGAAATGCGTTATAATAATAATTAAAAATATATATATATATAAAATAAAATAATTATTAAATTTCTGTTAGAAATCAAAATGAGGCGAAGCTTCTAATTCATGCAGACATGCACAAACCGAACGTCTCCGCGTTCGAGTTATCTTCCCATAAGAGCGGCAAACGAGCGGCGAGGGGGCGAAATCAAAGTCCGGTTGACGAGATACATAGTTTAATAGTAAAAATATATCATCGAATATCGATCGCATAATACAATAAGTATACGAGGCTCATTAAACTTTAGAACAAATATCATCTAAGAGGAAATTCGCCGCGGCGAGTAAGGCACTTGGGTGAGAGGAGGAGGAAATGAGGTTACTGGACACCGATGAGGGTGCTGGGGATGATGGATATTTCTTCTCAATGTGCTTCTTGAGCTCATTGCGTTATGCTTGCTGTAGAAACGCTCATCATCACGTTGTAGCAGCAGTGGCAGTAGACGAGGCTCATAACACTTACAACCAATGTTATATAAAAAGGAAGTTTATATAAGGCACGTGGGTGATCTGGGGCAAGGGGCGCAGTTACTTGACGCCGAGCGGCGTGGCGGGCGCGGCGGGCGGCGCGGAGGGGTGCTTCTTCTCGATGTGCTTCTTGAGCTCGTTGCGGCGGTGCTTGCTGTAGGAGCAGTGCGGGCACTTGTACTGCGGCTCGCGGCCGCACTCCAGCGTGACGTGGCGCACGAGGTTCTTGCGCGCGTTGTAGCAGCGGTGGCAGTTGGGGCAGCGGTAGCCCTTGTCCGTCTTGTACTGCGCGCACGGCAGCTGCTGCGAGCCGCGCGGGTAGATGTGGTAGCGGGTGTCGGGCTTGGTCTCGTTGGGCTCAGGCTCGGGTTCGGCTTTCGGCTTGGCCTCGGTTTTGGCCTTAGGCGGTGACTTGGCGCGCTGTCGTTTATTCTCCTTGGCCTCGTCGTGGGCCGGCGCGGGGGCGGGGGCGGGGGCCGAGGCCGGCGGCGCGCTGACATTGTTTAGTATGGCGAGGGTGGTGGTGATCGTCTCCTCGCTGACTTTTTTACTACGTGTCATTATACTGTGTCTCGGTGTCGTTCTTCTTCCTGAAATGAAAATTTCAGTACAGTCCGGATTATCACTTGTGACCTTTATGTGTACTACTAATAAATACTGAGAAGCTAAAGAAAAAACATAATATAGCAAAATATGTATATTCAAACAAAAAAACCTAATTAAAAATCAACAAAAATATAACGTAAACTCTTTTACTTCAAAACAAAACAAAATTAAAAAAATAGAAAGTTTTTCAAATCTACAAACTATCCAAACTTAACTAGAAAAAAATCAAATATGGCATTGGCTTAATTTAAAAAATCAACAAAAAAGAAACATGATTTTAACTTGAAAAAAAAATTGTTTTCTTAACAATTCATGTTTTAAAGGAAAAAATAAAGATAATAAGAAAAAAATAATAATAAACAAAAGTAAAAGCAACAAATATTCAAAATAGATCAATTAATAGTTTGGTCTTGGCTTGTATTTCGCTGGACGTCTCGTGTTTTTGAGCTATGTGCATTGTTAACGTTTTTTTCTGCGAATATTTTTTGCCACATTTGTCGCAAGTGAACTGCGGCCCAGTGATGCATTCGTATTTCTCATGTCTCAATTTGTTCCTTCGATACTTATACTGTTTCTTCTTACAAA
This sequence comes from Heliconius himera, assembly GCA_021202915.1. Classification (NCBI taxonomy): domain Eukaryota; kingdom Metazoa; phylum Arthropoda; class Insecta; order Lepidoptera; family Nymphalidae; genus Heliconius; species Heliconius himera. The sequence continues at coordinate 169,724 of JAJHJA010000427.1, forward strand.
TTGAGCACACATATTTTCTATCAGTATGTTGACCGTCTTTTATTATAATATCGCGGTTTCTTTTAAATTTCTTTTCATTTTTAATAGTTCTTTTCTTGTAGGGTTTTCTACCTCTAACTTTTACGTTTTCGGTCAACTCCTCCTTACTCTCTGTTTTCACGTTGTTACTTTTAAGGTACCCGCGAGTTAATGGAAAAGGAGTTTTAGTGTAATTCAAGTTACTTGTTAGATCTGTGGATGGTTCTGGAAGGCGAAATAATGAAAGCAAGAATGAGGTTAAGAAGCATTATAATTAGTTGCACAGGTAAATGACAATGGTAATGTTATAGCAAGTTTTTTTTTTTTTTTGTAATGTACAATTTTTTAAGGATAACAGAGAAAAATGAATGAAATAAGAGAGTAGCCATGCTGGGACAGCTTAGCAGGATTATGCACAAGGAGTAGGTATTGATGATATTGATATCCTGTCCTATTGATTACGTCGTAAAAACTTCAACACATCAATCAGCCCTAATCATTATTCATATTGTTACAATTTAGTAAAGATGAAATGAAATGCGCATCCACTAGGAAATTTTCATGCCCGTTTTCTATATTATTAAAAAAAATTGACCTAGTGAACACATGCACGTTGGCACAAAAAAAACAAAATTAACTTTAAACATGAATTGCTAAGAAGACATCTGCAGTGAAATCACATGTGAATGCAAATAAAGAAACAAAAAAATAAAAATAATAAATAAATAAGCCACATAAACCAACAAACTACGAGATAAAATGAATAGATTTGATTTACCTTGTAAAGTTCAAGCCTCGGGAGGGTCCATATTCTTCTATAACAAATGATTTGATGAAGTCACACAACTGGCAAGAACACGGTACGCTCGACTCGGTAGTACCGACAACAAAATACTACTGACAATATAATCAATAAGGTTATTTTTATCTGGCTTTACTTGCTTTGAATTAGATTGCGTGTAGTGCGAAACGATATAAAAAACTATATTCTACTTATATGGGCATAATTAATGCGAACTCGTACTCACCGGCTCATAGTCCACTCCGTAATGTTACAATGTTAAAAATTAATAAAGTTAGCACTAATAATTAAATATGGAGACATGAACACCAACCGGTCGTGTTCTCACAATTTCCTCTACAATTGGGTAAAATTTTCTAAAATAATGAAGCATGCAATGATCTACTCGAGTCCCATATCACAAACAAAGCGAATACACAGTACACTACACTAACAATTGATATAAATATGAACCTATACTTACCTTGTCGCATACCTCGCCTCAACGGGCTACAAACAATAAAACAATACCTCTTAGCCATTACCTTTACCTCGCTCTGAAATATCCTAAAACTGTTTCATATATAGGAAATATAAAATTGCAATAAGATTAGTAATTTATAATATTAATATTAGATAAGTAATTATTAAAGGTTGAAAATTTCACATGTGAAAACACTAGCACTCTCGTATCCGCTGTTGTGGTATATAATATTTATATATAACAAGATAAATACATTATTTTAAGCAATGACTGTTTGTCTGTATTTCAAATTATGGGAAGACATTGCGCATTTCATCCGTTCCTTGTACATCTGGGGCAATCAACTTTTACTTCATACATCAAAAAAATTACAGACATCAATTATATAGATACAAAAAAGTTGATTGCCCCAGAAACAAACATCTCGAGTCCCACTTAACATCTTGTATTGTAATTTAATAATAATATACATAATTATATTTTATAGTAAATAAAAACATAAAAAGTACTTGCTGCAATACAAGATGTTCCAAGTTTGATAGCTTTTACAGGCACTTGTGGTATCCCAGAAATGTCTGTAACAGCAATCACTATAATGATAGCGTCTTACCTTGAGTCTCTCGAACACTATCATTTGAATTCATCATTTCATCTTGAGATCTTTCCATATGCCATTGAAAATCTGAAATTATTCAAATTTAATCAGATCTTACTTGCAATTGCAGCTACTCAAACAGAGTAATGGGGCTAATGTTCTATATAGTAGTGTTGTAAGTAAATCTTAAAAAAGTTTTCATAAAGATAAGCGTAGTTACTTATGAACATGCAGGGATGAGGTAATATTATGTCACTAAATACGAAGTTCAAGAGAATTTAATTACAATTTAAGCGCAAAAACTTGAAAAAGGTTTTAACGAACTTGAACTGTTAAATAATTTTATAATATGATGAAAACTATTTTTTTTTATTAAGTTTTTATCCTATTTTTTTTTTGGAAATGTAATTTAAAATTTAATAAGAATTTAAATGTAAAATCCAAAAGTGCGACACAATAGATGTACCCGTGGATGTCTTCTTTTATCAGTCCACTCAATACTTCAATATCTCAATAATTCATGTATCTTTTTTTCCATATATCTTTTTTTGAATTTATGACACAAATAATCATGTCATCAACTATGAGCAGCATCATAATAAACAAAGGCTTTATGGACAGTTTAATTCCATATATCTCATAAAATTATAGAGGCCATTGTTGCACAGTAAGCAATGCAAGACTGTAAACACAATTATTGTGAGTTCATATTCCATATAGAAGAATTAATTATTTTTTCCTGTTCTGGTATGGAAACGTTGTGCCTCCACATTATATTCTACATACCGAAAAGTATATAGGCTATATACTGGATATAGAGTGACATTAAAAGAAAAATATATATACAATACTCACTGCGTACAACATCATTGTGTGTAACAGACGGCTCTGCTTCTTCATCTAACGTCAAATCCTCCACGCCATCTCGTGATACTTCCTCCTTCAGTGGCAGGTCCTCGGGCTCGGGCACTGGTACGGGGGTGCTCTCGGTGGATGTACGACGGGCTTTCTTCCGACGTCGCGATGGACTTATGGAGCCCTCGCGGCTGTCGATGCTACCATCTCGCACCTGGAGAGGTAATTTATGTTGCTATTACTATATTAATGTCAACAATAAATAGATTTCATTTAGCCTACACTTGGCAATATATATATTTTCTAAATTAAAAGGAGGAGGGACCCAAAAATCGATCAATCCATTTGGCGTCTACCAAGTCACATAGAAATTAGAAACAAACATATATGGACAGATAAACTCATTACCGTCGCATGCGTCGCGCAGTCAGTTAATTCTCCAATTTCCCAAAATATTAAATTCATGTTAGGAACAGAGGTAGTTGAAATACTTTTAAGAACTAATAAATGTATCAATATTAGCACATTTGCATTGATGCAAATAGAATTATCATAATTGGAAGGAATCCTACAGTGACTTTCAATGGCAATTCTAAGTATTTTTAGAATCACTAAGTTATTTTGTGTTTATATAGCAAACAATAACAATTTAGTAACTTTAAAAATATTATGAATAAACACTATGGAATGAGGCAAATAGACATGTGTAACATAGTTGTTACTCAAGGTCAACCATATTTATTTATGGTAGTAAACATAAACTGTAACAGAAGAAATGCTTTACTTATTCAAAGAGCATAATTATAAAATTATAGTTATTTATATGTAGTCTCGGCTAGGTAACATATTATTTAAATATCACCAATTTAAGTAAGGTTACCTTCATTATATTTGTTTGAGGGAAAATTAGAAGAGGTTTAGTTGAGATATGTCAAAGTTAAAATCTATTTTTTAAAAGAACTATGCTGGTTTACAGGTTTTAAATATTCAAGATTTAGTATTTATATGAGTTTAACATTTGTATTACAAAAGTAAATATTATTATTATTTATATAACATAACATTATTATGTTTGTATATAAGATAAAAAAACTAAAACCATTCAAAAGCTAATTAATTTAATTACTTGGATCATAAAAATTAGCTTAAGTAGCTCTTTGTAATACCAAATTACACATAAATATGTCATATTGTGTAATAAAGTGAATATTTTATTTATATTTCAAAGCAAAATAAAATATAACAACTTATAAGATTTATTGATAATCAACTTATCCTCCATAATTTAAAGAAAACAAATACCTAGGTTTTTATCAGTTTCACATTTTTTCCCCATATGCTATATATATGAAAAAATGCCAAGTACCAATTTGTCTATCTGTTCATAATTATAGAAATTGCATATTGAGTGGTAGAATAAAGTTCTGCTACTATTAAAATTAAATCAAAATTATTACTACTAGTTCAAATTGAAAAAAGTTTTCTAAGGCCTGTGATGTAGTTTTCATTAACTGATTATAATTTATGAATAAAAAAGGGCTTCCCAAAATAACACTTAGAGTTGAGTGATTTATATGAGTCTTAATTATTTGGTATAAGGCAAAATATGCAAAATATTTTCTTTTGTTTTCATTTAAATGCTATTATGTTGCATGTTAATGATAGAATCATGTCTCACATATTATGTTTCATGTTTACAGAGTTTGCATTAGCACAAATGCTTACAGGCAACTAATCAAAAATATTTAGTGATTTGATTAACATATTGTTTGCTCTGTTTGCATGTTGAAATTATTATTTGTATTGAGGGTAATTTAACTTGAATTAATAATATGGAAACATAAAACTTACGTAAAACCTATAATTATTAATTTAATTAATTAATTAACCCACACGTCCTGGAAACTGATCAGGAATAACACTTTAAAAATCTTAAAAATAATTATATGGTTTTTTTTTTATCTTAAAATATATAATTTAAGTTAAAAAGTAGGGTAAAAAAATATATTTATAAGATAAAGCCTTTCTTAAGTATTATTATTTACAGTTGAATACTTATTTATTTTTAAGTAATGCTTGTTATTTATTTATTCATATAGAAAGCTAATGTAGTATATTAGTATACAACACAACACTTGAAATTGATTTTAACATGTAGTTCAAAGTTTTGTTCCATAATTCTTATTCTTCTATAATTTAAAGTATGTGGCAAGTTTTTTTTTTTCATATAACAGCAAAAAGAGTGCACTGAAGAGTTAAAACATTCTGTTCCTAAATTTTCGAGACATTAGGTTTTAAGTGGGGGAAGTCACTGTACTTTGATTTATTACTAGAACAAAGAAATGAAAATAAATAGCTCATTCTCTGTATGAAAATAGAGTACACTATCATCATGTTTACAGTCAGCCATGGTGGCCCTAATTTACAGTTTAAGGAATAATTATATTGTTTATTTATTATGCTAGGTATCTTAATGTAACTGCATTCTATACATACTGTAAGGGTAAATTAAGTAAAACAAATAAAAATAATGTTTACTTACTTGTGGAGGTGGAGACGGGGCGCGTGGCGGGTGTGCAGTAGGTTGGGCAGGGCGCGACGGTGGCCTCGATGGCTTGTTATCTGATAAACCTTTGATTTGAAGAGACTCTGCGGCTTTTAACAAAGCAGCCAACTGGTCTTGAGATATGTTTACTTCACCACGGTACATATAGTCCATCATGGCTCTTAGTTCAGCATATTTGACATCTTTTAATATTATTATAGGATGTTTGTCATACTGTTGGGATAGTACACTCTGAAACAATTATTATGTTTATTAGCTATTATCTATAAATATGTACTTCAGAGCTCATATATTTGTATTTGGGTTTTATTTTATTTTTTGTATTTTTGTAAATATACTTGTCATTGTACCAATCAGGTTAATAATGGATAATTAGGGTATAATTAAGAAATCAATTACTGATGACATTGTAATTAAGTTTAATGTTTGCGTTTATAATAGTTTTTTAAAACTAGTATTTAGAAAAGTAGTAGCAACAACTTTCAATTGCCAACTCATCTATACATTAATCTAAACTAATTGCAAACATATGAAAGCTAGAACGAAACAACTGGAATGTTTATTAGAGCAAAACTGTGCCTGCAACTTAGTTATACGCGATACCAATTGACCTAGATAACGTTAGCATCGTACCAACCTCGAAATAGGGACTGCAAGCCGACAAGACTACTTTATGAGCCTTGAGCGTCTGCCCTTCGGCAGCCAGGGTGCAGTCCACGTGAATGCCCTTCTCCAGCAATGTGTCGAACACGGAGACCAGCGTCGACTGGTGGTTGTTCCACCGCAGGCAGAACTGCTGGTCGTCGTCCATGGTGTCTTTTGCCACGCGCCGCGCCCTTCGTCCTACGACACACAACACTTAATTGACACTAGCTATCTACGTACAAAATATACGCTCTACACTCTTAAACACCACGCAGTAATTAGGCCATTGCGAAAACTTTACTCAGAACAGTTAAATATTACATTAGATGTTGTTTTGTCACGTTATAAGGCAAATTATCTCACCGATCTACTTCATATGATGAGATCACGCCTCAACTTAACTAAATTAACTTTACGGACCACATACGAGTCGTCGTAAGCGACGCGGCACAAAGAAAATGGCCGCTTTTCCAGCGCGACAAAAAATAAAATGGCGACGAAAATTCTAAGTTTAACTATTTTCTGGCCAAAGTATTCGCGACACGTTAACTAAATCAACATAAACGTACACACGTTACTCGTGAGACTTCAAAAAAGTTTCAAACTCGCTAAAACTTTTCGAAACTTTACTTCGAAAGTTCACAAGTGGAAATTTTCAAGATGAAAAGTCGTAAGAGCAAGGTAAGCACTTGTCGGATTCATTGTGGTTTACAAAACTTCGTTGGCACTTACCTCGACTATATCATTCACTATATTATAGACAGTTAGAAGTGATGTACTTCTCAATGTAAATGCGACACAGTTGTTTTATAATGAACACATTTGCTTTGCACACCCGCCAGCTTTCTTACAATGAAAATACTAAACTATGCTATGTTGCAAGTTTAGCGAAGCGAAAGGCACCTCTACTATAGCCCAAACGAAGTACAAGTTGGAAGCGAGCAAACGAATGACCCAAAATAAGCTCCTAAATAATGTTGCCATTGTCAATAATAAAGAAAGCTTGTAAAACGCACATTTTTTAAATATTACACTAATAGGGTATATTTTCTTCTATAAAAAACAATAAATAATTCAATTACAATATACTTATATGATTTATCAGTTTTATTTGTTTATCGTAATGTAAAGTAATGTAAATACTGTAATCTATTCTATAGAACTATTCAATTAGTTCAGCCTTGACCTACTTTTATATGAAATCGTCTCGTGATTTATGTCACTTAGTAATAATTATATCTATAGATGTAGAATAAGGAATTACTGAATAATTTTCAATAATTTCATTGCCAAATCTAAATAAAAATCTTTATGTATTTGTGTTCTCTTAAATCACAGTCCGCTAAGTTTTCTAGGCAAAGTGGCGCCATCTACCACGTGGCATTTACACTCATTCAAACTATTAAAATAAAGTAGTAAGCAACTGAACTTGCAAACGCTAGTAAATATTTGAACTAATTTAAATGATAATGTACGTATTTCTTTCTCTTTTACGTGGTATACAAATGGTTGATTTAGAATGACGACACGATTACTGCTTCCCTATTGTTATTGGCTTTAATCGACACGACGGATGTCGTATTAGTTAACGTTACTGTACCGTATATATCGTACTATAAAGTGTATAATGTTATATACATTTATTCTGATTTAGATCACTGCATGACTGCACTAAAGCGTGCATTGCATAATGTTTTGTGTCTGCGCTCTGTGAGTGCAGTCTACAAGTAATGTCACAAATATGCAAGAAAATACAGAGAGAGCATATCTACTGGAATTGTACAGTTTAGAATCCTTATATTATAAATTACTTCCATTTAGATTTTGTGTTAAATGAATGAAACATATTATAATGTATTACACGAATAAATAAAATTTATGTGTATGTTTGTGATTTAAAAATTTTAATTCATTATAGTTATTACAGTAGGTACGTTGCGAATCTAAAACACATTTTAGACATATTTGGTATGTTTATCTGGAGTCATGGCTTATTTTAGGAACTCCTAAAGATATTTTGATGGAGTTATCATTAACGATCCTCACTTGGATGAATGTGTCATCATCGTCATTTAAATTATTTTCAATCTAATTATATATTCACGTGCGTGCAGATTTTCTTGATGGAAACGAAACTGCACAATTTAACATCGTAAAGTTTCCCATAAACTTGGCAGGAGCTATATAAAGTATGGTAGCATATTTTTAAATAGAGTAGGTCCTTCGTTTTAATTGCAATTACTTTTAATTAGTAAATTAGTTTTTATTAGTTCTTGTTTTTTTTTCGTTACTAACTAACGTGATTATTTACCCTACTGTTAGTTAACATGAAATATTTTTACAAATTGTAGGGAACTATTATTTACATTTATAGCTTATTTAATATGTGTTATTTATATATTTAAATATTGTAATTTATTTATTTATCACTTATATACAAACATACATTTAATTGATGTATTTTATAGTAAGTATACGTATTTAGTATATTTATATGAAAGCGCCCGCTGCCGCCGACCGAACCTGTAGGGTGTTCTAACATTTACGCCTACCCTCTTATCGACGGCATATTTTATATATAACAGTCGATGCTTGCCACTCAATGCGCTTTCCATATATTCCATTGATTTCTTTATTATTTTCATCCAAGTCAGTATTTATCGTGTCCTGTTTTATATATATGTTTGTGGTTGACTTTTGTACAAACTGTGTTGTGATTTACTATTTGTGTTCAAACTATATGTACTTTAAAATGGTGTTGAATATACTCAGTGTAAACCGTGAGTAGACTTTTTATTATTTACCGTCAACACTACAAAATTAGCGAAAGGTGTAGAATGGGACTGCTTTAACACTTTTAGACTGTCTGTCTTGATACCAGAGAGATGTGAAGCTAAAAAGTTGAGCCGCAGATTTACAATGAAAGACGTATGAATTACAAAGAACTTACTAACTTTTTTAAAGCTCTTAGTGAATATATGTCAGTAAATATATATATATATATATATATATATATATATATATATATATATACATAGACAAAGTTTAATGACATAGTCTAATAAACATTGCCAGGCTATGCCAGGTTAGGATCATTCAAACTCTAACTTGTTGACGAAGTAAAATTTATTTTGAAGGTTTCCCCCCATAAAGAAGACAGGACTAAGCAATACCTAGTGTAAAGGTGCTCCGCTCACCGCTTTCTTAGGATAGGAAATTAAAATATTTATTTCTCAAAGTGGAGATTGAACCCACCACCATTTTATTTACTGTCACACTCCGCTACATAATATTTTATTTGCTATTAACATCTAGATACAAATTTCAAGCGAATGCTCTGCAATATTCTGAATTCTGAAACCAATTAAGACTGCGCATCAGATGTCGTGATGATGTCAGAATCACGTCATCATTCTTTGTAGTTTTGTCGTTCTTGTCTATATTTATAAATCAGTAGCAATGTTTTTTTTAATTATACGATTGTGATTCTTTCAAATAAAGTTTGGAAGAACTGCAAATGGTTTATTCTTTATAAATATATTTATCACTGGTTAATTAATGTTGAATTCATATTTTTTGCTTCTTATTAATATCTTCCACATGCGTATAAGACAACACCTAGTGTCAAGACAATCTTCCCCACGTTCCGCTTTACCGCTGAACTTTGTCGTATCAATGTAGAGCGGGGATACTTATTACTTATGTAAACAATTTAAAATACAGATAAAGGGCATCTTTCATATTCTAAGTACAAATTTATAATTGGTAAAAGTAACAAATACAGGTACAGTATACAAATAAGGCGGTAATATTATATAAAAAAACAAATCAGCTTCATAATGTATCCCGCACACGGCAGGCAAAGGGAACCTAGTGTTAAGACACTCCGTTCCTCACTTTCCGCCGACTTCTGGAGGCATTGCGTCTTAAGTAGCGGAATTCAATGTATTTCTCTTCGACACCAGAGCCAAGAAATGGAAATATAAATTTATATAAATATTTCATTTCCTCGAGAGGTGACCGAACTCGCAACCGTCCCGTTACAGTCACACCCTTTTGCCCCTGCGCCCTAAAAAGCGGCGTCTAAAAAGTAAAGAATTTGTGATAATAATAAAATACTAAATAATTTCTTAGGTATATCGAGGAAATGAACATTTTCAACCGTACGAGTGAAAATAGAAATTACAACCGTCGTGTTCACGTCAGTCAGACGTTTTGCCGCTGCGCCACGGCGGTCTCATTTTTGTCAAGAATTTGAAAAACTAAAACATATTTTAATATCAAAATACATAATTAATAATTTAATTTTCTAACAAAAACGTTGAAAATATGAACAAAAATGTATTGTATTTTATATCCATGATTTTAATTCGTTTCAGATTTTGTTAGGAGAAACTTGGGAGATATATATGATATATAAAATACGTACCTACAAGAAGAAAAATAAGTAGGTAAGTACTTATCTCTTAGGATGTCTAAAAGTAATTTTTAAGTTTCTTATTCAAATGTAACGTCTGTCATTCAAAAAGAACCGTTTTGTATTTATGTAAAACTTGTACCATGTAAAAAATACTTTCATGTTAAACTATCTTCATGTAGTTGATCTTCATGTAATTGTTGTGGTTATTTAATTTATTCCGCGGAAGGGCATAAGCGTGCGACTGTAAACCTGAAGGTTATGGGTTCCATTTTCACTTCGGGGTAATGATTTTTTTTTATTTTATTGCTTTGGTAATGAGTTAATGACACTAAGTTCGATGGCAAAGAATTAAGCGCAAAGTGGGAAATGGTAGTGATTTAATGGGAACGGAGTGTCTTTGGACACTATGTTTCTAGGTTCATAAATAGAAACATCAACCTATTCCTAAAAGCATTCAAATATATTTCATTATTAAAGCTTCATTGAAAGTTATGACCCTTTGAGACTGCAACAATTAATCTATTCAGTTATTATTTGAAACATAAACATTCTGAAAGCCCAAATAAAAGTAGCTAACTTTTTACAAAGCCCGACTGAAATAACGTTTCCGGTTATATTTGGCGAGGGAGGAAGAAACAATGTAGCTTCGTTAAAAAAATCGATAGCATTAGTAACTTCGTACAAATGAATTATACGACTCCCGCCCGCCTGTGTGCGTCTCGGGCTGGTGTGCGGGAAACAAAAAAAAACAAGTGAAATTCTTGTAATAAAAATCAATCGGAGCGGAGAGAAGGCGCCGCGCGGGGCGCCGGCCGGTCGGCGTCGCCCGGCGAGGACGCCCTCCCCCTGCAGCCCTGCACGCGTACGCACTGGGACTTAATGCATCTATATATTGATATACCCTCGTTCAATCAAATCTTGTTAAAGCAAGTCAAATTCCTTCCTTAATAAATGAGTTATATGCGGATATTCGATGTTGAATGCGAATGGAAATTTATTCATCGCATCCCAGCGTTAGAGCGGTGCCGGTGCCGGTGCCGTCCCGCGCCGCGTGGAGGCCGGGCGCCGACCGGCGAGGCAAGGGGCCGCGTGGCGTTTGTTTTTATTTCTTTGGCGCGGAAAAAAATGAGCACGCGCCCGCTCTGCACCTCCTCCACATGCGCCACGCAGCGGCGCGCGGGGGGTGCGGGGGGAGCGGGGGAGCGGGCCACTGCCGGATTCACTTTCATTTGCGACATCCCAGCCTCCCCCGAAGGTCACGGTGCAGGCGAGCGCCCCGTGGCCTGCCGCCGACCAGGTGAGTGACGGCCCGCCGCCGCGCGTCGCCCTACCTGCCACTAAAAACTTTTGAAAGTCATCCCGCGCGAACTTAAACCTCGCACGAACTTTTGACACCGCCGGGATGAATGTTCCGCGCCCGGCGAGCTTTGACTAATATACGAGGCGAAGTAAACACAAATAAATAAAGCTCACGAGACGATGTGCCCCTGTGCCACGACTCCTACGAGCGACGCTGCTAACGAACGAAAGAGAGGGAATCGAGTTTGCACTCTTCGCCTGTGCACCAATCGAGAAAAAATTCAATAAAGCTCGCTTCCTTTTGTCTAATTGCCTATGTAAACCTACTTATAATATGACGACTGTTCAATCCCCGAGATGTTAGCAGGAAAAAATGGGAAACTTGTTTCGTACTGCCAACGGTCACAATAGGTCTCGCTATTCATGTTGCGTTACTAAATACGCACATAGCGCTCTAAATATTTGAATGTTGGAGTGAATGGTAACTTGTAGCAAAGTTTAAATATAAATAACACTTTTAGGAAATGACTGGGACGGAAACATTCCGAGTGAAATGCGAGCCACTGTCCGACGAAGAAGAGACAAGTTCACAGTTCACCAAAAGTTATTTTAGTAAGGTACGTATGTTTATTTACGTTTGTGTATCAAATACTTTGTAATTATTTAAAGTTTTTAAACTGATGAATATTGAAGTGATTTTTTTATAATATTTGCTAGCAATAGAAGGTAATGTATTTGCTTAGTTGATTATTTAACGTGATTTATATATGAAATTTCAACTTGCTTTGTAATTAATTTTGAAATATATTTATTTATACAAATAATAATAATAATAATATATTTTTTTATTAAATAAAAACTTTGTGATTCCAGTTTAACATCAAATATTAATTATATAAAGTTATTAATTTTCAAATTGTTAAACTTGTAGCAATAAATGTAGAATGCTATTGACATATTTTGTAATATTTTTTTAAGTATTTTGTAATATTTTTTTACGTATTTCCTATATACATAATTTATTTTAATTGTTTTTAAAGAAATAATTTCCTACTTTCCGCCAATTTCTCGAGACGTTGCGTGCTGTGTGGCGGACCTCAACGCATTTGCTGTGTTACCAGAGCGAGAAGAGTGAAAATATTTAATAACTTTTTGCCGCGAGTGGTATCGAACCCACAACCCTTCCGCTTACAGTCACATGTTTGTACTACTGCGCCACGACGACCTATATAGCTTATGATAACTTACAAAATATATTTTTTTATAAAATGTTAATGAATTTTATTGTTTTTATTTTTAAATTATATATATTTAAACAACTTAAAAATACTGTTGTTTATTATTTGATTTTACTTAAATGTATAGCTTTTTATGTCAGTTTATTCTTTTTTAAAAGAAAACATATTATCATTCCCTATAAGCTTTCAACTGAATACGCCCCGATCAAATTGGAGCATATCTCGCAAGCTGACGAAAATGTTTCATCGAACCTTCTACACCATTTGCAGGTAAATAAAAAGCTACTTCATCCTCTATTCCGCATACAGTGATGCCTCAAGAATTCGGTGGAAAGTGGGGAACGGAAGGTTCCTTATGGGAACGCAGTATCTTACACTAGGCTCCTAGGGTCACTCTGCCTACCCCGCTATTGAAGCTGAAAAAAAAACGTTAAAACCAAGTGCTGTAATTAAATTTTATTTACGGCTTAAAGAACGAGGAACTTTTAAGAGATACTCTTTAGAGAAACTTCTACAATATATGACTAGATCGTTGTACTTGCAACCGCACTTGTAGAGTAATTGACGCTTACGTCGCGGATGTCGGTCGTAAGTTAGTAGTAATCAAATGTGTTTATGGACCTAAAATCACTATTTATTCAATTGTCTATGTTTTTTTTCCCTCGACTTAAACAGAATATAGATTGTTTAGAATATTTTTTTAACAATTTCAAAAAAGGAGTTTATCTGAAATATTGCAGGTTTTTAATAAATTTAACATTATGTTTGTTTCTTTTTGGCAAAAATGTTCATTATTGAGTAAAGACAATTTTATTGTAAAAGTATGCCCTAATTATGGCAGATCTCAGCGTCGCGCGAGTGTTTAAAGTTGTAAATTAAATTGAAAATGGTCACACTTAAAAATTTCAATGGAGTGGCTACGAGTTTCCAAGATTTTTCGCATTGTTAAACGGTACCGGCAGACTGGCGAGTATAGTACCAGACGTAAAGGACCAGGTCGCAAAAGAGTTAGTACAGAGAGGGACGACCGATTTATTGTCTACAGTGTACTCAAAAACCGCACTTCCAGTTCTTCCAAGGAAGCAAGCTGCAGGAAGTTCGACAAATGACTGTTAGCACCAAAACGATTAAAAAAAGGCTTAAGGAAGCTGCTATAGTTTCGTACTTACCCGCCAGACGCCCATGCTCACCGCAGGTCATACAGCAGCCCGGTTCAGCTTTGGTCGTTCGCACCAAAATTGGGATGTTGGCGCTTGGGGAAGAAGGGGTGCCTACTCTTTTCAGATGAGTCCAGATTCTGTCTTAAGCCAGATGATGGTAGGACGAAAATATGGAGACGACCCGAAGAAAGATACGCTCACTGTAACATTGTTGGAAAAGATCCTTTTGGTGGAGTTTCACTTACGGTATGGGGCTGTATTTGCTTAGAAGCACTTACGGAGAGCTACACATCGTAGAAAACGAGTCCGTGACTGCGGCCTTTGCCTTTGCCTCATTCATCGGAGATCATATTCTTTTGATGCATGGTAATGCTCTACCTAACACTGCGGCGATAGCTTCGGAGTATATTTCTGAGGTTGGAATTCAGGTTTTGGGGTGGCCAACGCGCTCGCCAGATCTTAATTCCATAGAGCATGTGATAAAGTGGGTAAACAAATGAAACAAAGAAATCCAGCACCAGCTAACCTAAGGGACCTCAAAAGTGCATTGGTCGAAGAATGGAACTGCCTCAAAGATTCATATATAATTTAAAAAGGAGTATTCCCAGACGGATGCTGGCAGTCTTAACAGCAAGAAAAAGCTACACTGAATACGAATTACTTCATCCATCATGAAATAAGCAGTGTTTAAAACAATACTCAGTTTTTATGTAAGGTTAACACTCCCCACAATTAAGTCACTAACTTTACTGCCTTTACTGTTTTTTTAATAATTGTAATTTTTTTTTTGAGGTCAGTCGTGGCGAAGTGGCACGAGGTGTGACTGTAAAACCGACTGGTCGTGGGTTCGATCCCCACTCGAGGAGATGAAATATTTACTTAAATTTATATTTCCATTTCTTCGCTCTGTTGTCGAGGTTAAGCGCGGCGTTGAGTTCTGCCACTCAACACGCAATGCCTCCAGAATTCGGCAGAAAGTGGGGAACAGAGTGTCTTAACACTAGGTTCCGTCTGCCTACCCTGCTGTGTGCGGGATACAGCGTGAAGCTGATTTAATTTAATTTTTAATTTTGTAATTTCTTACATTCAAAAATCTTAATTATGTAACTGTTTTTATTTCTAAATTTTACAATGCTTCTATTGTGCAAAGAAATGTGTTTTAATACGGATTTATCCCCTTTTTTTGCGTTCCTCTAGTTATGTACCTGAGTGTAGCTATAAAATCTATTAGTAAGTATTAAAACAGTCACAATGTAAAACATATAACTTATTGACAAGCTTATATACTTGTTACTGCATCTCTATTTTGCACCTCTGTGTAGAAGGGCCTTGTCAAAAAACCAGTTAAGTAAGTAAGCCTAAGTGCAAGTCGTACTCACCTGCCGATATAAGAAAAAAATATATAGTTAATTGATAATCTCCTCCTTGTTAAGTCGGTTTTAAAATTACAATCGTAAGAAACTCCTATCAAACGGAACAGGGAATTTCTCGTTTTATTCGAACTTAGTTTAAGTCGAAATTGATATAAGTTCTGTAAAAGAAGATTTTTTACATATATTTATTATTTGATTACAGTATTTATTGCCTTTAGCGGAAACGAGGAGCTCTTAAATCCACGAGACCCTAGGTTGCAGCCCAAAGAATCCCTTTGCGTGTTTTGGTTATATTTTGATAAGAGCGACTGTTGAGTTAATTGCCGTTTTAGCAAAACTTGTCTTCCGAAGTTCTGAGCCAGCCGTAGTTTCCTTTAGGGCAGGGGTTCCCAACCTTTTCTTGATCAAGGACCATTTTTTTATCATTCTTGGTAGCAGGGACCACTATGTAGGTACAAGTCAGTCAGTCAGTGTCACAATCGTGTGACTGTATACGCGACGGTTGTGGGTTCGATTCGCAATATGTCGTTCGCGGACCATATTTAGGCCTCTGCGCTCCACTGGTTGGGAACCACTGCTTTAGGGCGGACGGTAGTGTCAGCCCTAAAGCAATCAACAACTTACTTTTATCAATTAAGTCTTCATAAGAAAAACTTGTAAAATTTTATTGAGTAATTGGTAAAAAAAAAAGTTTCCGACTGTTAAACAAAATGAGCTATTACGTTTTTTATTCTTCTTTTATGCAGTCGGGTTTTTATTGATATCATGAATGAGAAAGTTGTTCCTACTAATATTAAAAATAAGAAAATTTGAGAAAATGCATGTTTCTTCCCCTTTCACGCAAACGCTACTGAACGGATTTAGATGAAATTTTCCATTACTATAGTTTACACGTCACAGTAACACATAGGCTAATTGATATAAATATTTAGTAAAATTTGACTATAAGTTTGAGTAGGCGTTAGTAAAATATAAAAATATTCCACCAAGCACGGGCTGGAGGACCTGGCGCCCGCGCCCGCCGGCCCCGCCGCCACGCCCGTGCGCGACCAGCTGTGCGCGCCGCGCCACGCCGCGCTCGCCACGCTCGAGCCCGCGGCGGACCACCACGCGGTAATGTTTTGCGGTTTCTAATATACTGTATTGTATAATAGTGGGGTTGCGGGTTTAATCCCCTCGGGGAATGATTCATTGTTATTTCGTCGCTCTGAACGAAAAAAATATTTTCATATTTATTTTGACGCATATAGCCTTATATAGCTGGACAAATACATTAATCCCAGTATCAATTTATCCAGTTTCGGAATTAAGTATGTAAGTTAAGTAATATTTAAAAATGTCAATTTCTAGGGGACTTCCCTTATTAGTAGACATATGGAAATGATGAATGAAGTGGCGGACTCGTCGGAGTTCGTACCGCTGATGATCAAAGACGAGCCGAGTTCTGAAGGCGGTGAGTCTTTATTTTATTATAGCTTCACGCTGTATGCCGCACATAGCAGGGAAACTGGGAACTTAGTGTTCAGACACTCCGTTTCCATTAAGACACTTCCGTTCCACACTTTCCGTCGAATTCTGAAATATTGCGTGTTGAGTAGCGGAACTCAACGCCGCACTATACCTCGCTACCAGAGCGAGGAAATTAAAATATTAAATATTTTATTCCCTCGAGCGAGAGTCGTATCCACAACCTGTGGTGATTACTGTTACACGTTTGTTCCCCACAACTGTCCTTCTTTATAAAGGATTCAAACTGAGCATACTAAAATACTTATAAAATAATAATAAATGTATTTTGATGAATGTTATTTGAGTAACGTATTCCAACGATAAGAAAGACATCCTATTCTGATGGAAATAAATATTACGACAGAGTAGAAACATGCAGCTTTGATACTCTGTTTCGAAATTTTGTGCTCCTTAGGTTATCTACTTAAAGCTCAATTTAAATTATTTAATATTGTATTATTATTCACTAGCGGCTCGCCCACGGCTTCGCCCGCTTAAAATACATGATTAATGATTTAATAAGCACAATCGATTGACAACTATAATGACTTCTAATATGATTTTTTTTACGACATTATCGTCAAAGAATTTTTGATTGTTTTAAATAAAAAAATACGACCATTGTTGATATTTGATATTTATAAAATATACATAAAGCTAATTATGTATTACACGTATATATTTTTGTAACTTTATGTTCTTTTTACCTATATAATATACGTCTCATCATAATTCTAAAACTCTGTTAAATGTGCTGATGTCAGTGAATAGTTTAATTTAGGTTGTAGGATTCATAATATTCTTTGTAAAATAACTGTATTAATTGCATATTAACTCCTGTACAGTTTTTAAATTAGTTACATATATTATACTAGCGGCCCGCCCACGGCTTCGCCCGCTTAAAATACATGATTATTTAATAAGCAGAATTGATTGACAACTATAATAAAATAAATAAATAAATCAGCTTCACGCTGTATCCCGCACATAGCAGGGTAGGCAGAGGGAACCTAGTGTTAAGACACTCCGTTCCCCACTTTCTGCCGAATTCTGGAGGCATTGCTTGTTGAGTGGCAGAACTCAACGCCGCGCTTAACCTCGACACCAGAGCGAAGAAATGGAAATATAAATTTAAGTAAATATTTCATCTCCTCGAGTGGGGATCGAACCCACAACCAGTCGGTTTTGCAGTCACACCTCGTGCCGCTGCGCCACGACTGGCCTCACACCCTATAATAGAATGACAAACAAATATAAAGTTTAAATTAACGTTTCGAACGTCATTCTTTAGCCAGGGTCATACCAGCGCGATTTCTATATAACATTCGCTGGCAAGCTAATGCCTTGAGTTCATTCAAATGACGATAACTTTTTTTTTAATGAACCGATTTTGATGAACCAAACTTTAGAACCTAAATTGAGTTAAAACAAAGCAATTGGTGGAATTTTCAAGTAAATCGGTTCAGTAGTTTCAGAGAAAAATGCGGACAACAATATGTCGACAGACAGACAGACAGACAGACAGACAAGAAATTCAAAAAAAATCTTTTTGCTTTCTATTAGTCTTTTTAAGTGTCCCTCTATCCATTTCAGTCAAAATTACTAAATGTACAGACAAAATATTTTTACTGTCTTATTATATATAGAGATGAACGAACCAACCAAAATATCTTTGTATTTACTTGATATTTCTTTCAAGATCGTTCTTTATCTCTGTGTTGAATTAATTACGACTTAAACTTAACTGTTATGATTAATGAAGGTAATCTCCACTAACAATTCAATTTTGTTTACTTTATTGTATAAAATATTATATAATAGTGCTTCAAAAATATATATTTTTATCAACAATCATATAAACCAGACGTTTCGAATGTCATTCTTTAGCCAGGGTCATACCAGCGCGATTGCTATGTAATATTCGCAGGCAAAGTAATGCCTTGAGTTCATTCAAATGACGATAACTTTTTTTTTAATGAACCGATTTTGATGAACCAAACTTTAGAACCTAAATTGAGTTAAAACAAAGCAATTGGTGGAATTTTCAAGTAAATCGGTTCAGTAGTTTCAGAGAAAAATGCGGACAACAATATGTCGACAGACAGACAGACAGACAGACAGACAGACAGACAAGAAATTCAAAAAAAATCTTTTTGCTTTCTATTAGTCTTTTTAAGTGTCCCTCTATCCATTTCAGTCAAAATTACTAAATGTACAGACAAAATATTTTTACTGTCTTATTATATATAGAGATGAACGAACCAACCAAAATATCTTTGTATTTACTTGATATTTCTTTCAAGATCGTTCTTTATCTCTGTGTTGAATTAATTACGACTTAAACTTAACTGTTATGATTAATGAAGGTAATCTCCACTAACAATTCAATTTTGTTTACTTTATTGTATAAAATATTATATAATAGTGCTTCAAAAATATATATTTTTATCAACAATCATATAAACCAGACGTTTCGAATGTCATTCTTTAGCCAGGGTCATACCAGCGCGATTGCTATGTAATATTCGCAGGCAAAGTAATGCCTTGAGTTCATTCAAATGACGATAACTTTTTTTTTAATGAACCGATTTTGATGAACCAAACTTTAGAACCTAAATTGAGTTAAAACAAAGCAATTGGTGAAATTTTCAAGTAAATCGGTTCAGTAGTTTCAGAGAAAAATGCGGACAACAATATGTCGACAGACAGACAGACAGACAGACAGACAGACAAGAAATTCAAAAAAAATCTTTTTGCTTTCTATTAGTCTTTTTAAGTGTCCCTCTATCCATTTCAGTCAAAATTACTAAATGTACAGACAAAATATTTTTACTGTCTTATTATATATAGAGATGAAGCTAGTCGCCGCGCACGGGCACAAGTGTGCGACTGTAGAGGGAGCAGGTTGTGGGTTCGTATCCCACCGGAGGAAATGATATATCGAATATTTTCGTTTCCTCCAGCTATGTGAGTAAGCGTGAAGCTAAGTATTAATTATTTCATGCGGTATAACTTTTATCTTAAGTGTAGTTTATTGTGAGAGAAAAGGAATACAATGTGTTGCTGGTCACTTTATAACCTTAATAAGGTTACTAAATATAGCAATAAAATCTATTAATACTGTGTATACCTATAGCTTAAATTCTTAAACCGATTGAATGGATCCAAAAATAGGTCTTAGGCCTGTATTCACGGCATATTTTTCAAGATCGATCTCAGATTTGACAGCGGGTTATAAATACGGGTCTTATAGAAGAATGCTTGTTTAAGAATATTTATTTATTAATTCTGAAAATATCTATTATTCTTTACAATTTTAAACGACTTATTATCTAAATCAGAACAACCACATCTAAGCAGTGATGACACGGACTCCAACGGACCAACACAAGAAACGTTCAGCCGATCGAGCCCTAAAAGCTGGACTCAACTAGACATGGAGAAAGCTCTGGAAGCTTTGAGAAAACATCACATGAGTTTGACTAAGGTTAGTGTAATGTACGCGGGTACAAACGAATGAATATGACTGTTAAACAGAAAAACCTAGTTAATATACGAGAGCCACCGGCGAGAGTAGACTTGATGGTAGTCTCTCCATTGAGCATTGAGACTATGAAGTACAGCTGACTTTTTTTTATTAGTTAAAATATATTTTATTTTGGAAACTATTATAGTGCAATGGATAATATCTGTCTAACTCAGCGGATATTTATACTTGTATTTTAGCACGCCTCCCTTAACATTTAGTGTTTGTTTTTAAAATGATATTATTATTATAAAACGAAAGTAATGCAAATTAGTAAATTAATAATTATAAGCGCGAGCGGCTATTTAAAAATGTGTGTAACAGTGTTTGGAAATTACATAGAAAGTAAAGAACACTACTGTATGAGAAATAAAAAAATAAAATGTTGAGTTTACATGGGAAAACATATTTTAGATTACATACAATTTCGAGTTTTTCATAATATTTTCTTAACACGTCAAATAATTTTTATTTTAATTCCAGGCATCAGCAACCTACGGTATCCCATCTACTACCCTGTGGCAAAGGGCGCACAGGCTCGGTATAGATACTCCCAAAAAGGAAGGGGCTTCGAAGTCGTGGAGCGAAGCGGACTTAAAAGGAGCTTTACACGCTTTACGAGCTGGTGCCATATCTGCTAATAAAGCTAGCAAGGCTTATGGTAAGAGATTATAAAATACAATACATATTGTTGTAGGTTCGATTCCCATGTAACGAGATCAATTTCTTTAATTTTGCTGCTCCGTTTATCTACGTTTATTTGATGACATGCACAAATTTAGAAGATTATGGATACTATGAAATAAAACATTGCATTTGTTTATTTGCATTAACTGAAATTTTGTGTAATATAAAAAGCTTGTTTAGATAAAAATATCTACATAGGAGCTGTTGCGGCGAAATGGTAGGTATTAAACATTTGACTATGGTGGTTGTGTGTTTAATCTGTAATCAGGGGAATGAATATATATATTTTTTTCTTCGTTCTGTTAGAGGATGCACGTTGACTTAACACTAGGTTTCCTCTGCCTAGTAGCAGGGCTACAAACGGAATACAGTGTGGAGCTAAAAAAGAAAAAATCTCAATGATATAAATAGATAGACTACCAGGACAACATAACCCAGCAGTAGTATAGAGTGTTGAACACTGCGCAGGCATCCCGTCCAGCACGCTGTACAAGATAGCGCGGCGCGAGGGCATCCGCCTGGCCGCGCCCTTCAACGCCGCGCCCACCGCCTGGCGCCGCGCCGACCTCGAGCGCGCGCTGCTCGCCATCCGCGCCGGCCACGTGTCCGTGCAGCGCGCCGCGCACCTCTACGGCATACCCACCGGTACGTGCTGCACTCCTCCTCGCCTCTGTGCTCCTAGTGAAGGCGGCAGTGTGGTGATAGCACCACACTGCCGCCTTCAACGCCGCGCCCACCGCCTGGCGCCGCGCCGACCTCGAGCGCGCGCTGCTCGCCATCCGCGCCGGCCACGTGTCCGTGCAGCGCGCCGCGCACCTCTACGGCATACCCACCGGTACGTGCTGCACTCCTCCTCGCCTCTGTGCTCCTAGTGAAGGCGGCAGTGTGGTGATAGCACCACACTGCCGCCTTCAACGCCGCGC
This sequence comes from Heliconius himera, assembly GCA_021202915.1. Classification (NCBI taxonomy): domain Eukaryota; kingdom Metazoa; phylum Arthropoda; class Insecta; order Lepidoptera; family Nymphalidae; genus Heliconius; species Heliconius himera. Next base: position 191,803 of record JAJHJA010000427.1, read on the forward strand.
CCACCGCCTGGCGCCGCGCCGACCTCGAGCGCGCGCTGCTCGCCATCCGCGCCGGCCACGTGTCCGTGCAGCGCGCCGCGCACCTCTACGGCATACCCACCGGTACGTGCTGCACTCCTCCTCGCCTCTGTGCTCCTAGTGAAGGCGGCAGTGTGGTGATAGCACCACACTGCCGCCTTCAACGCCGCGCCCACCGCCTGGCGCCGCGCCGACCTCGAGCGCGCGCTGCTCGCCATCCGCGCCGGCCACGTGTCCGTGCAGCGCGCCGCGCACCTCTACGGCATACCCACCGGTACGTGCTGCACTCCTCCTCGCCTCTGTGCTCCTAGTGAAGGCGGCAGTGTGGTGATAGCACCACACTGCCGCCTTCAACGCCGCGCCCACCGCCTGGCGCCGCGCCGACCTCGAGCGCGCGCTGCTCGCCATCCGCGCCGGCCACGTGTCCGTGCAGCGCGCCGCGCACCTCTACGGCATACCCACCGGTACGTGCTGCACTCCTCCTCGCCTCTGTGCTCCTAGTGAAGGCGGCAGTGTGGTGATAGCACCACACTGCCGCCTTCAACGCCGCGCCCACCGCCTGGCGCCGCGCCGACCTCGAGCGCGCGCTGCTCGCCATCCGCGCCGGCCACGTGTCCGTGCAGCGCGCCGCGCACCTCTACGGCATACCCACCGGTACGTGCTGCACTCCTCCTCGCCTCTGTGCTCCTAGTGAAGGCGGCAGTGTGGTGATAGCACCACACTGCCGCCTTCAACGCCGCGCCCACCGCCTGGCGCCGCGCCGACCTCGAGCGCGCGCTGCTCGCCATCCGCGCCGGCCACGTGTCCGTGCAGCGCGCCGCGCACCTCTACGGCATACCCACCGGTACGTGCTGCACTCCTCCTCGCCTCTGTGCTCCTAGTGAAGGCGGCAGTGTGGTGATAGCACCACACTGCCGCCTTCAACGCCGCGCCCACCGCCTGGCGCCGCGCCGACCTCGAGCGCGCGCTGCTCGCCATCCGCGCCGGCCACGTGTCCGTGCAGCGCGCCGCGCACCTCTACGGCATACCCACCGGTACGTGCTGCACTCCTCCTCGCCTCTGTGCTCCTAGTGAAGGCGGCAGTGTGGTGATAGCACCACACTGCCGCCTTCAACGCCGCGCCCACCGCCTGGCGCCGCGCCGACCTCGAGCGCGCGCTGCTCGCCATCCGCGCCGGCCACGTGTCCGTGCAGCGCGCCGCGCACCTCTACGGCATACCCACCGGTACGTGCTGCACTCCTCCTCGCCTCTGTGCTCCTAGTGAAGGCGGCAGTGTGGTGATAGCACCACACTGCCGCCTTCAACGCCGCGCCCACCGCCTGGCGCCGCGCCGACCTCGAGCGCGCGCTGCTCGCCATCCGCGCCGGCCACGTGTCCGTGCAGCGCGCCGCGCACCTCTACGGCATACCCACCGGTACGTGCTGCACTCCTCCTCGCCTCTGTGCTCCTAGTGAAGGCGGCAGTGTGGTGATAGCACCACACTGCCGCCTTCAACGCCGCGCCCACCGCCTGGCGCCGCGCCGACCTCGAGCGCGCGCTGCTCGCCATCCGCGCCGGCCACGTGTCCGTGCAGCGCGCCGCGCACCTCTACGGCATACCCACCGGTACGTGCTGCACTCCTCCTCGCCTCTGTGCTCCTAGTGAAGGCGGCAGTGTGGTGATAGCACCACACTGCCGCCTTCAACGCCGCGCCCACCGCCTGGCGCCGCGCCGACCTCGAGCGCGCGCTGCTCGCCATCCGCGCCGGCCACGTGTCCGTGCAGCGCGCCGCGCACCTCTACGGCATACCCACCGGTACGTGCTGCACTCCTCCTCGCCTCTGTGCTCCTAGTGAAGGCGGCAGTGTGGTGATAGCACCACACTGCCGCCTTCAACGCCGCGCCCACCGCCTGGCGCCGCGCCGACCTCGAGCGCGCGCTGCTCGCCATCCGCGCCGGCCACGTGTCCGTGCAGCGCGCCGCGCACCTCTACGGCATACCCACCGGTACGTGCTGCACTCCTCCTCGCCTCTGTGCTCCTAGTGAAGGCGGCAGTGTGGTGATAGCACCACACTGCCGCCTTCAACGCCGCGCCCACCGCCTGGCGCCGCGCCGACCTCGAGCGCGCGCTGCTCGCCATCCGCGCCGGCCACGTGTCCGTGCAGCGCGCCGCGCACCTCTACGGCATACCCACCGGTACGTGCTGCACTCCTCCTCGCCTCTGTGCTCCTAGTGAAGGCGGCAGTGTGGTGATAGCACCACACTGCCGCCTTCAACGCCGCGCCCACCGCCTGGCGCCGCGCCGACCTCGAGCGCGCGCTGCTCGCCATCCGCGCCGGCCACGTGTCCGTGCAGCGCGCCGCGCACCTCTACGGCATACCCACCGGTACGTGCTGCACTCCTCCTCGCCTCTGTGCTCCTAGTGAAGGCGGCAGTGTGGTGATAGCACCACACTGCCGCCTTCAACGCCGCGCCCACCGCCTGGCGCCGCGCCGACCTCGAGCGCGCGCTGCTCGCCATCCGCGCCGGCCACGTGTCCGTGCAGCGCGCCGCGCACCTCTACGGCATACCCACCGGTACGTGCTGCACTCCTCCTCGCCTCTGTGCTCCTAGTGAAGGCGGCAGTGTGGTGATAGCACCACACTGCCGCCTTCAACGCCGCGCCCACCGCCTGGCGCCGCGCCGACCTCGAGCGCGCGCTGCTCGCCATCCGCGCCGGCCACGTGTCCGTGCAGCGCGCCGCGCACCTCTACGGCATACCCACCGGTACGTGCTGCACTCCTCCTCGCCTCTGTGCTCCTAGTGAAGGCGGCAGTGTGGTGATAGCACCACACTGCCGCCTTCAACGCCGCGCCCACCGCCTGGCGCCGCGCCGACCTCGAGCGCGCGCTGCTCGCCATCCGCGCCGGCCACGTGTCCGTGCAGCGCGCCGCGCACCTCTACGGCATACCCACCGGTACGTGCTGCACTCCTCCTCGCCTCTGTGCTCCTAGTGAAGGCGGCAGTACATTTGTTTTGTAGTTACAAAAGGAGCTTACCTCCTGCTACTACTGATGTCTTAGTGAGTGTTGTTGTGTAATACCAGGTGAGCAACAAGGCAACAATTATTTTTAATAAGGTTTCTAAATAATATGTTTCAGGTACTCTATACGGAAGGTGTAAGCGAGAAGGTATAGAGCTGTCCCGCTCTAACCCCACGCCGTGGTCGGAGGACGCCATGGAGGAGGCTCTCGAGGCGGTCAGGTTAGTAATTACACTTTATTGTGGTCGGGGCAGGGCACAAGCGTGCGACTGTAAAAGCGACGGCTGTGGCCGCTCTGCTCCAGCAACCGAGGCACAGCGTTGAGTTCCACAACTCAACACAAAATGTCTCGAACTATAAATTCGCTTCGAGAATTAGAGATTAAACCCAGCATGAAGCTAATATTAATATATGACATTCAAATTGCAAATGTATGATGATGTCTAATTTAATGCTAATTTATTGTCATGAGAAGATTTAACAATATTTTTTTAATAAATAAATATTGTTTCTCATTCCAGAATTGGTCAAATGTCGATAAATCAAGCGGCCATTCACTATAATTTGCCATACTCGTCGTTGTATGGTCGATTCAAGAGATGCAAATTTCAACCTGTTCAGGTAAACATACGAACTTACAATGGGCAATATTAGCTAGCCTACATTTTTAGTACAAGTGATATAATTATTTTCAGAACCAGCCACCGATCACAACAGACGCAGAGCCCCGTGACGCCTCTGACCCTGTGGACCCCAGCGACCCCCTCGACCCCTACCCTCAGTATGGCGTCGTGAACCCTCACGCGCAAACTCAGGTCACCGACGTGTACCCACACGCGCATGTGTCATATGAAACTTACCCATACGCAATGTATTACACGCAGTGTGACGTCACGAGCTGAGGACAAGCGCCAAATGATAGTCAGTGATGGGACACTATATTTTATTTTGTGATACTATTTATTTTTTTAGAAGACTCGTCGCCAAATTTATTCGGTTGTTATACATAACATCTACTTACAAGTATGAATGTGTTAATTTTTCTTTTAAAGTAATTACCAACGTTCATAATTTTTTTATGAAGAACAAAAATGTTATGTTTTCAGCAGTAAGTGGGGAACGGAGTGTCTTAACATTAGGTTCCCTCTGCCTACTTTGCTGTGTGCGGGATACAGCGTGAAGCTGATAAAAAAATAATTAAAAAATGTTATATGCATATTTGCTAAAGGCATTTATTGAAAAAAGGCGTTGGAAATGATTCCAACGATCTTTTCAATAAATGCCAGTTGATATTGTTTAAATTACTTATTTTGATACAAGTATTATAACAGTTGATAGTTGATGTCATCAAAAATAAGCAATCCTCTTAAAAATATTTCATTGAACACGTCAAAAATAAGCAAACCCAAGAACCCCCGCCCCCCTACAGTGCTTACGTAATACTTGAACAGCCCCTAAGGGGTTATAAGCCCTCAGGCGCATGTCTCGTATTAAAATTACTTTTAAGCAATGTCATGGACAAGTCCCAATTGATGATATATAGTTAGTGATGGGACACTTCATTTGGTTTTGTGACACAAATTGTATAATGTGAAACTGTTAAATGAAATATGTTGTGTCATACATGCATGACGTCACTAACCGAGGTGAAGTGTTGTGCGATACTACATATTAAGATATTTTTTTTAGAATTTTCATTTTTCGGTTTCTTTTACATAAAATTGAATGTCGTTTATTTTTTTATAATGTAGAGAAGCAAATATTTTTTGCAAGAGAGAGACGTTGGCCTGATAACGACCTCTTTCATCAATAATTTATAACTTTAACTATATAATAAATAAACAAATGTTCATTGTTTATTATATAACGGTTGTTGTTAGACGGTTAGTGATTTTAGTCATTTTACATTTTTTTAGTAATGATATTAGAAATGTAGAAATTGCTAGAAATTAACTGCCATATACTTATTTTAGATTTAGAAATTAGTTTTGTATTGATATTAATAATAATTATTATTATATTTATTTAACGAATCCACAGTAATGTTGTTTGTCACCTTTAAATACAGAAATATGTATTTTATTATTATAAGATATTATTATTAACGGTATATTGTTATGTTTACATTTGCGACATGACTATAATATATAGAGAGGAAGTGTCAGCACTACTTTAAATGAAACCATAGTTTCAACTACTCCAGAAAAGCCTAATACAATTTTTTTTCCCAAAAATAAAAAGGGTTTTTTTCAAACAAAGTAAATAATAAAATTGTCGTTTTAAAATAAAACGCCATTTGTTAAGAAGGACGCATGCACACACAAACCTATCAAAGGATAACCACCGCATATGCCTCATTCTGAAATCAAGTCATAAGTATTGGTGGCAAAGTTCAAAGTTGTTTTACCTCCTCCCTCACCTCCTCTCTTTTAATAGTATTTATGTAGTAGTATGTGTTTACGTTATTGGTAATTATGCGTGACTGAGTCACGCGAAATACAGTATGGATAAACATCGTGAAATGAAAAAAAAATTAAATTAATAAAAAATCTTGATTAATTTCTTTAGGTATGGGTTTGAAATATTTTACCCTATATGCTGTTTCCGTAAAAGGAGCGGTGCCTCTTCCACCCTGTATAAAAATAATGTCTGTATGATTTATAGGAATGATAAATTCTATGTTTTATTTTATTCTATTTTAATGTTCTTTAAAACTTAGATGTCACGAGCGTGCGACTGTAAATGCGATGGTTCTTTGTTCGATTCCCACTCAGGGGAATGAAATATTTAATATTTTCATATTCTCGGCTCGGCTAGTTCGGCGTTGAGTTCCGCCACTCAATACGCAATACCTCAAGGATTCGGCGGAAAGTGGGAAAAGGATGTGCTCTAAATTAGTAGGCAGAAGCCTACTCTCTTCTCTGTTATGTACCGGATACGGCGTGAAGCTAAAAATGTTATTTATAACAACGTATTTTTTGACATATAATAACGTCCAAATAATAACATAGTTTCAATTATTAAGCGCTTTCCATGTAACCACATAACACAAAAATTCTTATAATCTTTATTTATTTATAAAATATAATCTGTATCCTCTAAATTATATTACCTATATAATATAAATAAATATGATTATTTATTGTTTGTATTTTTTATGTAATTAGTATCTAACTATGTATTACGTATTTAAATGGAATTAGCAATATTTTTAATATAAATCTGTCCATAATGATATACGTAATTTTTAATGTGATAAGTAATTAAGTACCTATATAATAAAAACCTATTTTAGAAATTAAGCTACTTTTAGAATATATTGTACACACTTATTTTTAGGTACATTTTTAAATCCAGTTGATTTTTTGTTATGTCATATTTGCACCCCAAAGCAAGCTGGCGTCCACTCCAGATTATTAGTCACAAAAAATAAGGACTGGATTTGAAAAAAAAGTTATACAAGCTAATTCTTTCTTTAACTTAACTAATTTGGATTTCATCTCGACAAAATCTTCATAGATACTGACATTATTTTAGGTCTACAGAAAAATAATTCTTGTGAAGATTATCACTTCCTATATTAACTTTAATAGGAAGTAATCTCTTCTAAGTAGAGACCAGTGGAGGCCCATGCTTTTTTGTTTTACATTTTGTAAAGTTTTACGACGATTATAAAATCGTAAACTTAGGGAAAAAATTCTATTGTGATTTTTTGAAATATAGCTGCATTTGATTTTGAATTAATTTAATGAAAACCACCGTAAAAGTTTTCTTTTTCAATTTTATTAATCTTGTAATTATTTTAATATTGATAAACTATATCATCATATACCATAAAAAATACTGTGATTACGGAAGTGTTTCTTCTTACAGGTACAGAATAATTTCGTTCTTTAGTGTAAAAGTAACGAAATTAATGAATTGATTATCTTTATTATTTATTTGATATTAGTGTTAATTTATAAAATGTGGCTAAGTCTTTGAGTTATTTATTAGCTTATTATGTAAACGTAAGCTTATTAATAAACGAAATTGTTGGAAGTGTAGGCTCTCGGTAGTAGATGGCGTTTCATTCCATTTTTAAAGCGCCATCTAGATTGATTATAGGAATGTAGAACGTGAAATATTTAACTTTAATATTATTTAATACCTTATATCCGCACTTATGGAGTTTAATTAATTGTTAACTAGCATTAAATGATCATATTGTGGAGCATCAAATTATTAATTATAATTATTTTTATGATTTTAAAGTGCAATTCCACACCAAGAAAGGACAAATATTTTCCACATCTTGGAACCAAGTAAGTGAGAATGAGTTTGACTATTGCTACGTTTTCAAAGAAATAGTAGTAAACCAGTCATAGCGTGAGTTAAGCATTTAATTGACATTTCTAAGTGCGGCTACTTATTATTTATTATTATGTTATTAATTGTTATTCGTTTTATTCATAATATAATTCATTCTGATTGTTATATTATAACAATCAGAATATTTTTCATAAAAATACATAACAAGCTTTTCTTCTACTACATACAGACAGACGTCCATAGAACTAGGTGATTTTATAATTTATACGTTGGTGCCGGACGAACAATGTTCAAACTAGCAATAATATTATGCGTAAGTAGTCCTTTAAATAAAAATTTACAGACTGAAAAATTGTATTATTTTCAATGATTTTCTATATATTTAAAATTAAATTTTTAATTGTCAGAAAAGAATTGTTTAAAATAATTTCTAAATATGAAAAAAAATACTGTGTTATTTAGTGTTTTAACCAATCTTTTGTTTATGATTAATCAGTTCATAATATTTATTGCTTCATGCACATTTATATTATGGTATAATCGACACTGGAAGATTATTTTGCGAATGTCACCGCAAACTGAGGCAAATATATAGAAAACATAGTGATTGTAGAAATGGGTCTTTTTATATTTTTAAAAGCATAGAATAATTTCGTTCTTCTTATTTATATAATCATAACTAGTGTAAAAGTTACAAAATTAATTAATTGATTATCTTTATTATTTATTTACTTTCGATTCTATTCATATATTTTACAATCTTCGTTATTCGTTAGTTAATTAAAATATTTAATTTAGTGAACGTAAATTTATAAATTGAATGATAGGGAATGTGAAGGAAAATTAAACACATTACTTTGATACATAAAAAAATCACTTTATTTATCTACAGTTAGGATATAAAATAAATTACATAATGATTTATCGGCACCGGTGTCCGTGTATACATAAACAAACCACATCTCGTGATCACTTACACTTAGAGAGGCAGACAACGGCGGTTATGAATGATGATACTATGTATAATGTATGAAAATCACAAAATCGTTTAGCAATCAGTCATTTTTATGTTAGAAAAAAAAAATAGGTTTATTAATGAAGAAATCATAGTATCTATTCGTAGCCGTCGTTCTCTAAAAGATATACAAAAAGGTTCGCATTTAAATATGCTTTATACAATTCTACGCCACGAACACTACTACTAGGTAATAGATGGCAGTATTTGTTATTGCTACTCGACCAGAGGTGGCGCTGACTCCACTCGATCAACTACGGACTAAATACAATAATGGCGCTTTACATTTTGCAATTTACATGAACTTTATGTGTCAATAGCTTATTATTTACAGGTGACTTAGATTAATTATATTTTTCTATGTAGACATTGGGATTTGTGTTCTGCGCCTCACTCAGTCGTCGCGGTGCGGCAACGTTACAAACGGTGCTAGCTCAAACTACCCTCAAGAAAGTTTTAATTTGACATAAGATTACAGCGACAAGGTCTCTTGAAGATAATATAAGTAGCAGTTACTGGATGAGCGATGAATGCGCACTTCTACTCTATTTATTCGTTTCACTGTGACACAGTAATGGTACTAATCAGGTAATGCCACTTAATGCACACTTTCCGCCGAAACAAGGTCGCGAGTTCCCGGACCATTTAGCTCGTTACTACTATTTGACCATCGTCAGTTCGGGGATCACCATTAAGAGGGGGCGCTCGCGCACGGCTCGCGGAAACGGCACTGCGAGTTCGAAGGTTCGAGAAACTATGCAGATTTGGAGACCACCTCGCACTTAACACTATTACGTATATCTGTTACCGCGGGACTAGACGGGCCCGTAGTCGGACAGCGGCTGCGCGGAGCGGGCCGAGGGCGCGGTGGCGGCGGAGGGCGCGGCGGGCGGCGGGGGCGGCGCGGGCGGCGCGGCCGGCCCCGCCCCGCGTCAGACGGCGCCCTTGACCAGCGCGCGGTGCGCGGGCGGCGGCGCGCGCCCGCCGCGCCACACGCGCCGCCACGACTCCAGCGTCTTGCCGGACCAGATCCACACGCCCGACGTGATGCCCACGGCCAGCGCCATGAAGTACTTGAGCATGAGCGCGGAGTACAGCGGCTCGGGCCCGCACGCGGCGCCGCACGCCACGCGCCGCAGCCAGCGCTCGCGCCCGCCCGCCTCGTAGGCCAGGCAGCCGATCACCACGCCGGCCGGCACCGCGTACAGCACGCTGAACACGCCGATGCGGATCATCAGCTTCTCCAGCTTGTCCGCCTTCGAGCCCGCGCCGATGCCGCCCTGCCGCTTGATGACCGACCGGATACGGAACAGCGACACGAACCCAGCGAGCAGGAACGTCGCCCCCAGAGCGAAGTACACAATCAGCGGCGCCAGTACATATTTTTTGAGGTTCTCGGCGGAGGTGTTGCCGACGTAGCACACGCCAGCCACGGGGTCGCCGTCGACGGCTCCCGCCAGCAACACGGCCACGGTCTTGGCGGCCGGCACCAACCACGCCGCCAGGTGGTAGTACTGCGCGTGCCCCGCGATCGCTTCGTTGCCCCACTTCAGCCCCGCCGCCAGGAACCACGCGAACGACAGCACCACCCACCAGATGGAGGACGCCATGCCGAAGAAGTAGACGAGTATGAAGACCAAGGTGCACGCGCTGGGCCCGTTGGCGGAGGTCTTGAGCAGCGCGCCGTCGCAGGCCACCTCCTCGTGGCCCACGGCGAGGCGCGCCAGGTAGCCCAGCGCCACCATGAAGTAGCAGGCGGACAGGTACACGATGGGGCGCTCGGGGTACTTAAAGCGCTGCGAGTCGATGAGGAAGGTGGTGAGCGTCATGAGCGTGGAGGCGGCGCACAGGCCGGCCCACAGCGCGACCCACACGGCCGCGAACTCCTTCTCCTCGCGCGTGAAGAAGGCGCCGCGGCACGGCAGCGCGCAGGCGGGCGCGGGCACGCCGGCCGCGCTGGCGTTGTGCGCGCGCACGCCCACGAGCGGCGGCCGGCACGCGCACGCGCATTCGTCGCCGGCCTCGCCCGCGCCGGCAGGCGGGCCGCTCTCGCAGTTTTTTGGATCCTTGCAGTCCTTCTTGTAGGGGCGGCGCGGCGGCGCGCGCGGCGGCTCGGGCTCCTGCGCGCGGTCGTTCTCCTCCATGCACAGGTGGTCGGGGTCCCCGAGGCGCGGCAGCTTCTCGCACGCCATGCGCTCGGGCCACTGGAAGCCGTACTTCTGCATGAGCGGCGCGCAGCCGGCGCGCGCGCGCTCGCACACGCTGCGGCACGCCGGCAGCGGCTTCGCGTAGTCCTCGATGCAGATCGGCGTGTACACGGAGCACAGGAAGAACTTCAGGTCGGCCGAGCATTTGATCTCGACCAGTGGCCAATATTGATGAACCTGGAAAAGGAGGATAAATTATTTAAATAAAGAGTAATATTGATTAAATATCATAATGATTTTAAGATAAATTAAATGAAACAAAATCATTAACCGTCGAGTCTGTCGTGGCGGGGTACAAGGGTGTGACTGTAACGCGACGGTTGTGGGTTCGATCTCCACTCGAGGGAATGAATTATTATTTCTTAATATTTTCATTTCTTCGGAAAGTGGGGAACATGTCTTAACACTAAGTTCCCTCTGCCTCTCTGCTGTATGCGGGATACAGTGTGAAGTTATTAACAATTTAAATATTATAATGAACATACCTCGAGTCCGGCCTCCTCTTGCGTGTCGTGGTCGAGGGCGTTGGGGAAGGAGGTGAGGTTGTACCCGATGCCGCGGCACATGGGTATGGTGATCTCCTCGCAGCGCGGCTGCAGCGCGCTCACAGCCGCCAGCGCCGCCAGCGCGCACGTCACTGTGCGCCACATTGTGCTACACTACGCTAACCGCATCTGTAACGAATAAACATAACATTTAATAAAATTACAAAATTATCTAAAAAAAGGTGGACATAGATATCACACCCGATTAGGAAACTTTCAGACTTTATGAAGTAGTACAGAATAATCGGTAATAAACAAAGATAAATAATCATCATAAAGAGAAATTTTAAATCCTCATTTGGATATTGTACGTAAAATATTAAAAGAATGTTTTTTTGTCTTTTAATATTTTATTCGAAGGAACACCACACGGAATACTCGCGATGAATAACAAATTAGTTTCAGACAAAACGCTTCCAACATTCATCGATATCGCACACAGATGGTTGTAGTAAAGTCGCAAAAACTCTCAGACCACTTCGCTAAAGTCCTTTTAATGTTATTGGAAAAAGATGAGTATGGATGACGAAACGATTGTTCAACTGTTGGTGTCTCAGCCGGAAACGTTGTACAAAAATCTTACTTAGAACATATTACAATTCTAATTCTAAAGAAACTTTTGCACAGGCTCGAACAGACAGCTTGGCGGCATTTTTGTTTTTGTCTAGAACATCAAAAGTAACTGATGTAAAAAGGAAAAACCGGGGATAGCGTTTAAAAGTGGCAATTAGAGGCTGGAGCGAAAGCTTCGAGTTAGAATGTTATAAAATCGCTTCATTAGCATTCATTAGTCGGGTCGGCATTCCTACAACAAATACGTGAATCAGAAGCTGCCATTAATATTCCTACAATTCCCGACCGAGGAGAATAGGAGAAATAATGAAAAGAGAGCTCCTTAGACGGCTTTGTTTTTCTTTTGTGATTGACGTCAACTCGATCTATACATAATTTAATAGTGATGCCTTGTCTGGTCGACCTAGAAGACTTCGATCCTCACTTTTTTTATATTTATTATTACGCCTCTTCTTAGGTCTGTCGAGCTAAGTGTCAGATCACTTCGTTTCTAAACGTTGAACGTGTTCTTTTTAACTTTTACGTCGATAGTGGCAAGCAGGATAAGCAGTCCAATATGTGTGCGAAGAGCTTAATAGAACTGTCTTTTATACATAGTCAAAGTCAAATATGTTTTGAACGTCAAACTAAAGTTATTTTTTCTTTAAAACAATTATTCACAAATTCATATTGGAATATATGGGACTATGATACCTTTGAAACAGACTGAAGCGAGCATTTCATACCCTAAATAATGATTTTCTGATAATCCATAATAATCAGTATTAATAGAAGTTCATAATATTAAATAATTACATGTTAATTATCAGTGCGAACCTACAGAACGTTTAAGGTTCGTCGAACGTAGATTTAGTTTAAGTTAAATGGCATTATTTATTTTAGTCAGGCCATGTGCCGGTAAATATAGCGAGTCCCGACGATTGCGCTGCGACCGAAACTACTTTAAACCTTATGTAAAGTAATTTTACGGTCGACAATGGCTTACAGGTGTTGCAGTCCAAGTTCGGTGCGGTCGTTTGCATCATGCAGAGGAAAGCATGCGGTAGATCATATAAGGCGTCGCTCGCGAGGACCGTCAGCCGCTCCGTCAGTTGCTTAATTGCATTTTAATAAGTAATTAAACGGAAATATGGTAATACGAACACATTTTTACTTAAATTATGCGAATTTATATCCGAAGTGAGCTTTTTACTGCATATAATATTTCAGCAAGTTTGAATATCTGTAGTCCATATTGAGCCTTGCTAGTTTTTGTGTGGGATACCGTGAGGCGCAGGTGTGCAATGTTATTTGTTACAATTAAGCCAACAAATATACTTACCTAAAATCTAGAGAGAAGGAATGAGGTATTTGTCGATGAGTGAGTGAGGTGATCTTTATCTAACAGTACATGAATACAACAATCTAATTATTATTTTAAATTAGAAAGTAGATTATTTTTTACTCCTATTTATTACGTATTTTGTGACGTAGCTTTGTTTACCGCTTAGTCCATTATTTAAGAGACAGTATGTACTAGTTGATGATTATTTTTTCAGGAAAACGCCTACTTATACGAACATAGGAAATCTGAAGATGTGTTAGAACACATCTTCATCATAGACAATGGTGTCATCAGAGCATCATGATCATAGCGCCATAATAATAACAAAATTAACTTAAATTAAAAAACAACAATTAAGATAAAATTTAAACTAGTATAATTTTTGAAAACTGTCATTATACACAGTAAGCCCTGTCGATATATTCCCGATCGGTATCCGGTGTACTCCGCTAATGCGCTTTTAACGACGCGACGCATCGACACGTGGCCGTCTTGTGTTCTGTTCGACGTCTCGTATTGTATAATGTACTGTATACTTCAATATTATATTTTGGGACTCACTTAGGTGTATATATTTTAACTTTCAGACTTGCTGGTTATATTCAATTTATTTATACCTTTGTCTTTATTTAGGTTTGAAAGTGGAGAACGCTAAGAATTTTTATGTGTATAAGATTCTCTCTTCACACCAAAATCAAAATATTCTTTATTCAACAGTGCCAGTCTTACAGGAACCACCTTGCAATATATCAAAACTACGTGGCAAAGGTGCATTTTATGTTTGCCTTTTGCCTCCAAACACAACTAAAAGAAAACAATTTCTCTTAGAAAATATCCTCGTCTTTTGACTCATATAAAGAAAATATTCCATACATCGAATAGTAGTTTCAATACGCGTTTTCCTTTATCTCTATATGAACTGGCAAGGCGTCAGTAATGTCAGTACTGTAAGGTGCACGCGAGCACAATATACAAAGGCGACGCGTGCTGAGTCGATGTCGTTAAACATATAGGGCTTAGAGACGACGACTGTCTGGAGTGGAAAAGCTGGAGAAGTAAATAAATGTGTCCGGATAAATCAAATGTAATCTCTTTTATATTTTATATTTAAATATAGGTATAGGTATAATTAGATATTTTCTTATCTATGTTTTTTACCTACTTAACCGTAGAAATCTTTTCAATATTTATACGAACAATTTTCTTTGTCTGTATTTGAAACCGCAGAATTGAAGGCGTCAAATAGAAATAGAAATTCTTCATAAAAAATAAAATAAATCAATCAGCTTCACGCTGTATCCCGCACACAGCAGGGTAGGCAGAGGGTTACCTAGTGTTAAGACACTCCGTTCCCCACTTTCTGCCGAATTCTGGAGGCATTGCGTGTTGAGTGGCAGAACTCAATGCCGCGTTTAACCTCGACACCAGAGCGAAGAAATGGAAATATAAATTTAAGTAAATATTTCGTCTCCTCGAGTGGGGATCGAACCCACAACCAGTCGGTTTTACAGTCACACTTCGTGCCGCCGCGCTTCGACTGGCCTCATAAATAATAACTTATGTTTAATCCTAATTTATCTATTTAATTAATCAACTAGTACAATCCTATTTAAAATAAAAAAATACTTCATAAATATTAACCCGCGCCCAAGATCATATTAATATATACATTTAAGCCTTTTACTTCTCATGGTATTAACCTAGTAATCTTTAGGATTATAGTACTATTATCCTTTTATATGGTTTTTAACTTCACGTTTATCCCACAAGTAGGAGAGGAGACAGGACCACCTAGTGTTAAGACACTCCGTTTTCAGCTTTTCCTGCGGATTCCAGATATTACCTGTTAAATGTTGAAATTCAACTTTGTTACCAATAGAGCGGAAAAATTAAATTCATTCTCCCGAATAAAAATCGAACCCACCATTATGTCGTTCACAAACTCATTGTCGCATTGCGTTACGACGACATCATCATACTAAACCTTTTAAATAATATATGATAATAAGATTTAATATAAGAAGCATGATATAACATCTTAATTTTCGTCTTTTACACCATCCAGATTATACAGTACAGTAATTAATCTTTACAATGTTTGCTCGACATTAAATGATAAGGTGACATTCACGTCACTTCTGATTATTTGGACAAAATTTATTTTTGTAAGAAATATTTCGTCGACGTGTGTACCTACTGGTGCACTCGAAATGTTACTGATTGATTATACACGAGATTATTGTAAGTACGAATTTTCCTATACTTTTTTTAGCAAAAATAACGTGATTTTTGCTATATTAGAAAGCATGTCTATAGCAGAAAGTAAAATAAAAAAATCAAACAAACCTAACAAATAATTTTGATGATAATTATGTGGATAGTTTAATTAATTAAAAATAAATGGTGAATCTATATGATGCGCAAGTTTGAGCAGTATAGCAAGTTAATGTCAAAATATTCCTTTGTTTTCATTTAATTGAGCGAATGTTAACTTCATTAAGAGATTAGAATAATAGCATTTAAAGAGGACTCAGTTGACTTGGGATTTAAGTAAAATTAATATATTTTAATGTGGTTCCGTAATGAGATAACTCTTGGTACTATTTACGTTAATTATAAGTTATTGTGTATAAACATCATCATCATCTGAGAATCATGTGATTTGTAATCATAGAAACAACTTTATAGAATTTGTTGGGTTTTTAGCAAGTTTATATTTCATTTTATGGGACAATTAAAAGAATTAAAAATGAACAATATAAAGAAAATAGTACGAAGTAATTGTGTTGTCGCCCGCAGTCCGCACGCGGCCGCTAGTTTAAAGTGATGTTGAAACGGGCGGCTATCGGCGGAAAGACGCCTGCAACACGTTCGGGTAATAATACTGGACTTGTTAGTGTTTCCAGTTACAGGAATAAACAGTGCATACGCACATACATACATACATACATACATACATACATACATACATACATACATACATACATACATACATACATACATACATACATACATACACATACATACACATATACATACATACATACATACATACATACATGTCATTACTCATTCTATTTTATACTTGATTAGAAGTAATCATTTTAATTTAATTAAGCAAATTTATATTATTTCTTCTATAGTTTTATATGAACATACATTTTTCTTCATTAAAGGCGGCGAAATACTAAAGCATGGCGGCCAAACTTATAATAGTCGGTTGTGGATACATATTCTATTTGTATGTGAGTTATTTTTACCAACCTCGTAAAATTTCAAATATATGCAAAGAAAGGAGTTTTCTGAGTATGTGAAAATATAAGTTAACCATATATAGTATCTTTATCTAACAACTATGAAGAATATCACAGTTATATATTTAACATGATGTTTTTCTTTCTTTTTGTGTATTTATTTTTTTATTTTTTTGGCAGCATGTTGAGTGACATTTTGGATAATTTTTCATTGTCAGCGACATCGGTCATTATACGGTGGGTGTGGGGCATGCTTGGAACAGTTTAGTTTAGAAGGTTGACGTCCGACCGGCTGGCCCGAAGCCAATATTGTTATATCGGAGCTTTTTTATTATGTTAATTTTGTATATATTTTTAAAATGTTATATAAATATCAATTTGTTTCATGTAAAGTTTACATTGATATTGTAATACGGCGTTTTCCGAACTCATTTAGGTACTCATTCGACTGTCTCACTTGATTGGCTTATTTTGTACGTAGATTTAGGATAATATATATTAAATAGGGTAGGCAGAGGGAACCTAGTGTTAAGACACTCTGTTCCCCATCTTCATCGCTGAATATTCGAGGCAAAGCGTGTTGAGTAGCGAAACTCAACGCCGCTTCTGCTATGGTGCGAGAGCGAAGAAATGTCAATATGAGTGTGAAGAAATGGAAATGACGGCCTCAAATACAATACGATTTATTATTTTAATAATGAATGCGTCGACAATATTTAAAAAAATATATCATTGTTACACTAAATTAGTAATCAAATATAGGTCCCACGCGGGATTAAACCTGCTACTATCTTCGACTCATACCTACTCAACAACAAATGAATCAGACAACTATTTATAATATAGATTAGGTTGTTAGCGTTGATTTATCTATCCTTATCTGTCTCTATATGATGTTGTAATCACATGCTAAATCTAAGAGGATTTTTTTTGTATTTATGGCTTTCATGCGTTTTTATCTTTAATATATGTATACTTATATGTACATATATGACATAATGGTTCTATATACTCAGTTGGCAACAAAGACGTAATAGCATTATTAAAAAAAATCAGGACATGCGCGAGTCGGACTCTCCCACCGAGGGTGCCGTGAAAAATTGGAGGTCTGGTCTTTTTCTGAAATACGACGTAGGTATATATTTATCATATTTATATAATTATAGTATTTTTCTATAATATACTAAAGCATAGAGAGAATGATATAGCATTTTTTTAATTTTATTAATTGTTAAGCAGCAGGACTCAAAAATCAAACCTAGAATCCTTACGTTCAATTAGGCAGATGCAACTGAGCTATGATGAAATCTACTATTAAGGATTATTACTACCTATATTATTTTTCAAGGAAATTGTACTCTGAAATCATCCTTTACTTATAACTTTTTATGAATAAACGTTAGGTTAAAGTGAAATAGTTTAATGGGAAAATACAATGCAGTTTATTGATTTCCTTATTCACATGAATATTGCGTAATTAATATGGTTTTATATAATGAAAATAATACTAATATTTATACAATATTAATATACATATCATTGTGCAATAGTTTCATTGAGAAAAGCGACCAAACAAAACGCGGCGTTAGGTTCCGCTATTTAACTCGATTGACAAATATGTCGATTCTCTTTAACTCCAGAATAACATTCGACAATCGCGATTATAAAACAATATAAATGCAAATCAAAACACTTTAAAAAATACCGTAAAAACACACAAAATGAGTTCCAATTAACTCGTTATAGCGCCGAGTTTTATTTACATCGATATTCGATTTAACGGTGTTTATAAATTAGCGTGTATAGTACCTGCTACCTGCGCAGTACGTAAGCGATCCGCTCCCGACGCGTTTGCATAACCAGTTGCTAATTCACTTGGCGTCGGGAGAACTATACGATCTGATAAAGGAATCTTTGATACTTTGCCGCCTTTTCGGTAGGTCTTTTGAAAGTGTCGATACAAACGACTTATAGGGCATGTGCAAATATATTATGTAGATGTTTATTTTTTCATAAAATCAATCTTAGTAAAAAATATTTTTAGAAATACAAAAATAAGAAGATGAATGGGATTTCAATCCGCGTCCCCTCGGTTGTTTATTAAAGTGATCGGGACTCCAGAATATTAAGCTATGTAGAATTTCAAAGTTCACCATATTGACATTTCAAAACAACTGTTATAATAATTATTAGTACGCAAGAGAAAGTTTTGAATCATGGCGTACGATTCACAATACGTTTGATTTAAAGTACCCGCATCAAATATTCTATATAACTTTGTGCATACCACATTTTGTGGTAAAACATATACGAGTATGTAGTGATAAATAAAATAAAATTTGTATATAAGTATTTTGCTTAACCAGATCGGGGATAAACCTAGAAATATATTTATCCTATCAACGTCAGACTGTAACGAAAAGATGGTTGGAGGTTCTATTCAAGGAAATATTTTCTTCCTGTTTTGATAAAACAAAGAACTGCATTGAGATCTAACACTCAATATAAATGTTTCGTAATTCCTGTAAAAACTGTAGACGGATTTTCTTGAGACTAGGTCTTTTGCCTACCCTGCTATGTGTAAACTACTATGCGTGAAGATAATAATAAAAAAAGATATTAGAAAGATACAGATACATTATATATAGATAAAAATAGATATATAGAAACTATTTGGAAGTATTTCCAACGACACATCGATGATTTGTATATCCAAGACGGGATGTAATGCGGCAAATATTTGTGGGGTCCGAGCAAATATTGGTTACCTGCGGGGCGAGAGCCTCCAGACCGAATCGGTGCTCCGGAGTGTTTACGTTGATGTTGAATGGGTACAATTGTGTTTTGATGCAGGGCAGTTGTATGTGATATCATGATAATGAGTGTGGGTTTATTTCCTTTGGAGAAAATTTTATAAGGTTCTAGGCAAAGTTATGCCTAAGAAACAGATAAAAATACTAATATTTTATTTTTTAGTAGAAGATAAGTGAAGAACATAGTGTTTTATTAATAAATTCGCAGAAATTATAAATTTATACTAATTGTATATACAAAATATTGTATTGAGGCCGGTCGTGGCGCAGCGGCACGAGGTGTGACTGCAAAACCGACTGGTTGTGGGTTCGATCCCCACTCGAGGAGATGAAATATTTACTTAAATTTATATTTCCATTTCTTCGCTCTGGTGTCGAGGTTAAGCGCGGCGTTGAGTTCTGCCACTCAACACGCAATGCCTCCAGAATTCGGCAGAAAGTGGGGAACGGAGTGTCTTAACACTAGGTTCCCTCTGCCTACCCTGCTGTGTGCGGGATACAGCGTGAAGCTAATTTTTTTTTAATTTTTTTTGTATATACAAAAAATCTTCTAAACGCATAGTTGTGAATGGTTGTTATATACTACCTAATCATATTTATATTTTTATTAGTATCAACAAGTTGCGAAATAAAACTAGCTTTATTTACATTTACTCTGTATCCCGCATATAGCAAAATAATTTTATACTAAACAATACAAAATAAGGCAACCAAAAAAGACCAGGTTGTTATCTGCGTCCACCCGTTCGCTTAGTCACCAGAAATCCCCTCACCTTCGCTTGGGGTGAATATATTACACGTAAGACGAAAAGTCCTGGGGTCCTATTTGCGTGCTCTTTACTCCTTAATACAATTCTTTACATGGGTTTTCTAGAATTTGTGTTTTGCGTGTGTTTGTTCCTTAAACCAAATATTAACTAGGAATTCTAGATTATTTATTTGACATATAAATTTGTATTTGTTGTTACAATTTTTCATTTTTTTTATACAGGCAGTGAAAACTAAGTAAGTATAAAAACATTGGGTTCATATTTTAAAAATCTCGTTGAATAGTGTAACCCAAGTGAAGATCATTCAACCCTGAATAAAGACCGTATGTTGTGGATACGATACATTGAGCTTACAGTCAATTATCAGAAGATTCAAAGGTACTTTGCAGATATAACCGAAATACATTTTTTTACATACATTTCCAAGAGCGTACCACAGTAGCTCAAGATGGCTGACTAGACACTCTCTCACTTTTATTTATTTTCTTCTCTAGTGGACAATACACAAAAGTTCAGATACCTTAACTGTAGGCCACGACTCGTCGACCGTCTTGTATATATTTCTTTACACAATTCTTTACATGAGTCTTTTCTAGAATATATATATAATATACGCATCTGGCTGTGTGTAATTCAAGTTTTTAGTTATATTTCAGAAGTAATTGTTATTTGCGGTGGCGGGCCGCGCTCGTAAACTCCGCTAGCTGGCGCGCGTTTTATTACTCTGCATCCTGCGACACCTAGCGCTGGCGCTGGTCAATGCCCACGGTTCTTGTTCTTGAATATGAGCTTGCAAGATTTATAGTTAGTAGGTAATGGTTGGTTTTTATAGTTTTACAGCGCGATTGGTGTGAATTCTATTCTTATTTAGGTAAAAAAGTAATAAGTTTGTATTTGTTTTCCACGTTTGTAGGGAAAAGCGTAGCGTTAAATCCGCCATTCCATTTCCAGTGTCTGGCATCAAAGTGGCGGAATAGTGGAGTGCGCCATAAGTTGATAGAAAAAAAATGCTCTATTCAAAATTCTATTTTAAGACAATGCACTTAAAGATGAAATGAGATTTAAGAAACCTTAACATTTTAAAAAAGATTATTTTTTCTAGCTTCACTCTGTACCCTGCACATGAAGGTGTAGGCAGAGGGAACATTGTGTACAGACACTCTGTTCCCAACGCACCGTCCAATTCCCGAAACATTGCTTGTTAATAGCGCAACTTAACTATTTTCTCCTAAATGGAATTTAAAGTACTAAACTATTGCATTTATTTAGACACGTTCCAATTCTATTGACTTTCATATATTCAATATAATAAAAGAATATATAAAAAAAGTGAATATTACTTTTATGGTTAAAGAAAGTATAGTTGTAATAAATAGCAAGAAATTTGTTGTGGCGGCGCAAAAAACAGGAACGTGCGTCGCAACCGATATAAAAGGCTGTGACCGAGTTACGTAGCTCACTTTTTGTCACCTTCAATAGTGTTTTACCACAATAACCTAACAAAAGATCCTAAATGTATTCTTGAGGTCATAGTGGCACATCGTCTGACTGTAAATGTGGTTGTGAGTTCGATTCCCCTCGGGGGAATATTTTCTGTTCTGATGATAAGCGCGTCGTTGTTTTCGCCATTCAACACGTACTGTTTCATAAATAAGTGGAAATTAAGGAACAGTGTTTTAACACTAAGTTCTATCTACCTATCCGGTTAAAGAGGAACATGAGTGAACGTTAAAATAAATAAATAAAAAAATTAAGTTATGTGATAAGTTTGCGTTGAGTTCCGCCATTCAACACGCAATGTCTCGATAATCGGGTGCGTGGGGAACGGAGTCTCTTAACACTAACTTTATCCTGCTATATGCAGGATACAGCGTGAAGCTAAACATATATAAAAAAAACAAAAATAAAATAAAACATTCTCCTTAGTTACTTTAAAAAGTAGGTCGACAATATTGCATATTGTAGTGAGAGTAAACGAATCGGACAAATCTGAAAGTTAAAACGTTTTTTGACAAAAACCGACCAACGTGAATAGGTCTTTTGTGAGTTTTAAATGAATCGAGTTGAACCGTTGACCGATAGAGGAAAGTTAAAGCGATATAATAGTTTTTATACATGTAAAAATATATAAAAGATTGCTTTTATATATTTTTACATGTATAAAAAGTTGAGGCCAGTCGTGGCGCAGGGGCTCAAAGTGCGACTGTAAAATCGACTGGTTGTGGGTTCGATCGCCACGCGAGGATATTAAATATTTATTTACATTTATATTTTCATTTCTTCGCTATAGTGTCGAGGCCAAGCGCGGCGTTGATTTTTTTTTTATATACTAAATATCCTACTCACAACTATCTAAATACTAATTTATTATAACCGTTGTGTTAAATCAACGTTACGTCATACATATACTAAGTATTTAAATTCAATCTACATACATACAAATATCAAAAGTATTTATAAATTAGAATTAAATTAATCATCAATTGTTTCAATTTAACTCCTCCGCCCCTCATCTCCAATGAGCCGTTCACGCGGAAAACAATGGCTACTACTAATTGTAAACTTATTTAGGAGTAAGCTCCACTGCACACAGACAGACAGACAGACAGACAGCTTTCAAGCTCGAAGCTCGCTCCAAAGCTTGTTTTGACCCGAACTTTGTCCACAGTGCGAAGCCATTTATTGTCGCGTCCATTCAAAATGTTTTATTCATGAGAAACGTCGAAAATCTGGTTAAAAGATAACGGCAGAAGCGATTTAAAATTTTAAATTCGATGCCGTGAGCTCCTCTCATTTAAATATTCCGTACCAATAATGAAGTGTTAACTTATCATTCAACGTGACCAGTAGTGTCGTTGTTAGCCAAATAGTTTTTTGATTTGGAAATTTATTTATTTATTGTAGGAATATCTAATATTTATGATAAGTTTATATATTATAATTGCTATAAAACTGTATTAAATAATCGTTTGTTTCGACTTAAATGAACAAATTATTTTCGTTTATTAGGTAATCCATATTTATTACACGTATTTCACTATTGAGGACACGTAGAAGAAGGACATTTGTGGTTTTATATGGGAATACACTTTATATAGTTTGTCATCACAAGGTGTTTTTAAATACAATGTTGCAATTTTTTATTATTTTCGATCTCTAATTGTTTTAATTATAGCACCAGCTTGCAAGGTGCTACTATTTTATTACAATATTTTTTCCTGAACCTCTTTTCTAATAACATTTTTTTTTAAAATAGCTCTTCGTGTTTTGTGTCTTTTGCGTTATATATTTTTGACTCAAGCATATTGTATTATATTAATATAAAATATTATATTTTTTAAAACTTAAATTTATTTGGATGAACGTCTCAATCTCATCGAACTACTGGCTAGAATTTAAAACATATGATTGTGTTGGTTAATCAATGATCAATATTATTGAAGTAAGCTGTACTATACTATACTATACTATATAACAACACTCTTATCGTTTCTATGTAATCCACTCCACTCTTCTGTCACAGTTACTTCGGGCACTCAGACTCACGAAAAATTAAATATAACATTAATAAAATCAATGAAACTCGAACTTATATCATATTTATACAAATATTAACTTCCAGATAAAGATATAAAAGGATATTAGACTATATTTGTTATCTAAACAAGTGAGTCACGTCTCTATTCTTAGGTAATTACGTGTACGTACGTGGTAGGAAACTCGGATGATTTCTCTGATCAATACCTCACTACAGCCGCCGTCGAGGAATATAAAACAAATCGGCTTATTTAAATAAAGGAATATTTATATATTCTAGTATCTAAAGATCTCAATGTATTCCTTTATAAGGTAAAGAATAATTCTATTTAGTTCTTTGCGTTTATTCTGAATTCTTTGTAACGCCGCTATAAAAACAAGTTAAGTAAAGTAAAGCTTTGGATTTGAAATTATTAAATATTAATTAGAGGTTTTTTGTTGAGAAGGAATTTGTGAACGTCTTGAGTTATAATTAATTATTTTACCTTTACTTTTATTGTATAACGACATTGTTTCACCATTTTATTTTAGAATGTCTGGGTTATTTAAAATATTAGATAGAATATAATATGTAGTTTTTATCTATGTAGATTAATATGATTGCATATTTCATTATATTTAGCATTATTGCTTATATTTGACAAAAAAAATCGCGTAATCTCTCTATTTTAATATAATTTTTTTTTATAGATAAGAATACTAATAAAGGTCGAATATAAAATTTATAATGTTTTAAATAAAATTTTAAATATAAATTTCGAAATATTGCAAGTTTACATAAGCACTATGACATATTTACAAAATATATTAAGTACATACAAAATGAAGTAATTAAATATAAAAATAAATAAGTTACGCTTTTATTTGGTCGAGCTGTAACTATGTAATAAAATCTAAGAATCTGTATTTGAACCAACTTTAGTAGGTAACAATGAGCTGGTGCTGATGATGATGATGGAGCGAGGACTGGTGCGAGGAGGAGCTGGTGCTGATGATGGCGCGAGGACCTAAGAATTGGAGCTCTACAGAGGTTACTAGTAAAACATTTGTGTTTAAGCTCATATAATTTATAGCTACGAGCACATTTTATAGCACTTGTACCTACCTCTTCGTATAGAAAAGCGTGGTTTTTTGTTTTTGTACTATATACTATTATTAAAATTTTAGCTCTGTAGATATATTAGTAAATATCAATGTTAATGGAATGCATCTAGGCGACATACTCGTATCACGGTAAACCTTGTTTGCCGTCACTATAACAGCACGGTGCCTGTAAAAAATATGTATAATTGATGTATTGAGTTCAACATTCCAGTAATTAGGTACATAGTTTACAATCCTTAAATGTATCCTTAATAAACATCTTATACGTACATAAAATGCAGAAAATACATAAAATGAATATGGATCATCATTTAGCTTAACGAAACCCGTAAAATATGTATAAATTATTTTTTTTTCTCAAATGGAACTTGAATCACCTACTGTTGTTTAAAATAAGAGCCAACTGCACCACAATGGCGTCATTAATAGTTTTATATGCGGTAATAAATAAACTATAACTATAAAACGTGACTTAAGTAGAATTGTAAGAATTTCATAATTTCAACACGCCAATAATAAGCTTTACGAAGAAATCATAAATTGTTTCTCGTGTACAAATAAAAACAACTGAAAAGCCAATGCTGAAAGGATCTAGCAATAAATCTAAATATTGGCCTTATTTCTATCTAAAAATATATATGAGGCCAGTCGTGGCGCAGGGGCACAGAGTGTGACTGTAAAACCGACTGGTTGTGGGTTCGATCTCCACTCGAGGAGTATAATATTTACTTACATTTATATTTCCATTTCTTCGCTCTGGTGTCGAGGCAAGGCGCGGCGTTGAGTTCTGCCACTCAACACGCAATGCCTCCAAAATTCGGCAGAAAGTGGGGAACGGAGTGTCTTAACAGTATGTTCCCTCTGCCTACCCTGCTGTGTGCGGGATACAGCGTGAAGGTGATTTATTTTTTTAAATATATATTTTAGATTTATTAGACTAACAGTAGCAGCTCTGTGTATGTATTTTGACGTTGGCCGTTATGTTTGTGTTGTGGATTCGATGTCCACTCAGCGAAATCATTTTAATTTTCTCGTTCTGGAAACAAGACAAAGCGCGGCGTTGAATTTCGCCATACCACATGAGCTTTCACGCACCGTAAGCACATATAATATAGTATAGTTTGCTATTCTTGTAACTATTTAAATTTACGGTCACTCTTAAAAAAATAAGGCATTTTTAAATATAAAATTTATAACGAAGAACTAGAATTGCATTGTAAACAAACGTTGCGGGCGACTATTTTAAACAACATCTATGTATATGTTTTTTCATTAGTGTATTCAGAATTGGAATATAAATAAATGTTGATTTTAACAGTTGAGTGTTCTTATGACGTGTTCTTATACATAATAATTTATTATTTTAATGTATTAAAAAATTTCAAGCGTTCTAGATTTTTTTTATTATACAATTATTTTAATATAAAGGCTAGCGTCGTATTTAAATTATATTCTTATGTAATCATATTACCAAATATGAAACATGGATTTAAAAAAAAAAGCGAGGAACATTTTTTGGAGGTCAACACTAGGTTCTAGGTTGTATGCAAAAAAATAATTCTAGATTTTAGTAAATTTTATATTGTATAATATTTTTTAGTTGCAAGAAGTTTTATAAACTTTCTGAAAACTTTAAAACTTCAAATTAAACGGGAAAAAATACAATTTTTAACACTGGATTATATCATATAATAAAAATTACGGAGAAATAAGTAAAAATCTTTCTTTTTTATATTCGAATTTGAAATATAGCGGTAATATATCAAGAAAAATATATTTTTTAATTATAATACAAACTTTATAAGGGATGATATGATTTTAGTATTATTATGACGTTCTAATTAGTTTATAAATGTTATCACGTAATGTGAACACAAAGGCCCCCGTCCTTAGGGACTTATCATATTATCATTAATTTATCATTCGTACGAGGTTTTGGCATTTGCAATTAACTGGGCGGAATTCGAAAGCTTTTTATTTTTATTTTACACTAGCAACATTGATTTATTTATTTTTATTAATTTATACTAGAGTAAATAAAGCCTTGATAAAAAAGTAAATGCATATTTAGGTGCAATCATAATTTCGTTTTAGCACCAGAGTCGTCAGACGTTTATACAAGTAAAAATGTATATCTTTTATTTACAGGTCCTCGACCCCCCACCATCATCCCACATCCCAAATCCAGTTCTTGATATATGCTCAGAAATATGTGGACAAGGTGAGAGCGGTATTAAAGACAGTAGCGTTGGGTGCTCTCCTTTCTGGCTAACCCGCTAAGGATTAAAAGTGAAATTAAAAAAAAGTTGAATAAAATAGATTTTCCTGAACTACCCTTCTATATAATAAACAAAAGAATTCGATTGCATTGGCAAATACACTATTAAGTATTTTAAACTTTATCAAACGTAATTTACTTAACTTTTGTATGATATTGAATAATAAATAATAAATTTTGTAACTTTATTATATATATTCCTGAATCCCAGTAATCGGATTTGGATGAAATTCCGTACACCTATAGTTTATAATCCGTATTAACACGTATGATACACATAAACAATACGGTGTGTAGGCTGTTATTTACGTTATTAATTGGGAGGAAAAAAAAAAACAATAAATTTACAGGTAGTTGTTTTAAGATGCATATAGTCGCGGACTAATTTTTTAGCTATATATGTATAGCAGGGTAGGCTAGGAAAATTGTGTTAAAACACTCCCTCCCTCACTTTCCGCTCAACTTTCGGGACATTTGCTTGTTGTGTGAAACTCAACACCGCGTTTTATCTTGTTACCATCTAAAATTTTTTTTTTATATATTTGATATGTTCATATCTATGGATTAAGCTTTTATATTTACCTAAAGTATTTCTTGTTTAACTACAATCTTAAACAGTTAATTATAAATACATTTTTAAATTAAATCTCTGAGTACAGAAGTATTTCTCAAAGGAAACTCAAATCTAATTTAAAGTGTGAATTAAGTTGCGCAAAGGTCTTACTATAATACCTACCGTGAGCGCTCGAATGGCTCGAATAAGCAACTTTTAATAGCCAATCAAAGACGTCACAACTGTTGGGGAACTCTGATACCGTACTTATGTTTCTATAAATTATTATAAATCATTGGGGATTTTAGATGTTAAGCATAAATAGCTTGAAAAGAGGTCGTTCTAGCGCAGCGTTAAGCATCTGTCTGTAAACGACGGTTGCGCGACGACTTTCGACACTTAACACACAAAAAATAGAGAATGGACTCACTACGCAAAATCTTGAAAGATGAGCCGGAAGTGGAGAAAAGTATAAAAAAATATAGAACTCGGCTCGGATTCAAATCAACGACCGACGTATGAAAACACGCAACAAACGTGCCACAACGGCGTTATGACCTGCGCGAACTTAATTTAGTAGAAATACGTGGCTAAGGTTACGGTAATAAAAATTCTAACATTTCAATAGCCATTGTAAAATAATCATGAATGTGATTAAAGCGGCCTTAGCGGCGCAGCGGCGTTTGTTTGTAAACGCGACAGTTGTGGCTTCAATTCTTCATTGGAGGAATTAATTATTTTCTGCCATTTGATACATAAATATCTCGAAAATTGCCAGAAAAGTGAGAAACGGCGTGTCTTGACACTATGGTCGCTCGGTCCACCCTGCTATGAGGGAAAAGCGTGAAGCTCCTCTTTAACTTTTTGTCCACTCAATCTCCCCATCGAGCTCTTTTTTTACAAATACTTAAAGAAACGTGTGTAAAACAAAAATAACGACAGTTCCAAAACAAATTGTATCGCGGCGGGCGCTGGGGCGGCGGGGCGGTGGGGCGCGCGCCTAAGAGCCCTAAGGTCAAAGTTTTCTTGTTCACTCAATTTTCCGCTTCGCAAATCAAACTTGTTCGTCGTAATTCAGGACGGCCTGATGAGATGATTTGCTTGCTGTTGGATGAAAATGTATCTTGTACTATGTACTAGTACTTATATAATATAATACGTATACATAAAAGGAAATGAATAAAAAAAAAAGAAGAAAAATCCGTTGTAGCGCCGCGGCACAGCGTCACACTGTAAGCGCGAGGGTTGTGAGTTCGACTCAACCTCGTGAGATCGAATTTTTTTCTATGTTTCCTCTGCCGACCGTGTTATATACAGAATACAGCGTGAAACAAAAAAAATATTGTGTTATGCCACGATGGCCTCAATCTTCAGTCGGTCTTTCCTTACTTTTCCTAATTACAAAAGCTATAAAAATCTTAAGTTTAATAGTTTTCCCGCTTTATTTTAATAACATAATAGAACTCCTTGCAAAATCGAAGCAACCATTCAGAATTTTATAGACATTACCTTGCATAGAAATAAAAGGACTCGGAAAGCCATAAAATAAATAACTTAGAACAATTATAAAACATTTCGTAGGAAAAATGTCGCATTTAAATTTCAATAGGATCATAAAAATTATAATTTTGCAATATTTTGCTATAATGGTGACATAAAAGACTCTTAGCAGTTAATTTTATCAGTATCCTTGTAGAACCATAATTTTCAATATAAAGGTGATTAAAACTAAAGTTGTCGGTAAACGTTCGAAAATTTATTGGTGGTATTGTTTTATTTATTGCTGTTCAAAGTTTCGAATACAAAAAGAGAAATATTAGAATTTTATCTGCAGGTAGATCGCGCGACGGGACAGGTGTTTGGGTACAAAAACGGTAGCCGGAAAAAAAAATTGTTTGTTTTTCTTTAAGCTGTACATAGCAATCCTGCTATGCAATGCGTCTATCCAGACGGAGAGAACATGGTGCCAGTACTCGGTTTCTCACTTTCCGCACAATTTTCGTGTTGAATGGCGGTGAGGTCGAGTGAGATACAAATCCACAACTATCGCTTTATTCTAAAATAGCTACCACTGAGCTCACTTAAAACTAAAAATATTAATTGTTCATTGCACTCGAAAAACGTAAGCGGTCAGTAAACCCAGCTAAGTTCGTTAGCTAGAAATGTCAATCTTTTGTTTTATTACCAAAATTCCTTTTTCCCCTTCATTCTCAGGTAGCGGGGATGATTTATAGCCACGTTGTTTGTTCAAATAATCGATTTTTAACCGTGAAAATTACATAGAAATAACACACTTAGAGTTGAGGAGATTAGGGTGATAATACAATGGGCCGTGTTCAATACAGAAATATCACATGTGCTAACAAAGGTTCGTCCGTGAATTCGGCAAATCGTATGGGATCAGGTTTTATGGCTCATTTCGTAATCAATTTGTTAGTTCAGTTAAGAATTGTTTGTTAAATGACTTTATACCTCTAATGTCAGGTGCATATTAGCGTTAAATTGTATAAATAAAATATAAAAGTATAAAAAAATATATTTTTTTCTATTTACATTAACTTTACATATTTTTTATACATATATACATTATAATATACAAACTAAATGAATATATACAAAATAAATACGGCTATTTTAGCGATTTTTATTAGAGCTGGCACTAACCGTTGTTAACCAAATAATTATATATTTCCATAATAAATATAATAAATAAAACGTCAAATTATTAAAATTTAAACACATAAAAGATAATATCTGAAACGAGCCATCTCATAACTTAAATAAAATAGTTTATTAACATTCCTTATTCGCAGAATATCTCATATAAAGAACCAGTTTGCGATCGTTTATTATCTTATTGTTTGCATATTTTAGTTTCCAGACCTAAACAGTTGACTAACGGCAAGGCAGTCGGTTTGAAGGTCGCGGATACGATTCCAATCCAAAACTTTTTTTTTGTTTCACGCTGTATTTCGTATAAAGATAGCAAGGAGAACCTAGAGTTTCACGCTTTTTTCCGCATGACTGGGTCGGCATTGAATTTAATGACAAAACACTCCGTTCCCAACTTTCCTACAGAAATCGAGACATTGAGTATTGAGTGGCAGAATCCAACGCCGCCTTGGGTCTATAAGGGTGTAGCAAGAAAAATAATTTGTTCCTCAGATCGACTATTTCACTGTGCTATACTGTGATAATTGCTAGAAAATTTTCTTTAGCTTTATATTATGATAAATAAATATTATCTGCATTATAATGGATAATAGGATATAGTCCCCTCGTGAAGTCTGTAGTCGCCAAAAATATGATGTCAATGACATTTTAAAAGCTACCGAAACGCGTAAACGTATCGTGTCATATGGAGGCACCTGTTTTTTTATAGATATTTATGTTTATTATCTAAATATAAGCGTATATTTAGGGCGGTATGTCCAGTCTATTATAGATGAGAAAATATTTTTAAAGATCTCTCGATTAAGTAACATAGCTTTAAATTTAAAAGTTTTGTATACGCCTGTTGTGTAATAATCTTTTTTACAATGATTAATTTTTGAATTCCTACGTAACTTACAGATATATATCTAAAAATTCTAAAAAACGAACGAACGAACGAGATTACTTTACGTTTTTATTTTACGACGACTATTATATTATAAAAGAGAAATACTCGTAAAGTAGATAAAAGAAAATTACATTTAAAAAAACACTACAAAATCTTTTCTATTGCATGCCACCTAAAAATCCATACATATCCGACGTTCATCTTCCCCGTAGGTAAGAGGGTCAGTTCAGAATAATATTAATACGTGTTAGGGTAACTGTGGGGTAGCACATACCGTGGTGTAGGTACTAGGTGGCTGTAGGGTGTGGGGTGCAATCCCCTTAGAGGGAAGATGGGTAAATTCACAGGAAATGATTACGGTTTAATGTATTTTCAATGCAGTAGATTGCTTTTATTTTTCAACTTAAGGTATCTGGCGCTATTGTGGCGTAGTTGGTAAACGTGATGCGATAAATAATGAATATGATAAAAAAGAAATTCAAATAGATATATTAAAAGTGTTGCCAAAATTTAAAATAATTTACTTTGATAAATAGTTTCAAAATAAATAATAATAGGTAATACACTTAAAGAACCGCTATAACAAGTTTATGAGGAGTCATCAAATCCTAAGCACCAGGTACTTCAGATATGCTAACTTGACTTGACTATAAACTAGCTATGTACCTGTCGCATATATTATAATATATAAATAAAATATTATCTTATTTTTTATCTGGGGCATTTTTAAATTTATCTTAAGAAATTTTCAGCTTCACGCTGTATCCCGCACATCACCTGGGTAGATCACCTGGGTAGGCAGAGGAAACCAGGAACCTAGTGTTAAGACTCTCCTTTTCCAATAAGTCTGTTCTGTTCCCTACTTTCGTTTATAATGTATCTATGATGTGTATCTGCTACAGCATTAGATTCACACTTCAAGTCCTATATTAAATGCTTTAATAAAATTTTCATGTTCTACACTCTTGATATATGAACAACCCTTTCAAATTTAATTACAGATTTTCTTTACATTGCATGTAAAATTTTCTATACAAAAGTGCAAAATAGGTGATTGAAATGAAGCTCATTAAAAATGTTCTACATAATTCCATTTAGAAAGTATTTAAAACGCGATATATGGGAAAATCCCTTAGAAAATATGTCGTCCATTGCGTTACGAATGTTGAGTAACAAGAAAGCGACGCCTTCTATAGATTGTATGAAAATCTATGACAGTTTCTAATATTGTGGATTTTTTCTTAAAAAAATTGT
Organism: Heliconius himera; assembly: GCA_021202915.1. NCBI lineage: Eukaryota > Metazoa > Arthropoda > Insecta > Lepidoptera > Nymphalidae > Heliconius > Heliconius himera. The sequence goes on from JAJHJA010000427.1 coordinate 223,921, forward strand.
AAATTACAAAAAAATGTCTACAAAATTTGTGCTCTTATACTAATAATTATAAAGCTTTCAATTTTAAGAGTTGAATGCGGGCTATCTTAAAAAGGATATGTAACTCTTTTTTTCAAGTTAGTTAAAAATATAATGAAAAAAATGAAAATATACTACTCAAGTAGCAATTCGTGTTTTAATCTTGTTAACATTAGATTGTGATTTGTGAACGGCAGTAGGTACTGGCTACTGGCAGTAAAACTAGTTATCTATAAACTGTTAACATTTTTATAATGTTATCGCTAAATAATTTTATCTACAACTATAAATCATTTCGTTAGAAATTTCTTTTATAAATTTATAATTTGACAGAAAATACGCACCCATAACCAATTGCCGTATCTTTACTAATATTATAAAGCTTAGTAGAGTTTGTTTATTGAACGTGATAATCTCAGGAACTATTGGTTCGATTTGAAAATTTCTTTTCATGTTGTATTATCGAGGCTGTAACCATGCGCCAAACCATGGGTAGTTACTAAAGATATTTACTAGAGGGTCCTGGAATTTAGCTTGGAACAAAATTGTTTATTTTTTCAGGGTACATTTTTTATCAGTAAAAGTTTTGGTGTGGGTAAAAGACTATCATGGAAAGGGCATGGACCATCTGGTCCCCTCTATTCCGACGCCCATGTACACAACTCTTAGTTATTCCAAGTAAAAAAGCTACTCAATAATAAAAAAACTCATCCCCACCAATAAATGAAAGGCCAGGATTGAATAAATTTATAAATAAGTCATAAAGTTGTAGTGTGGTTGTAATATATCGTCGTTACAAGGTATACAAGGCTTGTACTGGCCAGATTGCAAGATAACCGATAAGATAATATATCGCGTACGAAAATATTTTTTATCGAACACTCAACTGGACGCTATTACTATGTATGTGTAGGTATATGTATACTAGCGTTTACTTCTGGTATCGCTGGAGGAATTAAAATATTGAATCTTTGTAATACCCTAATACCCTGCAATACCCTAGTAACACTGGGCTCCCAGGCGCCCTCTGCCTAACATGCTACTTGCCGGTAATTCTCGAGATTAGTTCAACCGAATAAATTTGTGAAATTATTAGTAGAGTTCGGTAGTGGTATATGAATTGTTGCGTTGACTGACGCCACTTAATATCCAGTATCTGAAAAACTGGGAGGAAGTGGGAAACGAAGTGTCTTAACAATGATTCCCTTTGCATATCCTGCTATATATGGGCAAATGAATGGAAATGCTGCTTTTTAATTGTAAAGGTAAAGTTAATAGACGTATCTAATAATAAATAGAAATCAGACACCGAAAACAAAGAAATAAGAAATATGTCAGATTTTTTCTGCCTTTCGTGATAAATGCGAGATATGAAAAAAAGGAACGAAAAAAAAAAGGATTTGACACGGCATTTGTAAGTCAGCGGACAGTTCACTATGGCAATGATGAATGAACGTGCAACGGCAACACTTTTTATATTTAGAAATTGGGTTGTAAATCACTTTCAGGGAATACTTGTAATTAATAACTAAAGTTTCTGCTTACTATAGGCTAAATACACATATATATTTTATAAGCCTAAGGTATATTTTAGTGAAGGGAAAATATAAGACGGAGTAAGGGTAAATAAATTCTTTATATGGAATTAAAAAAATGAAAATAATAGTAGTATCATTTCCAAAGGTTAAACGCCCCCACGCTGATGCTCAATATTATGGTACACTAACTGATGTCGTTAAAAATAGTTCAAATCGATTCAGTTTTTTACTTTTGCCTTTGAGCGTCAATCAGTCGATTGAAATCATTCATTTATAACGAAGTGTCAAAGCCTAACATTCATTTGTATAAATTCACAACACAGTTTAAAAAGTTGAACAAAAAATCGATTTTTATTATTATTTGTGTATTCGAGTTTAATGTTGTTTTATTTCCGATGACAGTTGTTCGCAGCAGTTGGCTGTATTTATGTGCGACATTTTTTTTGATCATAATTGACTGATACATATTTAAAACCAAACATATCACAATAATTTTAAAATTTATAATAATAATAAACACTATAAAATCCATTACTTGTTTTATAGAAATATGCATTAGAAAATGGTTCTTTTTTATTTTTAGCTTCACGTTTCATTCATAGCGGGGTAAACGCTACGGATTGAAAACGTTATTGTTAATAGGAAATAAGTAGTGCAATTACCAATTAAAAAAAAAGAAGCAATTCTCAACAAGTGTTTAGCATTTATCGTAACACATGTAACGCTGGCCGATAGCCTATCAGTGATGGATGCTTGCGTTTAATTACACGCGCTATCTGCACGATGATTTATTGATATTGCAACTTGTAATGTTACATTTTCCATTGATATATTTTGGCTACCAGTTACTTTTGTTGAGAATATTCTAAAATAGTTTCTAATTTCATCGCTACTTGATACAAATTTGTTTGGCGTATCAATAATATATATACAGCATATATCTGTGAAATAAATAAATTATATAATAATATGTTAATGTAGGTAGGTAATATTTTTCATAAAAATTAGGTTCTTTTTTAGTTTTTGCCTTATATATTTATTTTGGGCAGTGGTACTTTTTCTTATCAAAGAAAAGAGGAGGAAATTTAAATATCGTTATTTCACAGAGAATCGAAATCACAATCATCGATTAGACACATTTCGCAACTGAACCATAAAGTACTCACAATTTATTATATTTATCAACCAAATTCAGATTTCAAATCGGCAAGAACAATAGTATGTTGATAGAACAAGCTCAATCAGAGCATAGTTGAAGCACAACGCATTGATTGGCCTAGTTTATCCGTCGAACGCTATAATTGCTTGTTACAACCTGTTTGACTGCTGCTTACTGTCACCGTGGCAGCTGTATTGATCATGCAATACATCAGGGAGAAAGATTTGGGCGAAAAAGAAAAGAAAATGGCGACATGTAAAGTGAATTAATTCATATACCAGCTGCAGTAAATAAAATGCGACGTTGAGTTACGTGATTCTACACGTAAGGTCCCAAATTCGGGCGGAAAGTGGAGTGTCTCGAAGCTAGGTGAGAAACCTAGCTTCTGCTATATTCGTTATGCTGGAATAAAAATAATATGACAAATTTGACAGGTTCAGTTACTTCCTACTTATTATTTCAGCAGGTGCGTGGATTTAGTCAATGTTAAAATTATAAAATGTTAAAATTATATATTTAACAACTAATCAAAAAATACTTAAAAATATACTAAAATGCTAATTTTTAAATGTTTTATGATTCATAAATTTTAAAAATATGTTTTTCAAAGGTAACCGCCGCATTTAAATTCTTAATTCTACCTAATCACGTCTTAATATAGATAAAGCTAATGAATGATTAGTATTTCCAGCGTAGTATCTTTTTATATGTTTAATTAACATTTCTTTATCAAATTGGAACAAAACTGTCAAGGTCTTGAAGATTGTATAAAAATAATACATGTTGATGGCGAATCTCTTGTGATCTAAAGAGTTATAGATATTTGTGAAAATTAAACTTTTTTACTCACAGGCTAAAGTTATCTGAAATCCGCATATAGCAGGAGAGGGTCGAGGGAAGCCAGTGTCAAGAAACTCCGTTCCATAATTTCTGCTCAATTCCAGTCTCCAGAGTGGGGTAAAGGAAATAATTCATACCCTCGAGTGGGAATGAAAACTTTGAAGTTAAAATAAAAATAAATATTAAAAAAAAAGAAATATTAAAGTAAAAATAATATTTATTAAAAAAAAACTATAATAATTGTTTTCGCCATGACTGAGCTTTAATAAACAAAACGTTATATAACAATCACAAATTAACCCGACACATAAAGACAAACACGAACCAAAAGCTATTTTTAAAAAAAGCTCGCCAAAACCAATTCCCAGTGTAAAATGTGAAATTCAGCTATATTTTCGTTTAAAAAGTAAAAAGCTGTACTGTTTTTAAAACTGGCATTTCCCAAAACGGGGCTTAGCACGTGCACAAAACCTTTACAACGTATTGCGTCTCTTCATCCCCCTTTTAGGAATACCAATTTCGCTTTCCATTCCTATATTCAAAGTATTTTCGAGGCAATCGGTGCCCATGAAGCTATTCAAAATATAACACCAAATCACCGGCGGGAAACGTTTCTAAGGACTGTTAACTAGATTTTACTCTTTCTGGCGGTTCTATATGAGTTTTTCGGTCGAAATAACCTGACAAGTCTGTTTTTTAGAATTTGAATATGATTATCGGGAACGGCGAGACGGTGCGGGCGTACTTTGCTTCAGTAACCAACTATTTGTAGGAAAAAAAGCGTCTTTTCAATTTAAATTCAGTAGTTATCGTTTGTGATTCTCTTTTATCCATATCCTCTTTGCTAACCTCTTAAATGGAAAATTCTTGGAGCTTTCAACTTTTATAATCGTGCCATTACATTAGATGGTGTGCTAAAATTAAGTGTCAGCGTTGAAGACAGTAAAATTACTTTTTTACTTGTTCTCACAAATTTTCTATATTCGGGATAACCAGGAGTAGGTTTACAGTTAATGTTTACGGGGTAAAAGTGGGTGAGAGAGATATTAACGGCCTAAACGGTCGCGGCCTTTTTCTCATCAAACCATTTCTAGTTCGTACTTCGAAGACGGGTCTAGAAAAAATCATTTCGGATTTGGTTAAATAGTTTATCAGTTCTTTTTCTTGTGATAAGGCATTTTGTTTTTCGGTTACCGTTCAATATGGCGCAGTATTTGTATACTTTGTTTAAATACACCAAACAAATTAATTCAGCACGGTGTGGAGTTCTGCCGTTCAACACCCAATGGCTGTCTTAATAGGACAGAGCGTCTTAACCCTAGGTTCCCTCCCATGTTCCCTCTGCCTATCTTGCTATGTGCAAGATACAGCATGAAGCTAAAAATAATAATTAGTAAGTTACGTATTCGAAACAAACTTTTGAGCGTTCAGTCAGGCACATGTTTATTGCATCACGATGGCATCTGGTGATATACGGTTTGGAAAGTTCTATCCCCATTCAGCTTTTGCTCTCGAATTGAAAAATAACAGCATTATAACAGGTGTGAATATCAACTATCAGGGAAACATTTCGTTTTTTTTAACGGAAAACAACTAAAGTCCTCAATGGGAAAGTTGATAGCTAAAAATATTTTTATATAAAAATTGATTTAAAAACACCTACACTGAGAAAATGTTAGTGACAAGTGACTTCATAAATTGGTACAGTTTTAAATTTATTTCACAATAAATAGTATTGAAGTTTAACTTTACTTTTTGTATGTATTATATTATTTAAAATATATTGTTTACAATATTTAAAAATTTTTATATTAAAATTACAATGTTTAAAAAATATACTTAAAAACCATCAGCTAGCCAGCATATTCATTAGGAAGCTTTACAGGCTGATTACGAAGCTACAACGATTCGAATATTTAATAACCGGCCATTGTGCACCACGTGTTTGGACTTGATGAGCTCGGCCCGTGTGTACGATACTGTCCCAGTAAATACAGTACGGTTGACGAGTCGTGGCCGCCCTGAAGTTGGCTGTAGATAGCTGAGCAGATGTGACTTTTACTTACTTTTCATTATTTTGTACAATGCGCAAAAGTTTACAGTGTCTAACTTCAAAGCGGCCACGACTCGTCGACCGTATACAATACGGCGTACAAACGACTCTGTCCCAGCAAGTATCTAAATATGTACTACAGACCTTTGTTATGAGAGTGATATGATAATAATGAGGTGGTTGTTGCCGCTTGGTGTAAACGCTAATTGTTATTATAAACTTTAATTGAGTTTATAAATTTAATTGTATGTTTGATAATCTAAATTTATTTATATAACGACGGTTGTTTCGCGTCTACAGCCATTTGTCACGTATCCCTCTCATTTCGTAAGCGTACCTAGTGACTCACTTTGTTCTCCCTCGATGGAGTCATTGCACATTAAGTCTTAAGATATTATGGTTGGTCAAAAATTCATTTGAGAACTGAGGCGAGGTCTTCGTGGTGCGGTAGGTATGACTGTAGGTACTGCCCGAAGTGTGGGTTCGATGACCTCTCGGATTGATTATGATTAAATTTAAATTGTTATTATTTATCCTCTTGAGAGATAAAGCGCAGTGTCTAGTTGAGTTTCGGAAACCAGGAAGTCAGGTGGATGGGCGTATTAACTGTAAACAGTAGTGTAAAAATATCGCGTTAAGACATTAATGGACCGTTGTGGCACAGTAGACCAAATTCTGATTGTAAGATGTAAGGATTATGCGTTCGATTTCTAAGCTCAGGTACACAAAGTGATTAGAAAATGAGACGGAAAGTGGGAAACCGAGAGAGTCTGTGATATAAAAACACATTTAATTACATTATCGACGTGCACTTAAGCCTACTTTAACAAAGATGCATGTATTATACAGAAAAAAATCTGTATTTTTAATGAACTCGGCATATTGTGGGAGATGAAGGAAACATGCAATCAAATTTATCTCGATCGCACTCGCGAGGAATGTAAATATAAAAACACGAGCGACGGCCTTATACAATTAGTGTTTTATTATAGTAGGTAATTTGCAGAGAAATGTTCTTCATTTGTTTGTGTGTTGACTTTGCAAATACTTTTTGTACCCGCCTCGTCGTAAAAAGAGAAATGTTTTATTTATAGTTTTACAACTTTTGTTTTTAAATCTTTTCTTTTTACTTCCTTTTTTTTATTATATTTAGATGGAGTTAAAGATTTAGTGAAAAGTTTATAATTCTTTTGTATCCTTACTGTAAGATTATTAATGTCAATGACGCGTAATGATAATGATTTTTGTATGAAAATATAAAAAAATGTAGCTTTAAGAGACATAAAAAAATCAAATAAATCTAAATCACTTTTAAATATATATTTTAAAGTAGCTGGTTATATACATATAAACAGTTTAACATTCAAATACAAATAGAACCAAAAGTTTATATTTCAACGCGTTATTTTTATTTAGAATCGTAAAACGTGAAATCAGTGTGGGTACGAGAAAAAAAACGGTAAAATTCAATGTGCGTACGTAAGTCTAAGCGATGGGTGGCCGGCCGGTGCATGTATAAATAATTTGATGAATGTCCCGAGACACTGTACTGTATAGTACGGTCGACGAGTCGTGGCCGCTCGGAAGTTAGCTGTAGACATTTAAGCAGATTTGATGTTAGAGTTTTCTTACTTTTGATGACGAATTTCTTTCGGAGTGAACATAGCACAAAAAATTCAGAAAACCTAAATTCAGGGTGGCCACTACTCGTCGACCATGCTATACTGTAGTCTGTAGGTACGCGGCTACGGTAGCCCAGCGTATATCAGGATTTCTATTTTTGTCTTGAATCCTTTCAACTGCATGTAAGCGCCTAAATACTATCTGATTAGAATTTACCTCAGGTAATTGTGACTCTGTTTTATAAGTATTTGCATTTGCTACACAATAGCTTTGTATTTATTTTAGAGCTTCACGCTTTATCCCCAACATAGCAGGGTAGGCCGAGGGATCTAGAGTTAAGACACTACAGTTCCCCACTTTCCACCCAATTCTGAAGGGCATTGTGGAACTCAACGCCGCGGTTTACTTCGTAACCAGAGTGAGAAAATAAAAATATTAAATGATTTCCTCTATTGAGTGGGAATCGAACCCACAACCTATCGCGTTTACAGTAGCGCGCTTGTGCCCCTGCGCCAAAGCTTGCCGAAAACCTTGCAGAAAGTAGGGAATCAAATGTCTTAACACTAGGTTCCATCCTACCTACCCTACTCTACTAAATACAGAATTAAGCATGAAGCTAACAAATAAATAAACATAGTCTAGTTGAATATTAATTTAAACATATATACATAGATTAAGTTAATAACTTTAACAGTAAGTAAGTACATAAATTACATGTAGATCCAAGACCTCCATTACATAATGTATGAGGGACTGGCTCCTCCGTCCTCATAGAACACCTGTACACGGCGACTTCTTTTTTCCACCCTCCCCAAGTAAGTATTTCAACCCCAAGACAGTCCCAGCTATTGTAAGGAATGTTTTAATTTGCCTTCCTGAATAGGCATTGTTTATACTTAATTTTACATTTAAACCGCTTTTTATAGCAATACTGTTATAGAATAATATGACATATGCTCGAGGAACGTGTTATTTTATTGTATTAGCAAAACATAATATATTTATGTAATCTTACTAGTTGTTAGTCATTCATTAACATTTTATTTTCAATTTAGTTATAAAAATAAAACGTTTTGGTTAATATTAATGTCTTCTTGACATTTTATATGGATATATTATTTTTTGTTTGTTACAATACTACGTATAATACATTTACATATTATAAATAATAATTTTTAATTGCTTGTTTTACCAAGTATGGCGGATTTGTAATTCATAAGTCAAGGTGGTATGGTAACTTGATATTAAATGAAACCCATCTTTGCTATAAATTAATTGGAATTAAAAACTAGCTTTTACCCGTGGCTGGGCTCCTGCTCCCTGCCCCTTGTGCTTAAATGGTAATAACCAACATAACGTGGTATTCTAACTCTGACCGCAATTACTGTGAACACTGTGTTACATCGAAATGATTAACATTGTGTAATATAATGATAAACGGACTATGCAACACATAGAGATTTTTTCTATCTCAACTAGTAGTCTCAGAGATTAGCATGTCCAAAGAAAGAAATATAAATATTTCATTTTCCTTAGTTTTCTATTTCTAATATTTAATATTTTAATTTTCTCGCTCTGGTAACGATTTAAAGCCTTGAGTTATGTAACTCAGTATGCAATGAGTGACATAACTCAAGGCCAGAATTCGGCGGAAAGTGAGGAACGTAGGTGTCTTAATGGAAACGGAGTGTCTTAACATTAGATTCCCCTTTGTCTATCCTGCTATGTGCGGAACACATACTCGTACATATACAGTATTAAACTACAAAAAAGATGTGATAAAACTGCTACAATGTTATTTGAAATTGTAGGAATCAACAAGTAACACAAGTATATTTTCAATTTCAACTAAAATGTCATATAAAAATTCAAACAAAAAGAAATTAACAACAAATTTAATCTAAAAGAGCAACACAAAGGGAAGCTTAATACAAGTTCATAGACCTCTCTATATCCGAATGTACCAAAACGCTTAACGCTACTAATTAGAAGGTGTTAGGTAATACGTAGCAGTGTTTAACCGTTACTAAACTTGAGACTGTTTGAACAGAAGTGCTAGCGCCCACGCTGCGGTGACGAAGAGAGAAGATGCCTGTTCAAATTCGTATTGGGTTGAGAAAAATTATATTTAATTATTCTTTCTCTAATATTTTTCGTTTAAAACGGTGAATTTGAAAAAAATACGAATTCGATGTGTGAAACAATGAATTTCAAGTGTTAAATTCTTAATTTAGTGCTTAAAAGTATAAGTTTGAAGTGAAAAATCTAGAAAATTAACAATTTAGAAAGTATACAAGTACTAAAGCTATTTGATTATTTGACACTCAGGTAATATTTCCTGGGTAATTATTTAAATTCTCCACTCTGGTAGAAAAAAATTGGTCAAAAGGTGCCTTCTGTAACTGCAATAAATCTTGAAGTTGTTTTGTTTGTAAAATGAGAGTACTAAAATTGCTTAAAATATAAGCAAATACTAAATAAGATAATATTTTGATCGCGGCCTCAATACTCAAGCCTCGCACAGTACGGTCAACAAGTCGTGGCCGCCCTGAAGTTAGCTGTAGACGGCTGTGCAGACTTGATTTTATGATTTTCCTTACTTTTTGAATATTTTTCTTACTTTGAATATTTTCTTTCCAGGTAAACAATGCACATTGGGTCAGAAAACCTAAGCTCGAGGCGGCCACGACTTGTTGACCGTACTGTATCTAGTCGTAGTGGATCTATCAGTTTATTTACTTTCGCGTGTATAGTAATGCTGGCAGAATTTGCGTATTTAAAACGCGGTTGCTGTCAATATTTATAGCTAATACGCTCTCATATGTTTATCATAAATTGAATTGATTTTTCTATGAGAAACTCGCTGAAATTTCATGATTATATGGCGAAACACGTATATATAGTGGCGGAACTCAACACAGCGTTTTATTTTGTTACCAAAGCAACGAAGTAAAAAAAAAAATCATTAACCCGAGTGGGAATCGGACCCACAACCGTTACGATAACATTAAGACGCTTGTACCACTGCGCCACGACGGCCTATTTTTTCTTTTTAAGTATAAATTATAAACGAACTTAGTTGCTAACATTTAAGAGTTTACACCTGTTTCTTAACACGAATAAAAATTTTGAACACAATATCGCGGTATTTTAGAGGCCATTATACCATTCATTACGTTGGAAATATTTTTTACAGCTGGAAACGCTGAAAAACGCTGTAAGTAATTGTCGAAGTGTTCTTGGTAAGTGTGAAATTTTATTTCACTACTGGGTATTGTACTTTCGCATATTTTCAAAGTGGATTTGATAGTTAATATAGTGACGGAACTCTCTGCTTATTTTTTTAGGATATAATGATTATATGCTGGAGGTCGTCTTCAGCGGCACAGTCTGATTGTAGATTTGACGTGGTTTTGGGTTTGATTCCCACTCAGGGAAATTAATTATTTTCTTTTTTTCGCTCTGATATCCCGAACTGTATCATACATAATTAAAAAGTAACCAACAATCTCCAAAAACAATTAACATTTTATAATATTACTGAATAGGAATTGAATTTGACAATTTAATTTCATATAATATTACGTACAACGTGTAGATTTTTCAATATTACTTTCTTAGAGCTCACTTACTCTCTATAATAAACCTATCTGCAAAATTTCAATAGCAAAATGGATAACATGGATACAATAAAAAAAACAAGCACTTCGACTGTATCATAAATCTCCTCCACAGACAGACTTCATTTATATTACCAGCACAATGCTACAACTAATAAATTGATGTTGAAATCGTGATTTTGTTATAAATTACTTATTTACAATACATACGGCTATTTAAGTATGTACGAGTACATGAAAAATTACTGTTTGTTTAAATAGTATCCTAGATAAAGCGCGGCGTTGAGTTCTGCCGTCTTGTTCTAATGTCTGATTAAAAAGTATGCGGAGAGCACGGAACGGAGTAACTTAACACTAGGTTCCTTCTGCCTATTCTGCTATAAGGGAATAAGTGTTAAGATGTTTGGGAACTACTGCATCAATTTACACAATTATATAGAAGTTAAGATTTTTAATTTTACTTTAAGTACCAAAAAATCGATAATTTGAAACAGTTTATATCGATAGCCCAATAAGCTGTTTAAGTAGCCATATAATAAAGCATTTAGATTCAATACAGGTTACAAATAGGTTCTGCCACTTTAGTTACGGATATCCCGAACTGTAAGCAACAATTATGCATATTAAGCTCGTAATCGACAGGAAGCCGTTGTAGTAATCTATCGTTACAATAGAATAGTAATTTTGGCATGCACATTTTTATAGCCTAATATTTTACATACTGACCTCAGTTTTGACTATAAATTTAAAAATTAAAACTAAAATTACGTCTTCGTACTTAGTTCCATTGTTATAAATATGTTTTTTTTGTTTTGGTTATTCATAAGAAATTATAAATTAGTTATTTACGTTATTTCAAGTTTTAATTTCGAATTTAACCTAAATAATTTAGTTTCGGTAATAAAACATTGTTATTATATTAGGTATATATTTATACAATTATATTAGGTTTTATTGAATTAAATATGATAATATTGAAATCCAGTCGTATACAACATGTAAAAAAATCGTTAATAATTGTGAGTTTAAATATTAACTAGTGAAAAATTGATATTGACTTATATACTAAGATAATTTTCTGGTGACATACAGATTATGTTTCTATTTGAGCGGAGGACGGAGAGATTCGCTGGATTTTCTATGCCTACCATATTAATATTTAAAAGTACAAAAAATAAACTTAAACTATAGAACTAATTGACTTAGTTAAAAGCAGATTTACGATCGTTAGCAATAAATAACTGTGAGTCAATAGTTATTCTCGCCTTGCAAATGTAACCAAATGTGGTTATAGCTTTTCTGGTGCAATGTACTGCACGCCTTAGGTTCTTGCCGTTTGGCCATTAATTTTTTTTTCTATTTTTAACGCAAGAACTACGACCTCTTTGCGTATTTTTGTAAAATAAAGATTGTTATTTTATTTCAATTATATATTTATGTATACGAATAATAAATAACTGTGTTGAAGACTATTTAATTTTGTTATGTTGATTGTAGTTCTTTTATATCTAATTTAAACTACTAATTTATTTTATTACAAAATGCAATACAATATAAATTATTAGTAATAATATTTGCGTAAATGTTTTATATACAATTTAAAACATTTTTGTATATAACAATAATATTTTTTTAAATGAAAATTTTATTTTATCGTAATTGACAATATATTTTTTTAATTTCGGCTAATCAGAAAACAGACGAAGGGCATAATATCGACCTTCCGATACACGATCGATAGTAATCGATTTCTGAACGCATTGCATCGATATCTCGACTTATCGTCCAAAACAAATCCCGGCGTTATCTAGAAACTATGTAGGTACCGATAACTTACCTCAGTAAAATTTACTTCCACAACACAACACAAACACTATTCACCGTCTTAAATCTAATTGAATCCATGTTATCATTTAAAAGTATCGATCTCACGCGTTGGAACCGTTCTCTGCGACGCGTATATTTTTACATTCGTTCACAAATATGTTTATTGTCCAGTCAATAGTTAAAAGAAACACTTTGAATACGTTTTTATTTGATTAACACTTTTATATATGTGAGTCGCAGTCAGCTGAGCGATTGTTTGTAACAATATATCGGTAATAGTTATTTGTTCTAACGGACGCGTTTACACGGCGACGTTTGGAGAGAGACTGACGGGCTGGATTGAATGAACGGGGGAGCGCGGGGCGTGGCGGGGAGAGCGCGGAGGGGGTGCGCGCGGGGCGGTGAGGTGGAAATATTCACCAATAGATGGCGCTAGTCGCTAGTGAAAGCTTATTTTAAGCACGATGTGTATTTTGTGGGGTAGACTCGTTTGTTTCTAATATCTTACCGCCTTATTCATAAAAAACGCTTACAGAACGTTTAAAACGTTCATTAGTTAAAATGCTCTTTAAGCTTATGAAACGTTTGATAAAAATGCGTATTCATAACAGTTCTGTAACCCTTCTATAACTAATATACGGTTTGTAAGCCAAAATGTTGCCACTACGATGAAAATGGCAAGTAAGCTTGTCAAGTATACCGAATTGACCACAGATAATGTGTATCAATTTATCAAATTCGTCTAATCATAGACATTATTACGGATTAAAATCATATTTTGTTGTTTGTGGTATTGTAAGTTACCACTCAGTGATATCTACGATGATGCAAGCAAGCATATACTAATATTTGTTTACATAGTATTCTGTGCCCATCGTTTGTTTTATTTTAAATATTATTGTAAAATAGCATCAGAATCGAAAATTGTAAAGAGTAAAAAATGCAAAGTAGTGAGAATTGGTTGGAGGATGATAAAGTTGGTTTTACTGATACAGTTGATTAGACCACGTAAGTTTTGTTTTCCTATTATACTTATACTTTTGTCCCATAGATGATCTTGAAAGAATTGGTGAGAGAGAAGGTTTTCAATTATTGAAAATAAAGAGCGAAAAGGTGGCCGCTTGAATAATATATTTAAGTATTTCGTGTATATAGTTACTTATTTTAACAAAGCAATTAATTTTTTAGTTCACACTCAGAACTGCTATAAATTAAAGCCCAAAGGGTATATTATAAAAATGAAAAATATCTAAAGAAGTACAAGTACATTGAAAGGAAGCAGATGTTAAAAACAGGTAGTGGCCCACCACCTACTGCAGCACCAGCAAATAATGATGGTGACCTTGCGGTGTGGCTCCATAATGAGTTCATGGTAGACTCAAATTAATTTGAATCAGATAATCAGGTACATATAAAAATATGAATATTTGGTCAATTAGTATTTTATTTTGAGTAAAGAAATATTTATGTAATTATATTAATTTTTGTTTCAGTATATAACATAATATAATATAGGAATATTACAGGAAAAAAAACCACAAATAAAATTTGATATACCATAAAATTCACCGCTTCCCTGTGACAATTCCGGAGCAGAAAAAGTAATTTTGTGTGTTTTATATTAAAGATGTATTGAAATGATGCACACAAATACTGTCCCGTCCTATCTTATTTTATGTATTTTATTCATAAGGTAAAAATATAAGTTATTCATAAGGTAAGGGTAAGACATGTAAAACATAATTAATTCTGCTGCAAGAATAAAATAACTTCAAATACCACAATATGCAGAAATAAATTTTAATTTAATTATTTAAGATTTTGTAGCCAAGCCCTTCTGTACAATCAATACAAAGTAACACATCAACAATTTTGTTAATACCTAAGTGTGGAATAACACTTTAAAAATGTCAAAAACAAATAATTTGTTGTTATATTTATCCACAAGTTATTCTACTACAAAAGTCTTATTAGCCTAAATTTGTTTTGCATCATAATACATTTAGTAAGTTACACTACCTAAACAATGAACAGAAAGTAATTGATTATAGTTTTTAGATGCACTTGTATACACCCTGCATACCACACCAGCAAATAAGAAACTGAATATTAAAAAATAAACATGTATGTTGAATGAATTAAATTTTATTATTATAACTATAACTAATTATAATCATGTATTGCTAAAGCAATATAACATATTATTAAGTTTGAAATAAATTCTCAGAAATCAAGCAGTACAATCTACAAGCTAATTAGTATAATAAACTTGTAAATAAGATGTATTTCAACATAATTAATACATACTTGTTTGGAGAACTTATATTAAAAATTACATTTTTGGTTACAGCATGACAATAAAAACGGTGCCGCTCAGCAAACCGCAGATAATGAAATTGCCTACAGAAAAAAGCTATATGAGGTCCAGATGGACAATGAAAAACAAAAAGAAAAAACAAAATACTTTTAGAAGAAATCTTTAAAAATAAAATTATATTATAAGACCAAATAAAATTCTTAGAAATGTATATTTTCTTTTTATTAACTAACTACTCACAAAAAT
The DNA here is from genome assembly GCA_021202915.1 of Heliconius himera. Lineage (NCBI taxonomy): Eukaryota > Metazoa > Arthropoda > Insecta > Lepidoptera > Nymphalidae > Heliconius > Heliconius himera. Next base: position 239,162 of record JAJHJA010000427.1, read on the forward strand.
TTTTCCTAAAAAAATTTGTAAAACAGCATATATGCATTTATACTACCCCTAAGACTGTTCATTATTTACATATGTGACTCCAATGCATTTTTCCACATTATTTCTGTTTGCCATATGTGCTTCATTATATTTTTTTTCACTTCGGTTTTGAGGGTTCAGAATAGGACCAACTAAATTCTGTCATAACATGCTCTTCTTTAGAAAAACTACTGGGCATTTTAATAAAATAAGCTGAGTATCGAGCAAGTGCACATGCATTTCGGGCACAGATCCGGCTAGTGGTTGCTTGAGACAACTCATGGTGTTCTTCAGCATCCTCTTGATACTGTAAGGAAAAAAGATAATTTAGTAAGTACTTGTACACGAATACGTGTCACTTTATGAGTACGTGTTGTACGAATAGTATATTTAAGTCATGTAAAATAAAAATACTTACCTCTCGACTACCCCATCATCTTCAAGCAGCTATTACTTTGATTTCATGTGAGGTACCAGAACCTCTAAAATCTAATTAGAGATCATCACACACCAAATTTATTATAAAATTCACAGTAGATTTCGTCGTTCAAGGAAAATGGACTATCCCTGCTTCTATACATCCTTCTAAGATGCGAATTGATGTGTTTTCAATTCCTACAATCGTTTCTAATGCATCTATGTTTTGTAAAGCTTCCATTTTAATCATAAAAGTGGATTGATGCGAATTGTATTAACTATATTGACAGATTATTAATATTTTGTGTACATCAAATGTCATTTTCAACGATCAGCTGTCGAGAATCGGCCATTTTTTATTTTACAGAACGGTTATAGTAGGGTCTTGGCCTCTGTAACTTTACAATAGGCTTATAGAACTGTTTAGCGCTAAAATGCTGTTATGAATACGACTTTTTGACGTTTTCCTTACAGTAGGTTTAAAGAACACTTTATCTGTTCCATAACTTTTTATGAATAAGACCGTTAATGTTTATGTTTTAGGAGATAATTACAAAAATTTCTTTTGTATTTATAATAATAATAATGTATACTAGATAGGAATTTTCTCTAGTATAAGCTCAAGGAAAGTTTTGTAAGATTAAATTTAGGTATAAATATTAATTAAAACTTCATCTTAACAAAATCACTCGAAATAATCTTTTTATTTAGATATATTATAGGCATTATGTAAAATAAAGATAAGCATATTTAATATTAAAGCAACTACCTCATAATTCATAGTATTGAATTTGAATAAGAATGAGCATCAGCTGCATATAGAAGGGTAGACAGAAAACATAGTTTTAAGACTCCTTATTTTCCACGCCAATTTTCAAGACTGCGTGCTGAGTGGCGGTACACAACGCCGCGTTTTGTCTTATTAGCAAAGCGAGGTAATGAAAATAAAAACCCACAATCATCGCGTTAACAGCCAGATAAATAATAATAAGATACTAATGTATTTACTTATTTTACATTTGTTCACTAGCACTGAGTAGTGTTCAGAAGCAGAATCTAATGAGATGTTTTTTCAACTAAATCGTGGAAGCATTTTATTAGGGATGTATAGGTGTGCTGTGAGTGTTTTGCAAGGGGCGCGGGTTCGAACCCGCTCACGACATTCAAATTTTATTTTCTATACTATAGTTTAAGAGTTAATTATTGATTTAAATCTATATGTTTATCGTTTCACAATTATGTGTTATACATGTTCGCAATTATGTATAGCCATTATAGAATCACCTAACACGTTTAGTTTAGTGTTTTCTGTTTAACATCGTGGCGCAGTGCAACAGCATCTCGTTATAACGATGCAATAGTTGCGTATTCGAAGTTCACTCGAGAGAACTATTTTTAATTTCTCAGAATTCGAGCGGAAAATAGAGAAAAGAGTGTCTTGACACTAGATTTCCATCCGCCTCTATACCAACAACCAGCATTTACCTAAATTCGTCAAACCGGTAAAACAAACACAATTTTCTTGTAACAAAATTAAGCGAAGATTAAAAATAAACGTTCATTTCCAATTTTCGTCTCCACATCCTCGAGGAAGGAGGCCGTCAGCGGGTGAGCTGTTCGTGTACTTTCCGCCTCTGATGGAATTAGGAGAGTGTTTTTGAATTATCGCCAGGCGCCCGCCCGCGCCCGCGCCCGTGTCCGCGTCGAGTGTCGAGTGCTCTGTGCCGAACACGCCGATGTCCGGAATCAATTTGCACGGGTTTTAAATTTGTCTGAGGGAAATGAGTGTGTACATTACATTACTGTGGAGCGCAGGATCGGATTTGGATAGTGAGAAAAAGTTAAAATTTGATTATATTTTTTTATAACGTTTTTTAAATTTTTTTAATAATAGTCGGCACTAACACGCGACGGTTGTGGTTAACGATCTTCACTCGAAGAAATGTTTTTTTTAGAGAGGAGGCAAAGCGCGGCGTTAAGTTCCGCAACTAAACACACGATGCCTCTAGAATTCGGCGGAAAGTGAGGAACAGTGGAAGGAGTATCTTAACACTAGTAACACAGCAACACTCCAAGATTCCCTCTGCGTAAAACGATACATATTATAAACTTGGTTTTCTTGCGGCTCCACCCGCGTGATCGAAATGATAATGACTAAGATTTTTGTATAATAAGGTTCCCGTAACTGTAACTGCAAGCATAGTGGCTTACATCAAAACGATTGCCACTATGTATTATATAAACAAAGATAATTTTTCATTAAAATTCAGTAGTTTTTGAGATTGGCGCGTTCAACCCAATAAACTCTTTAGCTTTGTCACATTAGTATAGTTGATAGTATAGATTAGTAAAAGTTATTTACGTATCCTATAAAAATATTTTAAATGGTTATACAGTATTAAGTTCGATAATATGAGATATAGTGAGTTATATAATGGTATAATGTATCAACTATCAACTGTGAGACGTGCGACGCCGCCGTGACAGGCGTGACCGCGGACACGGACTTTGTTAAGTGTCCGGAACGTCGGCCATCAGAATGTATTTATATTTATTATAAATTTATGCAATATATCAATACAACCAAACCCACAACAAAAAAAAAACAAAACTCTCCTCCTTTCTCTTCTTGCTTATTCCCAGATATTGAGTATATATACTACATGATGCAAGCTGATACGTATAATATTTTATCAGAACGAACCAGGATAATTTGATAATTCAGGACCGGGAGACGAAACCTTAAGTAAATATAAATCTACTACCTTCGCGTTGAACTAAGGTTCTCTCAAATAAGATACAAAGTCATGTCTCATGTCTCTTGAATTGAAATATAATAAAAATAAATAAATAATAAATCAGCTTCACGCTGTATCCCGCACACAGTAGGGCAGGCAGAGGGAACCTAATTCTGGAGACATTGCGTGTTGATTAGTAGAACTTAACGCCGCACTTTGCCTCGACACCAGAGCGAAGAATTGGAAATATTAATTGAAATAAATATTTCATCTCCTCGAGTGGGGATCGAACCCACAACCAGTCAGTTTTACAGTCACACTTTGTGCTGCTGCGCCACGACTTTCCTCAAATACAATTTCAATCTATATACATAAAACATTATATGGCCTAAGATCCCATCGTTTAAAACTGTAGGGATTAGATTTTCTAATGAAACTTATATTTAAGAATGATACATGATAGTAGAATAGATTACACTAGGGTTGCCCAAAAAAATCCTGCCGCAATCACCTTTAATTAATGTTTTTCGTAACTCGTTTTTGGAGAAAATTGCACTCATATGTTTTTTATGTGAATCGCACATCATTTGAAAGAAAATCGCATAAGAAATTGGAAAAACAATGGTTGCCAGCTCTCAGTCTGCCGCAAGTCCAAGGTTGCCTGGTTTAAAGAGGTTACTTAATGTGAATATTTGCACTCATGTGTTTTTTTAATGAATTATATATCAAATTAAAGCTTATTTTTTTGTCATCACTAAAACACATGGTTGCCTGGAAAATGGCTGCCGCAAGCAAAGGTTGCCATCATTCGAAATATTTTATTTTGATTCCGTTTGACTGAGAATAGACGATGAAATACGCGATTTGCCTTATATTTTAAAGTAAAATATTATAAAATAGAAGGTCAATCTTAAAAATAATATTTATTCTAGCTGTTCACCTGTTAAATGATGATTTTAATCATATTAAGTACATACAAAAAACTATTTAAACATGAAATCATCCTTATTTTTCCATTGAAACAATGAGTCTATGATATTAAGTCTTTGTTAAATCTGTTTTCTAGATATTAATACTCGTTTAAATCGTTATTTTAAATAAATATATATATAAAACAAGTACCTGACTGACTGAGGTAAGACGCACGCACAGCCGCTGATGGTAGAAACGTAAAATTTGGAGAGATGTTTTTTTTCGTAATCTGGACATCCACTAATAAGGGATTTTAAGAAAATTGAACCCTAAAGGGATAAAATAGGGGCTGAAAGTTTGTATGGGTTTTTTTTTAATCGGCACCGATTTTTATAATATTTGAAATTCAGACTCCTAAAAATATTTCATTGAACACATGTTTCATGGTTTTTTAGAATTCACCCCGTAAGGGTTCAAATAAGCGGGCGAAGCTGCGCGCGCCCACTAGTATTAAATAAACGTTTACAAATATCGTTCTATTATAAGGTATTAATTACATAATGTTTTCATAATATAATGTAGGTTGACAATTATTGCAGATATAAAAAATAAATTAAATTAGCTTCACGCTGTATCCCGCACACAGCAGGGTAGGCAGAGGGAACCTAGTGTTAAGACACTCCGTTCCCCACTCTCTGCCGAATTCTGGAGGCATTGCGTGTTGAATGGCAGAACTCAACGCCGCGCTTTGCTTCGACACCAGAACGAATAGATGGAAATATAAATTTAAGTGAATATTTCATGTCCTCGAGTGCGGTTCTTCTTTATATTTTTTTTACAACAATGAACTTTTTGTAACAAGTGATAACCGTGCATTGTGTTACTATTTAAGAAAATGTTACTGTATATAAAAATCATTTTTTGGCGAAACAACAACATAATTTTACACTTCAGACTCATTATTAAATTCCACACACATTTTCGCACAAAAAACAGATCTTCATTTTTGTCATGTTAACTAAAAACGTCTTCACTCCAAAACGAAAGGTAAGTAACTAAGTAATATGTTCAAAAACATCTCATTTGGCCATCTGCACTGTTATTGCATTTAGAAACAATACATCTACGAAAATAAAATTATTGCATTTTGTTTGCTTTGTATACCGCCGATATAGACAATTATTTGATATTTGCCGACTCCTGGCCATAAACCTTAAATAGCGTTTATTATTCGGCATTACTGTCGAAATTTCTTAAAATTTATTTTTGATAAATTAATTTTGTTTATTATAATTCTATCATATATATTTTTTTCAATGCAAATTCTTAAAAGTTGCGTGAGAAAGAAAAGATTGCGGCAACCGTTACCAAAAAAAAAAACGAGAAAAAAAAATCAAACGAGCAGAGGACAAAGAGAGAGAGAGTATATTGAAATGTTATTTTCCATATTTTCTTAATTAATAAATAAACATACGCAATAATTGTCGCCCTTCATTATCTCAAGGAAACATGATATAATTAATACCTTATAATAGATTGATATTTGTAAGCATTTATTTAATTAGATAATTTAGTCGTTTTAAAATGATAATTTAAATTAGTATTAGTATTTAGAAAACAGATTTAGCAAAGACTTAATAACATGGGTTCATTATTTCACTTGGAAAATAAGGATGATTTCATATTTAAATAGTTTTTTGTATGTTCTTAATATGATTATAATCATCATTTAACAGGTAAATATCTAGAATAAACATTAATTTTAAGATTGACCTTCTATTATATAATATTTTAATTTAAAACATAAGGCGAATCGCGTATTTCATCGTCTATTCTCAGTCAAACTGAATCAGAATAAAATATTTCGAATGATGCCAACCTTTGCTTGCGGCAGCCATTTTCCAGGCAACCATGTGTTTTAGTGATGACAAAAAAATAAGCTTTAATTTGATATATAATTCATTAAAAAAACACATGAGTGCAAATATTCACATTAAGTAACCTCTTTAAACCAGGCAACCTTGGACTTGCGGCAGACTGAGAGCTGGCAACCATTGTTTTTCCAATTTCTTATGCGATTTTCTTTCAAATGATGTGCGATTCACATAAAAAACATATGAGTGCAATTTTCTCCAAAAACGAGTTACGAAAAACATTAATTAAAGGTGATTGCGGCAGGATTTTTTTGGGCAACCCTAGTGTAATCTATTCTACTATCATGTATCATTCTTAAATATAAGTTTCATTAGAAAATCTAATCCCTACAGTTTTAAACGATGGGATCTCCACCTAATATATGTGTAACTGTTCCGATATTTAGTTATTGAAAGAGCAGGCATGGTCGATACTATTCAGCTTAGAGCGCTGGAATTTGACATGTAAGTTCCTTGGGGAGTATAGGGGAGGGCTTAGAGAGGATTTCCCGACATTCCTACGGGAACGAAAAAAAATGATATTTCAAGTTTTGTACACCACGCAAATGAAGTTGCGGGCTACAATATGTAATGTATATTACAGAAAAAAGCATTTTTTTTCATTACAAATTATATTTTTTTACTCGTATCCCTCTTACGGACAGAATACGGTCCCTGTCGGAGGGAAATAATTATGGGAAGTCGCGAATGTTGTATTTCAATTAAACCTTATAAATGTTTCTTTTGACGACGCGACAGTTGGCTCGAAGTGTGTAGTCAGTTCGAATTTTCAATGAGGCTTGAATTAATGATTTATATGCGTTTATATACAGAACAAGGAACTACTTTTGCGTCATATTATTTTAATGATAGTACTAAAAATGTTTAAAATATGATCTAGCTCTTTCTATGCTTGCTAGTAGCTTGATAGTGAAAAATATTTTGTCTATTACGTATATACATATAAATTACAGTTTTAAAGAGACATATTAGGCCTGAATGATGGTTGTGAGTTCGAAACCAACTTAAAAATTTGCACATAGGGGAGAGTAACCCATATTGGACCACTTTCGACATAATAGCATAAATCACAAGCTTCTTCGAAGCTATAAAAATGCAACAAGACTTTGGAAGTACCTTGTTTCTTTAGCTCAGTGGTTCCCAACCAGTGGTTCGCGGACCACCAGTGGTCCGCAGAAGCCTAAATATGGTCCGCGAACGATTTTAATTTTATGACTGGGGATGATGAGGCGAAGCTTCTGTTTAATTATCACAGTTAATTTTTATTACACCTACATCCATAGTGGTCCCTGCTACCAAGAATAATATAAAAGTGGTCCTTAATCAAGAAAAGGTTGGGAACTCCTGCTTTAGCTATATTCCATAGCCATTCCGTTGATATTGTAACCTAATGGTAATATATAAATTCATCAAACAGAAAATTTCTATAGATTGTCATTCGGTCCAATTTACGCCACCGGTACCATAAATTGAACCAGGTCCTTAAATTGGACCAAATCTTAAATTAAAGGAACAATTAGGAATTAAGTAAAGGAAAGTTATAATTACGAATCAATAATATTAATATTTATTCTTTAAACATAATCAACACTTTATTTAGGAACATTTTTATGTTATTCAGTCTTAAAAAAAATATTTAACTTTTTATCAAATCGTTAAATTATTTAAACGAAATTAAAATCTTATAAAAAACAATAATAACATCTTTAAATATTGCAACAACAGGTTTCGTAATAAATTGTATTTATAAGCAGTTTTTCTACACATAAGTGTAGGTATATCGACTTAAATTAAACTAAAAAATAATTAACAAGATCGTCACTACTAACATTCTGTTAATAAATAATCAACATTCTGTTAATAAATAATCAGCAAATAAATAATCAACGTTGAGACCAGAACAATCAGCTATCCAAAAAGATAATCAAATTACTTTAAGCATTCATAACATATGTCAGGGTTCACGGTGCAAGTCGCGTGTACCTATCTCTTGCAACGCACGCGTTGCAGCTAATCCACTTGAGGTTTTAGATTTTAATGTTTTAATTGCGCTTCCTTTCTTACTTTTATCGACAGCACCTGCCATCTAAAAAGATAAAAAATAATATGAATTACTAAAAAAAGTAGTTGCATATATTGGATCGATACAATTAAGGAACTTGAGGGTGGTCTTTGGTAGTATAACGATTCGCCACAAAAAATGAAATCATAACCTCTAAAGATTTATATTATTTTACTAGCACATTAAACAGTATAAAATGTGTTTCCTTAAGTAATATTTTACAATACCAAAAATAATACCAGTACTCTACAAAAAGAATTTATTAGCGTCACGGCTATGATGCGTGTTCGACGTCAATACAAAACGACGGAGAGTTGGTGGTGCTACCGTCGCATATTGTAATTCTGGTGTTGGCAGAAAAATAAAATGAAGTTAAGTTATTAATAATTAGTATTATTTGTTAGTTATTAGTGGGACAAAGTCATTTAAATATAATAATACAACCTTATTTGCAGTTGGACGGTGACGACTTAAATTACATTTTCTTATATTTCTCGCTGTATTCCACATGTAGCAGGCCTACCCCTACAGCTAAAGAGAGAGATTTAAGATTAAGACACTTTACTCTCCACTTCCCCTAAATTCTGGAGGCATTGCACGTTGAGTGGCAAGTGGTTTGCCTCAACATCAGGGCGAAAAAATTACAATATTACATATTTCATTTTCTCGAGTGGGAATCGAACCAAGAACCTGTCACACTTTCAGACACACGTTTATATCCCTGCGCCACGACTGGCCTAGTTTACATTTTACATTTTAATAATATATTTAAATGTATACATATATTAACAATAAAATAATAATATATAAAGCTCTTATGAACATATATCATCGACGCGCGTCATTATAATTGATTTAGTCTGTGCGTCCACAATGAATCATCTCTTATCTGCCCCTATCGCCAGGCTATTGTTTATGTTCTTTATCATCTGTCATGTCATAGACATGCCTCGTTACTTATACGAGTAGCTACTAACGCCTTTTATTTATTATCTTTTTTTAGCTATAGATCTTTTTTTAGGTATAGTAGAGCAGGCTAGACGGAGAGAACTTACTGTTAAGCTTAAAACTCTCCGTTCAATATTTTCTGCCCATATCTCGAGTCACAGCGTGTTGAGTAGCGGAACTCGAGCTTTGCCTTGTTACCAAAGCGAGGAAATGAAAATATTAAAGAACTATTTTTTCCTCGTGGGAATCGAACCAAAAACCGTCTCGTTTAAAGACACACGCTTGTGCTATTGCGCCACGACGGGCTCATGAATATTATGCTGGCCTATTTTGAGTTCGCTGATTAATCTAGTCACTTTCGAGTTGTTGAATATTTATAGGATTTTAGCGTTTGGCTTGCTAAGTTTATATTTGTTGATAAAGTATTATGAAAATTTGTTACTAATATTTTTTTACTTTTTGGTCATATCTTTTATAATATGTGGATTTAGTAAAAAGAGCTTAGTTGCTTAACTTAGTGACTCATTATTATTCTTTATTCCGAATTTGGTGGAGCAAAAAGCTCTGACAATGAAGACGAGCGTTAGTTTGCAGTTTAACAAGCTTGCGTCACAGGTCAGTACTTCATGCTCATCATACTGCAAGACGAGCATCCAAACGATGAATCCATTAAATGTTAGAACGTTAATTTAAGAAAAAAAATCATGTAGTGGGACCTATTGTTTTTTTTTTAAAAATCAGCTTCTTTGTATCCCGCACACAGCAGGGTAGGCAGAGGGAACCTAGTGTTAAGACTCCGTTCCCCACTTTCTGCCGAGTTCTGGATTCATTGCGTGTTGAGTGGCAGAGCTCAACGCCGCACTTAGCCTCGACACCAGAGCGAAGAAATGGAAATATAAATTTAAGTAAATATTTCATCTCCTCGAGTGGGGATCGAACCCACAACCAGGTTTTACAGTCACACGTTGCGCCCCTGCGCCACGTCTGGCCTCAATGATTTTTTTTTACTTAATATTTATACATACATTGATGTAGAAAACATTATTTTGTTTTTATTTTAAATGTATGAGATAACCCGCTCGGGTTTTACACTGACACCGACACTGCTATCAAAATTGGCAGTATTTTATATTTGTTTACAAAACAAGATATAATTTTAACAATAATTGGCACCAATAGCTCTATAAGACTTTAATTGGATATTTATATATATATTTGTATATTAAAATGTCATTAATATAACGATATACGAATTAAATATTGTACACTGGATACTGACTGCATAGGCGTTACAATGTTTACATTTGAACTTAAAATATTTGAATGTAGCGGGACTCGAACCCGAGCTTCTTGAATCATTTCAAAGGACACACGTTGACAACTCTACAATCTACAGACATTCTGTTTACGAATATTCTTGAGAACGGTCTAAAAAGCGCGGGTTCGACTCCCGCTACATTATTTTTTAATCATTTGCCAAAAAAAACTTCTTATTAGAGTTGATAATATTTTAAAAATACTAGAAATATTTCTGTTTTCTTATTGTATTGTCGTTAGAAATAAAAAATGTTACACATTTCAAGTCCAAGTACAAACATTGTAAAACCTACACAGTCAGTATACAGCGTGCAATAGCGTACGTACGTACCTGTTGGGGCACAATGGCGGTGGGCGCGGACCGCGGCGGGTACAATGGAGTGAAAAAACAGAAGTCTTTTTACTTTACCACAGAAATGAGGCTTTATAAAGTGCGTCATGTTTAAAAAACTTTTATTTAACAGCTTTTTTGTTATACAATTTGTTTCTTATCTAATAGCTAAACGCGGCGTTGAGTTCCGCCACTCGATATAATGTCTCGAGTGTTTTAATGTTAGGTTTCCTCTAAATATCTTTTCAATTTTTTCTGTAGGAAAAAAAAGCGTAATTGCTTTCTTTATTTAAAACAAAAAATATTGATTACTATGAACTATCAAACACCGGTATGAACCGGTGCTTGGTGCATTGAGTTGGTATTTTTGTGAACTATATTTTTTTTGTTCTTTTTCCACAGCTGATTTGGTGAATAACTTTGAATTAGTGTTTATATTACTTAACGTTATTTTTATTTTAAGACTTGGAAATATATTTTTTAATATTGAAATGTTTGCAGTTAAATCTTTCTTTGTCTTCGAATATGAGTAGAATCTGTAGTATTTGCGATAATTTAGTGATTTAAAAACATTTTATTATATATAATTTTCCTTAAGACACATCTATTTCAAATAATTCAAAAATACTACGCGCGGAGCCGATAATAATAAAAAAAAATCTGAAAAACAACGGTACAAACGTAAAATTTTGGTAACAACTCGAAATAATCCTTTAAACTTAAAAATAATAGCTCTAAGCTCAAACAAAGCAACTAAAGGGTTATAAAGCCTAATCGTATATTGTGACAACTTTTTTCCCTTCAACGAATTCTAACAAAAGAACATTGTAAGCCTCAAAATATTGACAATACTTATAATACTTACTATGAGTTGATTTTGGAAGACGCTAGTTAAGCCTTTGCCATATAATCCCTTCGACGTGATCCGATCAAGATGGAAGTTCGTTAAACAGATTTATATATTCCGCATAATATTATCTATACGCTAGTAGCCTGCCCTTCTTTGCTTGAGTTTAATTTGTGAGGTCACGAAGTATTGTAAATATTTTTTCGTTATTTGGTTTCGTGTTCAGTTATTAGTAATTATTCATAATTATCTATATATATAAAAGGACTTGTGCTGACTGACTGATTTAAGACGCACGCAGAGCCGTAACCGCTGTGCGTAGAAACGTGAAATTTGGGCAAATGTTTATTTTCATATTCTGGATATCCACTAAGAAGGGAATTTGAAAAATTTTATCCCTAAAGGGATGAAATAGGGGTTGAAAGTTTGTATGGCAAAAAAAATTAATCTGTACCGATTTTTATAAAATTTGAAATCAGACTCTTAAAAATATTTTAATGAACTCGTGTTTCATGGTTTTTTAAAAATTCACCCTCTAAGAGTTCAAATAAGGGGTTGAAAATTTATATGGAAAAATTTTTAAAATGCCACCGATTTTTATTAAAATTTAAATTCAGACTTAGAATTCACTCCTAATAAGCGGGCGAAGCCGCGCGCGCCCTCTAGTTTAAAATAAAAAAAACATCGTGGCAATAACAGGTCCATCTGTGGTTGTCGTGGATTCTATCACCGCTGATATGAATTACTTATACATACATATTTAAATTATTTGCATTTCAATATTTTGGTAGGAAAAAACGGGGCGTTGAGTTCCGCCAGTTATATAATATAACACAATGTCTAGAGAACCAATGAGATTTACCCATGACTTTTAACAGTTTCCTCTGCCTAATGTGCTACATGTGTAAAATATCTTAAAAGAAAAAGTTTCACTATTTTACATTTAAAATGATATCGAATTCGTATCAACGACCTCCGTCAACGTCATAGTAACTCGAGTCAAGCTCTCATAATACAACATTGAGAAGCCAAATATATTTCTTTTCATTTGTAACGTACACGGACTTCTCTAGGCGACTGTACATTCAAAGTTATAATAAAACGAGGGCCACAATGGAGCAAACTATTATGGAGGAACAAAATAAACACATAAATATTATATTATGTTCAGAAGCCTACACTAAGTGTCGTGGCTTAATGTAGTAGCGGCTACAGCTTTATATAGAGAATTAAAGTCTATTAAGCGATTCTATTCATGTTAAATGAAACGTAAACATGGATTTAATAATAATAATAGTGTACGTGTTATTAAAATAGTTATCTTCACGCATGTAACGTGGCTGGTTGTGGATTCGATTCCCGTTTAGGGGAATGCATTATTTTTAGGTTCCGCCACTCAATACGCAATGTTTAGAATTTAGATAGTTCAACTAATAAATAAAATATTATTTAAGAAATAAAATAATTAAAAAATAAATGTAATAATTGAAATAAATATATAATATGTAATATTTTATATTTTAAATACTTCACGTTATTTCTTTTTTAGCAGAGGGCACCTAGTTCGAAAAATTCGAATTTTTTAGATATCGAATTGTGTTGAGTGGCGAAACTGTACGCCGCGTTTTGCGAACAAGATTGAAAAAATGAAAATAATTTGTATATAATCATTTCCATGCGCTATCGAACCAATAATCATCACGTTTTTTGAATAGAATAGATTCTAAATATTACATTTATTATTAGCACAGGTCCAAAGTACCGGTATAAGCCCTCGATGATTAGGAACGGGTGATTTACGTGTTCAAAACAAACAATGCCCTCATTACATTTTATTACGCACAAATCAAGTTAATCCTTTCAAAACCAATATTGGAAGCAATAAATTGTATTTAAGAATATTAAAACATTGGTTTATTCTAATATAAGAAATGATGTAAGTTTTATTTTTGAAAAAGAATCTTGATGGTTTTTCGCGCATTGGTAGGCACAAGAACTCTAGTGTTAAAATCACCCGTTTCCATGTTTCCACGGATTTATTTGAGACAATGTGTGTAGAGTAGTGGAAATCAACGCCGCCTTTTGGTTTCTTAATTTTTTTTGTAATTTCACGCTGTATCCCGCATGTAGCATGGCAGATGGAACCTGGGAATCTAGTACGGGACCTGCCTGGAACCTGGGAATATATTACGACACTTCCTTCTCATTAAGACACTTCCGAGCTTTACTTTAACATACAACGCGCGCACGACAGCCTCATTCAAAAATCATAATATTTTTTTTCTTGCGTTTTTACATGTAATGTATGATTTTCTACTTGATTTTAAGCATTATTATATGTTTCCAGATGGTCCTCAAAAATTTAAAAGACATAACAAAAACTAACTAAACTACCGAAGTGTACTCCAGTTTCTACATTTTTGAATCTGCCTGTTTAGGGTGCTAAACTCGATACCGTGCTATGTCTTGTGTCCGTGCTAGAGCAGTGTCAGAGCGACATACCTAACGAAAGCAGTTAATTCCCCAGAGAGGAAATGGAAATCACAATCGTCGCGTGTTTATTCACTTTAACCAAAATAATACGATAAAATAAGAAATAACCAAAAGTGGTTAAATACCCACGTCGAGGTGTCGCGGTCGCGGGGACCGACCGGCGCACGAATATAGAGTTACTAACATTTGATATTGTATTTGTTATTTTATTGTCTTTCGTTTTTTGGATACCCGATGCGATGTCATTTTTGGATATCGATAAGGTTTTTTTTTTGTATTTTATTGTTTTTTTATTTGGAAATAGGTATATCATTTGATGTTTTTACGTTGTTGCACAGCGTCCGACTGTAAGTTCGATTTCCACACGGTGGAATGCGTTATTTTTATTTTCTCGCTGTGATAGAGATACTGCCGCGTCGATATTCGCCCATTAACACGTAAAGTTTCTAAAACTGGGCGAAAAGTGGGAATGAAAGAAAAATAAACACAAAGGCAATAGCGTGCGAACTGCGAATAAACTAGTAAACGCGACAGGTTATGTGTTCGATTCTCACTTGAGATAATGAAAATATTTAATATTTTTATGACTTTGCTCTGGTGTTGAGGGAAAGCACTGCGCTTAGTTCCGCTACTCAATCATACAATCAGTATTCAGTGGAAAGTGGGGAGCGGAGTGCCGTTACATTAGGTTCCCTCTGCCTACCCTGTTACATGCGGGGTACAGCATGAAGCTGAGAAATTATTGTTAGGATAAAAGTAAAACATTATGTTTGTACAAATGTGGTTAAATGGAAGGCCATTTAAAAAGCTACTATTCAGCCTTTTCTTTGCAGCACCTTGTGTTGTTACATAAAAGTGCTTTCACAAAAATCTATTTCATTATTTATCCCTTTCAAGAATATCGTGACCGAGCACTTTCTTTTTTCAACTTAGAAATAAGATTACGATTAATACTTATTTAGAAAACCTATAAAAATTGGAACGTAGCGGGACTTGAACCCGCGCCTCCTGGAAACCGATCAGGCAGGCGCTCTGACCTTATGCAAACATAAGTTGTAACAAGTGTATAAAATTTCGACGTAGCTTGATGAGAACGTATGGCTTAGTGATCAGAGCGCCAGGTCGGTTTTCAGGAGGCGCGGGTTCGAGTCCCGCTACGTTAAATTTTTTATACATTTTCTAAATAAGTATTTTTCTTTCCTAAGTGTGGAATAACACTTTAAAAATGTTAAAAAGATTACGATTATTTTTAGCTGAACAGCGTATTTAATTTCTGTCCAAATGCTGAGACATGTAGAGTGGCGGAATTTAACGCAGGGCTTTGTCTTGCTACCAAAGTGAGGAAATGAATGTAATTTATTTGCCCGAGTGGAAATTGAACCCACATCTGTCGTCGTGTACAGTCAAACGCAGTGCTCTGATAAAACAAAGGGCGAGGTAATAAAATAATAGTAATAATTTGAATAGAAATGTTTATAGCTTAAGCCTATTTGCAACGACAAGTTTCTAGCGATTAAGATAAAGCCGGCGAAGCTGGAGATTTACTTCCCGCATGTCTATATAAATCTTTTTTTTTTGTATTGGGCTCTCCTTTTATTGAGACGACATCTTTTTGTTATTTCCAATGGCTTTTTGGGGAAGGCCATTCAGATAACGAACCGGTGTATAAGTAGCTATTAGTATCTGTGGTTGTTTCCGTACAATGAAAACTCATTTTTTATGAACTATTTATTCTGTATTCTATTTATTCTATTTATAGTCATTGTGAGTTGTAAATTTTTGAAGTAAGTATATTATGAGACCAACTTTCTTAGTTCAGTAATTCTTTTTTCAAATTTTCATTTTAAAGGAAGTGTCCTTTCTAACCGTTTCAATTATAATTAATTAACATTATTATTACATGAATATTTACAATTTTATTACATAAAATACACAAATATTCTTCTATTTAATTAAACATTAGTTTTTTTCGACTTGGTTTTACTGTTGATCTGGGATGGTCTTTACAGCGTCACCGGGCGAGGGAGTGGCGCAGCGCTACAGTGTATGACTATATACGCGTATAGAGCATTGTGTATTCGATTCCACTCGAGGGAATGAACAATTTTCGTTTCCTGGCTCTAGTTAGAATGCAGAGCGCGGCGATAAGATCCGCTGTTTAACACGCAATATCCCGAAAATTGGGCAGTGCGTGGGGAATGGAAGTATAAGCGGGATACAACGTGAAGCTAAAAAAATGAACATATAGATACATAAATATTTGCTTAAAATAGAAAACGACTATAAATACAAGACAAATCATTTTACATTAAAAAATATACTTAGTTAATGCACAAGAATACTTAACTACCTTTATGAAAATACATATGTCTTGATATTAATTTATAAATAGCGACCCGCTCTCGGCTTCGCCCGCTTGAACTACTTATATACATAATAAATAATTTATTTATCTGTATTACTTTCGTTTTTTAATAATAATATTATTTTAAAAGCAATATCTATACTTATATTAAAAAGTAAAGTTTCTGCCAATTCAATAAAATAGTTATTTACTGTTTTCCAATTTTGTCAAGCATTCGCATTTTTTGAACAGCATTCTTAAGAATGTTATAACTTTTTTGTGGTTAAATAGTAGCCATTAAGTTGACAATGTTGTGGTTATTAATGTTGTTTCTATGAATTAATTTTTAATTACCTATTAAGTAAATAATACCAAAAAGGCGTGTGTTCAACGTTAAGTCCCGCTATGATCAAATTCTTATACTATACGTTTTTAGTATTTTTCTAAAATATAAAACTTTTATGCAATTCTTTCCATGAAACATCAATTTAAAAAGCTATCTACGTCGTAATATGTTACATAACTTCTTGCCGTACTTCGAATATAGCAGGGTAGACAGAGGGAATGTGGGAACCTATTGTTAAGACTCTTTCGTTTTCAACTTTTACCGAAACTCTGGAGGCAATGCGTGTTGTTTGACGGAACTGAACGCCGCGTTTGCTTCATTACCAGCATGAGGAAATTAATATATCAAATATTTCTTTTCCTCGTGGAAATCGAACCTACAACCTGTCATAATAAATACAATAATTTAAAACAAACATTTTAACATATGCACGTTGTACATACTTGCATGTGTACGAGTCAAACTATGATGTTAATTAATTTAGCAATATATAAACTAAGCTAAATTGCACTTTAAATCCATTATAATAAAGTATAATTTTAAATAGAACGACAAACAGATGCAGTTTCTAAGTCTTATATGGTAAAACGCTTAAGCTAATTCTTAATCCAGCTGTTAACCGTGAACTCTTATGACTTTTAAATTAAATAGATTATTTATTTCTGTATAAAATACAAGTCCTGGTCCGCTACTCTGTTTGCTTGTGACTTTAAGAACCTGTAACCATTATCCTTATAATCTACATTCTTTATTATTAAATGCCGAATTTAAAGTCCAGTAGATTTGATTGTGCGTTGTCTGTCAGTCACTCAGTAACGGAGTGTTATGGATTTTTTGGTTAGTGGTCTCGACTTTTGTCTGTGACAAATGAGGTTGTGAATGAGATTCGATTTTTTTCTATTTTTGTGTGTTATCATTTATTTTCAACGCCCTCATCTTACTTTACCAAGGAAAATGAAATAATTTAAATACACTCGTTTCATCGTGCATCATATGGAGATTGAATTCATAACCACTTACGGTCTGACATACTACCGTGCCACAAGGGCGGCCGACGTCGTATCTGCATATGGTATGTATAAGTTTTTAATCGATTTATGTATATGTCCAAACATATTATTTTAATTCAATTTACATTCTTTGTAGGCTTAAACGTCTTTTTTTGATCGAAACGACTTCTACATATTACTGGTGACATTAATATTCAGAATGTGTAAATATCTAAAGAACACCCTAGATCAATATTATAAGAATTATATACATATAATGAATATTTATAAGACGATAACATAACAAAAAGTAGCAAGATATTTTAAAAGGCATCTAGCATTTAAACTCGTTTTATATATTCTGGAAAACAATAAAATTTGTACAAAAACAGTCTAATAAGGACGTAAATGCATGCAAAACGATCCATTATTCATGTGCATACTAAGTTTAATGAAATGACAGAATTACAAGATGTAATACGGTATAAAAATAATTATGTTAAATATTTGCCATAAATTTTGAATAAGAAAGAAAACATTTTTTTACTTCACTTTGTGTTCATAAGATACTCGTCCGTTTCCCACTTTTCAGTCAAATTTTGAGATATTATGTGTTGCATGACGGAACTCAATGCCGCGCTACGTCTCGTTACCAGTGCGAGAAAATAAAAATAATTAATTCCCTGTATTAGGAATGGAACCTACGACCGTCGCGTTTACAGCCACATGCACTGCAATGCACTTACGTCCCGGTGGCCTCAAGTGTCATAATTATTTATTCCTACTAAGATTTGAATACAGACATTTCGTAGTTAATCAGGTATTTGCCAATTGGCGTCTTTTATTTAGTTTTGTATTCAACACCACGTTTTGCTTGTGGTTCTGTACATATTCTTAACTTAAGTTTTTTACTTACACATTGTACGTGTTGTGTAATAATTTGACTAAATACTATTAGGTAATGATTTTGCTATATTTTGACATAGCTGAGATGTTTTGTCATGAATGTATAGCGAATGCATATATAATATGTATACTGTTCAGCAGGGGCTCCCAATCTTTTCTTGATCAGGGACCACTGTTATAGAATTGTTGTTAGTAGAGACCATTTTGTAGATATGTTAAAAATAAATTAATAAATAAAAAAATAAAAAAATCAAAGTGAAAAGTTTAAAAAATAATGTGACATTTTGTATATAAAATTTAAATGTCAAGATACTTTATATTTTACTGAGGGAACAACTTAACTTTAGTGATTTTTTTCTGTACTCCAAGAGATTGCAGCTTTGAATGTTTGATATGAATTTCAGCTTGATATCTATCTAGCAAATTGAATTCAAATCAAATTCTGTCCATCCGTGAGCTCATAGAGATCTATGTGTTCAGATTCGCCGAATTTTTGAGACAAATGAAAATACCAATATTTCAAACCTCCGAGTGGAAAGCGAACCCAAACCGTCACATTTACAGACGCACTCTTGTGTGCCTGCGCCGCGACGGCCTCGATCTTTATAAGTTTTGCATTAAATCTCTCTAGTAGGTATAACGAGGACTAAAGTTACGCTAACTATGTTTGAGTGGCGTTGTGTAATCGACCAATTACTAAGTTCGACTACGATTTGGGTACGAATCCATCGACAAATTGGGGTACGCGGACTCTCAAACTTTGCGTTGGGGGTGACCAACCCTTTAGTTACTATAGCTGTTAAGGCTTTTAAATATATTTACTTATATGTTATTTTATGTCTTATAGTTTTACCTGATTGTGCGTCATGAAAAGTTTAATGTGTAACCCTATATTGAAAGGAATTTATATTTTTTTAGCGCTTGTTAAGTTTTGCCACTCAACATACTGACGAATTACGGCGTTGATTTTTCGAAAATCGCGTGGAGATGGAAAACAAAATATCTAAGCTCAAGATTCCCTCTTCCTACCTATATTTTACGGGATACAGCGTGAAGCTACTTTTTATAATAATTATTTCGTAATCATTTTGCTTAAGGGAAATTTCACACTAGAGTGCCAGTCACGGTTCGTTCTCGGTCTGATCTAATATTATTGTATGAAAAATATTCTTATTGGCCGAATCTATATTGTGAATGCTCTCCTTGTTTCTCATATAATAATATTTTTGACAGACTGAGACCAGAAAGAGAACGAACCGTGTCTGGCACTATAGTGTGAATCCTCCTTTACTTAAACTACCGGCCACCAATCCTCTAGCCACCTTACATAAATGTTTCTATCGTATCTATTTTAGACTGCACCCAGCGTGCATGTTTACTTTAGTATCACGTATCGCGTCGTGTTACAGCGATTGCGGGATGCATCTTGCGATGAGACTGGGACTAGGTTCTTAGAATTTGTTGGTGGTACTGGGTTGTATTACTTGTTATTGTTTATGTGTTTTAAAGTATCAGGTATTTCGTACTTATTTCAATGGGAGATAAGGAGAAGATTAATAGTTTTTAAATTAAGTATTTAATGTTTGGATTGTGAACATTTATGTAGCATAATATATAAGCCTAAAAAATTTCAAATTTTTAGGCTCGTATTTATGGTTTATTCTCGTTCAACTTCTCTCAACTCTGAGATTGGTCTTGAGAGGCGGTTTACCGCGTGGTCAAAAACTAAAAGTTGTATAAATTACACACTCTAAGTGTGTAATTTATACAACTAACGTGATAATATATAAACTACTAAACCGTTTCTCAATAAGATCCAATATCAAATACAAAAATATCTTTTCTTTTCGAACCATTAAATACTTCCTGGGATTACAATATTCAACTAAACAAATTCTTCCACTTCATAATATTAGTATATTACACACAGACTTTCCTCCTATAGACATAGATTGTTCAAATTAATTGAAAACTCAAGTAGATTTATGATTAAAAAATTTACTGCTTACAAGTAATTTTATATGAAAATAAAAATTACCACA
Organism: Heliconius himera; assembly: GCA_021202915.1. Taxonomy (NCBI): domain Eukaryota; kingdom Metazoa; phylum Arthropoda; class Insecta; order Lepidoptera; family Nymphalidae; genus Heliconius; species Heliconius himera. The sequence goes on from JAJHJA010000427.1 coordinate 259,806, forward strand.
GATAAATATTATAAACGCTATAAAATAATGAGCATCACTTAAATTTTTACGTTATAGCTGTAAGATAGTCGTATTGTGTATCCAAATTGAATTATTTAACGATCAAACGACCGGTCGATCGCTGCGTGTATGAAATAATTTAATTTATTTAAGAAATTTATCTCATAAATAATTAGGGTCGTTTAGAAGTTGCGACCGCTTGTATATTATTTTCTAAATTTGTCCTAAAAAAAATTATTATATAGTTAAAAGTTAGATTATATATAATATGCAAAACATTGGAACGTAGCGGGGCTTGAACCCACTCTTCTTGGAAACTGTCCAAGTATTAATAATTTAAGTATTTAAAAAAAACATAGTTTGGCTTATAATAAATGCAAAAAATAATACATACTCAGAAAACTCATATATTTTTTTTATAATTTTTTATTATTAAACACAAACAAACGTATCTTAAAATAAAATTCTTGATTGTATATTTTAAAGTTTTAAGAGTCCAAGATAAAAAATCGTATCGTGAACAGTCGCGTCGTCGTTGGTGTAAAGGCACCTATAGACGCATGTCCCAGCGGGAGGGCGAGGAGGCGATAGTAATCGATACCTGCACTTGATATTTACGAGTTACGAGTTAGCTCATCGATTTTTTTATTCATTTCCATACACTTATATGCTGTGGCTTGTGTCATTATATTATTGTATGAATTAATAAAAATCTTGAGTTGAATATCTAATTTTCTCGATTTGAGTTTGGGAATTTTTTCAAATTTTATTCGATTTGTGTAAATATTTTGGTATTATTTACTATTAAACGCCGTTATTACTCTCGAGTGATTATATACAAACGCATTACTTGTCAATACAATTTTTATTAACATTATGTACTATAAAATGTTATTTGTGAACGTCGTAGCATCTGACTGTAAACTCGAAGAAATGAACTATTTTCATTTCTTCGTTCTGATAGCAATACAAAGCGAGGAGTTAAGTTGCGCCACTCAACACGTAATGTTTAAAAAATCGGACGTGATCGATGGTACATAGAAGTAAAAAAAAATCTTTAAAATTTTCTTTTCTTCTAGTAAAAAAATTAATATAATATAATAAATTATTAAAATACTTAATACATTATCGTTATTTCTAAACAGACGTATGTAATAAAGATTATGCAAAGGTAAGAGATAGAATTTTTAACGAAAGAAGTAAAATTTGGATATTTTTCTGAATGCTGGTAAAATATAATTTTGTTTAAATTTTACGTAACATATTATAAAATAAAATCTCAATATAATGTATTATTTAAATCACTTAAGTTTTAAATAATGGTAATGGAATGTACGATTTCTAGAAGTGTGTTGAATTTATGGGAGCCATTAAGAGAATGACTTTCGAATTTAAAGCGAATATATGAAAATGACGCATTAACTTTGATGGCCTTTGCCCTAGTCAGATAAAATATTGTGTAAATATATTCACATTCTGGAATATAGGTATATTTTTGCTATATCTAAGTTCTGGTCACGCCTAAGTATAGGTATATACTTAAATCATTATTTGGCTGCTCCGGTTAGACAAATTACGGCGTTGAGTTGCATAATCATAATATATGTATATATATTATGTATTAAATCCCCGTTCATTTCAAGTATTAGGTAGTTTTCAATGGCGCCTCTACATTGATATTATATATCAAAAAATCGATCAATTCCGAGTCGGACTCGCCCCGACCCGATGTGAATATTTATTGTAAATGTTATCCGTAATATGAATATGATATGTTATATAATATTTTAAGAATAAGAATATTTTTACTATATGCCAAATGTCATAACTGTAGGTTCACGGGAGGTACTCTATAGGTTTCGATTACTCGACGAATTACACACAAAATGCTGCAAAAACGATGCATAAATTCTCGTATCTTTTGATTGCGTTAATTTAGAAACTTTATTTTTTTCTGCGCTCGAAGTGACCGTAGACCTGAATATTTAATTGGTTTAAGTTTGATACTTCTACGCGATCTCCAGATCTTGACGATGGTCAACAGGGTGATCTTATAAGGTTTCCATTCTTTCCTTCTGATGTACGGAACCCTAAAATATAAATAGGACAGGTTTTACACATTATAAAAAAATATATTATTTCTCCTTCAAGAAAACGACTTTTGTAAATAATATCAATATACAAAAACTTACTTATATAGAAAAGAAAACAACAAACCCACGCATTTATGAGAGGTGAACGAACACTCTTGTAAAATTTATATGTAAATGAGACAAGGTTCACACCTCCGCGGACAAACGATCGGTTTCAAATATCAAATTATATTACGCATTCGAGATATGCCACTTAGGTACGTTATAAGTTATGTTTCCACATTTGCTAACATTTATTGAATTATTATGAATATTACGGTGCGTAGGCCATTGAGGCGAGGAGACAGTGAGTGAGTGTCTAACTCACGACTGTTGCGTGTTCAATCCAATCTCGGGGGAAGGAATAATTTTTGTTTCTTTACTACAAGAGAAAACGAATGAGATCTGAATGTGTCCCAAATTTAGGCGCAATACGGAGAATGGAAAAGCTAAAAAAGAGTATGAATTTGATACCAGCGTTTTCGCCTCATTAGAGTGCGGCGATGTATTTTTCCACTCAACCAAATTTCTCTGTGTTTTGCAAAAAGAACAGAAGAGGAAAAAAAATAAAATAAATTAATTTCAATAAGTCTAAATTATATATCAAGAAGATGCGTGAAAACAAAAAAAGAAAAATAAAGATATTGGACGATATAAAACTCAGGGCAATTTCATTTCACAATTCAAAACAACTCGTCTCAACACTAAGCCTCCTTTGGTTAGCCAGGTATGTGCGGGATACAGCGTGAAGCAAAAAAAAAACTAGTATATATACTAACGTACTATAAAATTTAATGTAATAAAAAATATAATGCTCATTAAGCAAGCGATGTAATTAATTCTCATAACACATCGTATGGAGCACATTATCATAGTTTTTTGTAAACTACAAATTCATGAATACTTTTTGTTATAAAAACGATAACAGTTACTTATTCTGTGTACAAGAAACATTACTTTTAAGAGATAACATTAAATGGCGTTCTTTATATTTTATTGCATTCTCCCATTAAAATAAAAAATAAAAAAAAATGCTGCACTAATTTTCATTTAATTGTAGTCATATATACATATCTATTTATAGTCTTTTAGTCTTTAATATATACGACGACTGTATTTTTTTATTTTTACAGTAGGTAGGTTAATCTATTTTTAACAAAACTTGTACACAACATGTTTCTAGTAATTTTTAAACGAATTTATATACTTATAAGAGACAATTCTATCAACATTTGCATCGACGTCAATAATAATAGTCATTCATTCAAAAAGCTCATACAAAAATCCAGTGATCGTAGACTCATAACGATGGATTAGTAGTCAATGTATCAATGTAAAGCCATCAAAGCGTAGTGGGTGCCTAACAGTTCACATAAAGTGATCGCGGGTTCAATTCAAATTTAGAAAAGTTGTATTTAACAATAATAAGTTTTTTGATTTTCACGATTATAATACATTTTAAATGAAATTATTTTAACCGGATTAATCGTGTATATTTGGTATGGTGATCAAACATTCACACTCAATAGGTGATTTTTGTTGGCATGGTCTTGTGATAAAATAGCCTAGAATTCGGGAAAACGGTAAACAGGGTCTTAACACTAGGTTTTCTTATAGTGTGAAGGCCACATGATGTAAATTACTAAAAATTCACTGTATTGTTAATCTTAAATTTTAGAGTTAACTTTTTGCAAAGTTGCTGATTTTGTTGCCAAAATCCGACAGTTAATAGGCAAACGCGATATTTGTTGTAGGTGGAACTTTTCTATTTAACAGGTTTATACAATATATTACCTGAGCGTAGCACAGCATCTGCCTGTAAACGCGATGGTTGTGAGTTCAATATCCACTTGAGGGAAAAAAATATATACTTGTTTTTCACTCACATTAGTAACAAGACAAAGCGCAGCATAGAGTTCAGCACAGCACAAAATGTCTCTAAAATTGACCGGTGCGTTGGCAACGGAATAAAACATCTCAATATGCGAAATCGAACGCCTTAAAGACAGGTACCATCTGCCTCCCCTGGTATATACGGGATACAATGTGAACTACAAAAAAACTTTAGATAAAAAAAAGAAAAACATATTTTTTTATCTAAAGTGGTAAAAAATATCTATTTATATAATAAATTATTCATTCAAAACACACGCGCCACGTCCGCATCAACAAACGCTGTTTGTACGGACCACGGCCGAATGATTGCATATTTGCATTATCGTATTTTTGTTATATGGAGATTTATTAGAGTAATATTTTATGGAAGCCATTACCGATTTTTGTAGATATAAATAAAATATCGATTAAAATTTTTGTGCGTTATTTTTATTTTAGTTTCGTTTGTGAATAGACGAAATAAGCGTTTAATACCTTCGATCAACCTTCGGCTTTGCCCGCGTGGTCTAATTGGAATCACTAAGGGTTATGTAAGACTCTTTCTAAGGGTCTGAAGTAACTCAGATTTCAGGTACAGCAGGTAATATAGCTTTTCAATTACAGCCTCCTTTAATAAATAGAATATTCCAGAGATAGAATATTCCAAACAAAAATAATATTTCAATTCGCATATGTACTTTCTAAGATCAAAGCTTTTAACCAAACAAACTGTTCAGCTCTACAATATTAGTATAGAATATGGATATATTTGTAGATTTTGAAAAGAAATTACACATTTTGCTACGAGTATGGCCGAGAATCGAAACTACTAGCTTGGTATTAAAAAACTAAAGCAATTGTAGATTTTACTTACTATTATTATATGCATTTGGATGCATTTTGTATTATTATCAAAAGCTAGTTGTTTAGACAGGTTTACGTGGCAGTTCAAATTCCTTTGTGTTTATCATCTTCACCTTTGTCACATCTGTGTCATTCCAGGTGACCATCAAAATAAAAAAGACTATATTTTTTTTTATTCAGTAAGCATAAATAAATTTGTGTATTTTTTGTATTAATCTTTACGGATCAGTGTAACAAACAGTACCCACAACCATCACTTTTACATTCACATTCTTCCACTGCACCTAGCGTCGCGTTCCAACGAATAATTCTCGCTTATCTATAAAGAGTGTCGCAACCCGTTGCCGCGGGCCAGTATCAGTATCGGCGATAATTCAATAAGTAATTAATCCGGTTGCCGACCACGGTTGCTGCACAAGCCTCGTAAATATAAATATTAAGATATTAAATGCCGTGATATCGAAATTGCAGTGTGCCAAATGTTAATAACTTTATTACTTGACGCCGCGCGCCGTTGCGCCGGTTGCGGGGAAAAGAGGTTAGTGTTTTAATTTAAAACGCATTTTTTAAAAATATTAACCTCTTTTACTTTTAATTTAATTTGCAATGTTAGTTAGTTTGTTAGCGTATGGGAAATATTGCAAGCTCGGTTTGATCCGCTTCTTAGTATCCTATCGACCTGGAATTTGGGTAACGACTTCGTTTCCGCCCAGTTATTTCTGGGCTATATTATTATAATGAGAATTTCTCACTATCCTGTTCAATGTAGGAGGCGTGAAGATAAAATAAATAAAACACGAAGCAAAAACATAGTGACTTATTTCTATATTTTCAATTCTCTCCACTGACTATGTATTTTATTCGAATATAGGTATCTTAATTGCACCACAGGCTTATATCTTGTAATAGAATCGTGAGTTTCTAAAGAACGGTAAAGCCGTTTGAACTTTTTAAAAGTGGCCGTTATCCATTCAACTTTGAGATCCCGCCTTGCTTTAGGGGTTGATCCGCCGCCTCCGCCCGCGTCTGTGCAACATAACGGGGTCTTCGTCTATTGTCTATATTTAAACTGCCAAAATATATGATACCATGGTAGCTAAGATGAAAAGAATTGCAGCTTTGAATGTCTTGGTGATCGTGGATTCGATTACCCTCTGGAGGAATTACAGGAATTACTTTTTAAGAAAACATATAAAAAAATTATTGATGTTTGATGTTACATGTTGTCGTCAGTGTGTAATACTAATACACAGCTGTAAACGCGGTTCTGGGTTCGATCCACGAGGAAATTAAATATTTTCATTGCCCTCGCTTCGTCACTAAGCACGCAAGGGGCCTAGAATTCGGAATCAGAAGAGTCTTAATAGGAACAGAGAGTTCTAACACTAGTTAGTCACGTTATTACGTCAAAACAAATAAAAAAGTAATAATAACCCTCGAGTAGAGCTTAAATTGCGACATCGTGTGAAAATCAAACCCGCACTACACGTTTAAATTAAACAACAAGCAACCACAATTTAGTCGTCCACACATAATATTAGATTTACACACGCAGCCTCCGATAGTGGCCATTAGTCAAAATAACGAGTTAATTATTCGGTTAAATTACCGACGGCGGGGTGTGAGGAATTGATTAGAGCTTCATTTGAACTACCATAAGCTTTGTTGATTTTCGTCGAATTAAGTTTCTATATAATAAAGCTTATTGTTTCATAGTGATCTGGTATGATAGTTGGTAAGGTTGATTGTAAGGGAAAGAAGGTTGTGAGTTTGAATTGAACCTAAGGACCTAGTTTTAAGACACTCCGTTTTCCACTTTTCGATATATTACCCTATATTATTATTAGAGGCCGTCGTGGCCCAGGGGCACAAGGGTGTGACTGTAACGCGACGGTTGTGGGTTCGATCCCCACTCAAGGAAATGAAATATTTACTTAAATTAATATTTCCATTTCTTCGCTCTGGTGTCAAGGCTAAGCGCGGCGTTGAGTTCTGTCACTCAACACGCCATGCCTCCAGAATTCGGCAGAAAGTGGGGAACGAAGTGTCTTAACACTAGGTTCCCTCTGCCTACCCTGCTGTGTGCGGGATATAGCGTGAAGCTAATTTTTAATTTTTTTTATTATTATTAAAAAAAATATATATTGCCTGTTGAGATGCGACACTCCACGCTGCGATCTGTTTAAGTATCGGTTAGAGATAAGAATAAGTATTAAGAAATTAAAGTTGCAATACAGATTTTGTAATTATCAAAAGTGGTATATTGTTCTTGGTAATAAATATTATTTTTCTTTCAGTTTCACGTCCCAGGAAGACTTCGTGTTTAGACCTCCTCCAGCATTCGAGGCATCTGTGTTGAGTGATAAAACTCAACTTTGTATTGTAAAAGTTGTCCACTTGACTACAATATTACTTATATTATTATTACTATTTTCTATAATATTCAAAACCTATTCTTATATTGTAGCTATTTGTAGCTCAAATTTTTTTTTTTATCAAAGATACTGGAGGAAGGTCACGTAAAAAGCATGAAGGCCCTCCGGAGGGCATGTATGAAGAGGTTGATGACAGTGGACAAGGCGGAAGAGGTATGTAGAGACCGCAGCATTTGGCGCTCCGTTAAGTTTAACTTTATTCTTATATCTTGTCTCATTATACTCATCTATACTGATTATAATATAACTGAAGAATCTATTTAGTTGACTGTATCTCAGAAACTATGTATTGGATCAAGTTGAAAAATGCTTTTTGTGTAAATATTCCATTTATCAAGGAAGGCTGTAGACTACATTAGATATTATAATTTTTTTCGACATAATTCACGTACCTAAGACCTGTATATAAAAGACCACATATATCATAGTTCCCTAAGTTATTACCATTTGATTGTATAAGGACAATAAAAGAGTTTGTGTGCACAAATGTTTCCGAGGCGCACGTGTAGTCGTACTCGTATTTAATAAGGTGTATCGGAGCTAACGAACTAATACCACTTGTCTATATAAGGAAACTGGTGTTGGTTTGTATAATATCTAATATCAGTATATTATAAGAGAAATACGCTGTAATAGCTAAATTGGAATGTGTTCAAATGAGCGCGAGGAATGTTGGTTCTATTTATACTTTTTTTTTCCCTGCATGTAGCAGGGTAGTAAGAAGGAGCCTAGTGTTAAGACACTCCTATTTAGACTTACCGCCGAATTCCTGACGCATTGTGTTTTGAGTGGCGGAACTCAACGCCGCGCTTGGTTTTGATACCAGAGCGAAAAAATATCAATATTTTCAATATTAAATATTTCATTTTCTCGAGTGGGCAATCAATCTTTAACCTGTCGCGTTTAGTCGCACACTTGTGCCCCTGCGCCCCGACTGGCCTCAATTATTTTCAGTTAATGTATTATTTTTATTTCCTCGCTCTGACAAAAGCGTCTCTTGCTTCGCACAAGGAAAATTGCGGCGCTGAGTTCTGGCACTCGCCATGCATTGTTTCGAAAACCGGAAAAACATGTGAAATTAAAAGCCAAATCAACATTTAGTTAAGGACGCGCGGGCGGTTAGCGCTGTCTAATTTATAAAATAATATATTTACCGCATAAACGGTTAGTCCACGTAGTTAGTTATGCATTCATAAACATTATGGTTCTAGTTACTGTCAATTTATACGAGCTATGGCGTTTTAATAAATTGCTTAACACTGTATCCCGCACATAGCAGAGTAGGCATAGGGAACCTGGAAACCTAGTTTTAACAGCCTGTGTTTCTCATTGAGCCACTTGCGTTCCCCATTTTCTGCCGAATTCCTCCGTCGGCCGTCCGAACTCAAAACTGCGATCTGCTATGTTACGTTGCGGGTTCGATTCACACAGGTGGGTATTATTTATTTTAAATTACTCTCTCGGGTTACATAAAGGACAAATATTAAGTTTCGCCACTTAGCACGTAAAGTCTCGAAATTAAAACGATGTTTGCCACACACACGTTATCTCCACCTATCCTGCAATGAGTGAAAAAGCGTGCAGCTGGTTTTTTTAAAATCTTTTCAAACCGTATAACTTCCAAAATTTCTAGAAAATCAATACAAAACATTCTTAAACTATAAAAGGAAGTTAACGCTGACTCTTAAATATTTATATTAAAAATATTAAAGTATAAAATTTTTAAAGTACCTATATCGTATCGACCTGGAAACACTGTCGCAGGTATGCCATTCCACGGTTGTGTGGCGCGTGGAAGGAAGTTACTACGAAACCGATCTGTAGTGGAGTGCCACGTGTCCAGATGGTAAATGGTATTTAAAAGTCTAGTCTGTAGTCTCCTCCAGCCTCTCTTACCATTCGCTCTTGATTCATATATTTTTACAATTTATCGCCACTCAATGTCTCGACGTACCCAAACCATCTGAGAACGTTCTTTTTCTTTCCCGCTTGATAACCTACCTACCACTAAATAGTCGTTAACACGGAATTATCAATTATTTTTTTTGTCACAAATGCCTCATTGTGACTCACGTATAAGAGATAGATATACGCTGTCGCGGGCTTTTTTCTAGAATTAATAATATTGGATGTTTTTGTAGTATAATGAACATACATATACGATGGCGTTAATTATTTATTGTTATTTCGTTATTTCAGATTAACTAAAAATTACAAAATTTATATTATATAGCCTACAGCACTCCTGAGGAATGTAGATTTTATATAAAATAAAAAAAAACCAAATCCGACCAGTAGTTCCAGAGATCTTAGCGCTTAAACAAACAAGCAAACAAATATTTTCGCTTTATTATATTAGTATAGATTGTTCCCCACTAAACACTATTTCAATATACAAGTCACAGGTGACGCTATAATTTATAATCGCCAATCGCAATAACTCATGAATTATTTACGTTACGAGGTAACTCGGCAAATATTTTAGCAGGATAGCTGGTTGTTCAGGTATTTGGGACGATCTAACGCTCTAATGGAGATTGGAGTTGTCTGTCAGTTGAAATGTATTTTAGAAGTACTAAAGTACTAAGGACTAAGTACTAAGTTTTTACATAATTTCAAAGTATAAGTTGCTATTTTAGTCGGTCTTAACTCTACAATAGTCAGTTTCTAGGTTGTCTATATAAATCGTATCGTACAAGAATTCGTTTATTGTCTGTTAGATATCAAAAAAGCGATATTGAGAGCTATGTTCAAATTGACATGTCAAAATTTTCTTGTACGAGGGTCAAACCTACTCTGCCTACTAGTTAATACACCACTGTATGTTCTATTTATTAACTTAAAGACTCAACATATGGAAAAATTTACTCAATGTTTTATGAATAGTTTTATAGTTGGATTATGGCGTTGTATAAATTTTGCATAATTATTATGTACATATATACTTTTTCAAAGTTTATACAGAAATGTAATTGGATATTTATTTGATAGTTAAACGATTTCTATGCACAAATTTTTGAAAGTAGATATTTAAAAAATCTGCTTGTATAACTATTGTATAAATCTAAATATTAAATTTTCCCTATAGCACCGGTAAATCCAGGTGAAGGGTCTATACAAAATCGTTCACTAGGTTATGCATACCACTTTCACGTTTACTGCGCCTACAATGGTGTACTCGACCAACGTATCTAGACTTCACAATTCACATCTCATAGACAACTAGGAATTTTCAGAATAGTACAGCTTCACACATCTCTCATATAGCAGAATTAGAAGAGAGAGAATCTAGAGTTAGAAGAGAAGACACTCCGCTTTCCACCATCTGGCCTGTTTGGCGTAAAACGTGTTATATAGCGGAACTTAATACTTTTTCTTATTAGAACTTGTTAATAAAAAAAAATGGAAAAAACTAGTACCCCAAATGGGAATTGAACCTATAACACCCATCACATTACGTTTAAAACCGTTAGTATAGAGATCATCTTACACTGGTAGTAATAATTTTGAATAATTCAAATCGTATTGTGATTCTAAGCGTCGCGTCGCCTGGGTGCGTGACGGGAGCTGACGTGCTGTCTTTAGCTTATTCGTTTTTATTACCATGATTGATCAATTGAGTTGATAATGATTTGTTGGGAAAATAATCATTATTTGTTGTTAATTTTAATCACAAATTGTATATTTTGCAATGATCATGAGGGATGCGAATTCAAATAAATGTCATATCATTTGAGAGAGATTTGAAGAATTATTGTTATTTTAGGTCGTGGCGCGGTGGCTGTGGGTTCGATTCCCACTGGGGCTAATGATTCCATTTAAGCTATATATTACCATTACCAGCGTTAAGTCCCGCTACTCAACACGCAATGTCTAAAAGATTAGACGCGTAGTGGGGATTAACGTGTCTCCACATTATGTTCTTTGCTATAATCTTTTCCCGAGTAGGAATCAAAACCAAAGCATTTAGAGTCAGACGCCGTTCCACTGCGCATGACGGCCTTTTTAGAATGAGGTTCACATATACTGAATATTTTAAATTGGCGTATAGGGCTATAAAATTTGTGCATTTTTATGATACAGTATATATTAGAAACTATAAAAATAAATGTCTTCAACTATAAATCTTAAAACTAATGCATTTTAAGAAGACGTTCTGAATATATTACAAAAATAAGGCCGTCTTAGCGCAGTGGAACAGCGCGCAGCGTGGATTTGTATACGCTACGGTTGTGACTTCGATTCGAACTTAGGGGAAAGAATTATTTTCATTTCCTTGCTCTGGTGAGGAAACAAACCAATGTCTCGTAAAATTGGTCGGTGTGTGGGGAACACAGTGTCTTCACGCCAGGTTCCCTATGTCTACTCTGCTATATGCGGCATATAACGTGAGCTTCAAATGTATATAAAAAGAAAATTAAAAGACTATGATTTAAACTAGAAACTTTATGTATCATAAAATATTGCAATAAAATAAATAGTATCGTGTAGGTTTATATATTTCCTTGTAACATAAAATTTAAATGGCAAGTATAATATTTAACTGTTGTAATCTGAATTCAAATATAGTCTTTAATTAAATGTTTAAGGTCGTCGTGGCACGGCACAGGCAGCGTCTGGTTGTATGTAATCGCGAAGGTTGTGGGTTTCATCCTACTCGGGGAAATGAATAAAAATAAATAAATCAGCTTCACGCTGTATCCCGAACTCAGTAGGGTAGGCAGAGGGAACCTAGTGTTAAGACACTTCCTTTCCCACATTCCGCCGAATTCTGGAGGCATTGTTGTTGAGTGGCGGAAGAAATGGAAATATATTAAAATAAATATTTCATTTCCTCGAGTGGGGATCGAACCAAAAAACCAGTCGCATTTACAGTCTTAGTGCCCCTGCGCCATGACTGGCCTAATCTCGGAAAATGAATATATTTTAAATATCTTTATTTCGTTGCTCCGGTAACATAAAAGTATGCGCTATGTTTATTCGGGCGGAAAGTGCAATATGGAATGTCTTGATACTGGGTTCCGTCTGTCAAGCCTACTCTGCGGGATAAAGCCTGACACTGAATCTCTAAACGGAATTATATGTGATGTGGCCTGGATATTAGGTAATAATTTTTGCTTGATACCTTCACGTGATTTTAAGATGGTGGTCTTGATTGACGGGCTGACAGACAGACAGACATACAGCAAAAAACGGAACCCTCATCTATTTTGTTTATCTTGAGATACGGAACTAAAAATTCTCAAATTCAAATAGCACTAAAACCTAAAACATACATCTCAACTTACCGTAGCGTCTGGCGCTCTCTTCTCTCTGACTACTAGCTAATATAGTATAGTATGGTACATATCAACTTTACAAGAAATGCGCTTATAAATTAACATGTCAAAGCTTCAACATAAGTTCATTCCATGCAAAAAATGACATTAAAAAGAAAGTGTCCTACTGTTTTATACGTAACTGCAGCGGTGGTCGAATACTTGCCACAATAGTGTTGATTATACGAGTCGTATAGTTAACAAAGGGCGAGGTGTTTACTTAGGGCAGGACCACCTACCACCTACCACCTACTGCAGGCGACCGCTGTCGAGAATAAAATAATGAACCATAAGATTGAGAGGACAGAGATGATCGATATGCTCAGATTTTAGAACAGATATAGAGCAATTGAATATGTTTTTTTTTGTTTTTGAACGCTTGGTTATGTGCTAGCTAGTGTCATAGAGTGGGTCATAGATTCGATTTTGAACTGGTATTTTTTAGATCGACTTTTTACTTCGTAATAAAATGAACTAAGTGATAATAACTTCGGCAACAATACAGTAAGATTATATTATCAAGCCGGAATAACAGTGGAGCCAGGAACAGAATAGTGGAACTCTCCAGAAATTACTGGTACACCATTTGAGAATAAAATAATATACGGGGAATATATTTTTTTGTGTTTTGGGTGGAATATCGTTAAATGTAATGCTAAATAAATGTAAAAAATAAAATAAATCAGTTTCACGCTGTATCCCGCACTCAGCATGGTAGGCGGAACGAAATCTAGTATTAAGACATTCCGTTTCCTACATATCGCCCAATTTTAGAAACATTACGAGCTGATTTGCGGAATTGAACGCCGCACTTTATCCTATTACCAAAGCCAGGAAATGAAAATAACTCACTCCTCCGTGTGAAAATCAAATCCATAGTCAGATGTTAGCCCAGTGCGCCACGAAATACCACTACCACCACATTTAAATATTTTCTTTCTCTCAAATAATTAACCATTATTGTTTTGCTTGAGTATTTCGTGACAGATCGCGGCGATTAAGGCTCGTTCGTGCCTCGCCATTCTTTAATTGGACTAAATAAAGGGGTCGATACGTTTTTTGCGGGGATCGTTAGCGCCGCGCCGCGTCTGTGTCTCTGTTATCACAATCACACATCTATTCATTATAAGAACAGACCGACGGACTGACGGGACTAGTCGTGGGTGTTTCGAATTTAAAATTAAGGCTATATTTAAATTTTTTATAGACTACTGATGATTTTGTGGTCCAATTGATGGTAGATTTAAACTTGTTAGTTTTTCGTATAAGCAGGAAGTGCAGAACGGGGTTACTTTGAAAGAAGGTCTGATAAGGAGGCCGTCGTGGCTCAATGGAGCATCAAATATAATCAAGATAGTTGGGGCTTCGATCCCCACTAGGGAACGAATTATCCTCATTTTATTGCTCTGGCAAGGTAAAGTGTGGCTTAGAGTTTCACCATTCAACTTCCAATGTCTCAAATTTACGTCAAAAGCGCTGAACGGAATGTATTAACACAAGTTTCATTTTGCTTACCCTATATGCGAGTTAAAGCGTGAATATTCTAATAAATACTCTGTAACAGATTGAACCTACTACCATCACGTATATTTACCTTCGATTTCCTTATATTCATATAAGGAAAGCTGTCGTGGTGCAAAAGCATCATGAGATGTAAACGCGACGGTTGTGCGTTCGATGCCGTTCGAAAGAATATGATATATTTTCAATTCCTCGCTCTGGTAAGAAGACAAAGCACAACATTTAATTCCGCCACTCAAAATGCTACGTCTTAATAATTGAGCGAAAAGTAGGGAGGAACAGTGTCTTATCACTAGGTTCGATTGAAATATGAAGCTTCGCGTGAAGTGAAGGGTAAAAAAACATATAAAAAGCTTCTTTAGTAGAAAAGCATATTCTAAACGACAGGTGTGGCTAACTGTTGTCAGTTAACAGACAGACTGACAAAACCAGTGGTTCCCGGAATCGGTGGCGAGCACGTGAGATATTTGTAGATAATATTAGTAGCTCGTTTCCTTGAAACGAATAGTTTCTTAGAGATTCGTTTGGTGACATAATATTTAATATTTCAGTAATGCCAGTGTTGATGCTCTTAAGTAGTCATTTTTTAAATGAAATTATTATTAATTAGTTTCATATGGTATTCCGCATGTATCAGGGTAGGCAGAAGGAACCTACTGTTATAACGCTCTTTTACCCACGCACCCTTAAAAATATAATTTAAATAATGTATAGTATATATTTCTATAATACGTTATTCAAAAGCTGTAGAGTATGTTCGTTTGAATGCGCTTATCTCAAAAACTACTGATTCGAATTTAAGCATTCGTCATGTACTTCTTATACAGTCTAATTAATTTGAGATATATTAATCTCTATACCACTGTATCCACTGTAGCTGCAGTCAGAGTTACGCTGACCACTTACAAATGTCATATGTTATATACAACCATTAGTCACTTGTATTCAGCCAAGTAAGCGATGCCGCAGGTAAAAGTTAGTTTTAAACATATAAAGAACAGTTAAAATGATTGCTATATAAAGTACTTGATTTAAAAGCCATCTTTAACCACGATTTGGAAATAGATAACACGTTTAATAAAATATCGGGGTACTCGTGTTCACCTCGCGTCAAGATAAAGCTGGGGTGAGTCGTGCTGTGAATGTGGAATGTCGCATTATACACGATCTGTACCTACATCTGCAGGTATTGGATATGGAAATATTTTTGGGTATCATATTGCTGATTTAATAAGATGAAATAAGTTATTAATTGGTATTATTTAGTTTTGGTATGTACGTATGTACATTAGCTTTTATATATAGCTTCTAAGTATCCGAGGTAACTTTGTCTGTAATTATATTGAAACGATTATATTTATTTAATTTAATCTATAAGGGGCTAAACCTTATTCGATAAATGGACAGTCTAACAACAACATTTTTTTTTTCAAACAAATAGTTCCTGAGATTAACGCGTTTGACCAAACAAACGCTTTATCTCTTATTATATATGAGTAGAATTAAGATTAAGGTAATGATATCAATATAAAAATAAGGAAAAGAATGTGAATAGACTTAAATCTAATTAAGTCAGAGCGACGCGTTATATATGATGTTTGCGACAGGATCATAAAATTTAATGTTATACTGTGTGTTAAATAATAATTTTCTTGTTGTTATCGTCACCTATTTCTCTATTGGGGTAGGTAAAGGTCTTCTACTTCTTGTGTTTATTCATATATCTATAATGTTTACAGCTACACGCTGTATCCTGCATATAGAGATTCTGCAGAGTAACAGAGAGAATCCAATGTTAAGACACAACGTTTCTCGTTTCCTGTCCACTTTCCGAAACATTAGTTATCGAGCGAGGAAATGTAAATATGTATTTCTTTCCCCTGAGTGGATTTTGAACCCACAAAAATTATGTTTAATGTCCTACTGAGTCACCATGGCAAATTAGTCCTTTGATGCGTTTAATTCCTCAATATCTTTACTATCTATTGTTTTTCCTTATTTAATCGAAATTAGAGTGTATATGTAACATTTAATTACTGAATAAAGCATTTTATTATTTTTTATTATTATCTGTACTTTCATAATGTGACTAATTCTATTGTATTTTTTTCTGTATTGTTACCGAAAAGTGTCCTGTCGTATATTATTGAATTGTTAGAGAGCGTCAATGTAGGACGCCATTCATCACAATTGGCAGGTAAATTGTTTACTTAAGGACAATTTGAGATAAAACTCCGCGCCAAATTCACTTAAAAGGGCATTCTGGGAGGCGAGATTTGAGCCTTAGATTGTAGCGTGGAAGTGGCATCGGATGAAATTATTGTATTATATTTTTTATGGCTTCTTGCTTTATCCCGAAATGGCTGGGAGAGTGTCAAAACATTCGGGAGTCGATTGTGTGTTGGATGATAGAACCCTACGTCGCATTTGGTCTTACCGAAACGGGAAAATAAAGTAAATAATCGTTATTCCCCTGTGTGGGAGTTGAATCATAAACCAGTGTGCTTACAACTGGACATTGCACCTCACAAATTATTAAAATAAATGATTAACAATACCTAAGTATAATGTGAATAAAATGAACTAAGTTGTAAATATTTATTTTCATCTGTGACCACTATGGTTACTTTGTATTTATTTTAGTAACTTATTATTGAACTATTTTTTTAAAAAACAATGCTTACAGATAAAAGTATAATATTATAAAATTTAATTAATAAATATATAATTTAATTAATAAATATATAATTTAATTAATAAATATATAATTTAAGTAATAAATATATATTAATTAACGAATAGATGAATAATAAGAATTATTCTTATAAACCAAATATGTAAAATTCCTTTACAACCCATACCATCTCCGTGTTTAACAATTCTCAGGACCAACGTGTCGTATCTACGCATCTTCGACCATAAAATTGACTTTGTCACTACTCATAAATCTTTTTGAGGCAAGAAAAAAAAATGACAAAATGGCGTCCGCCAACTCCATTCGCCCGGATGTTGACACAACAGGCGACCCAACTTTTTTTACAATCTTTAGAAATGGTTTACGCTTTATTTAATTCTCGAAATGGTCCCAATGTTTATAAAGATGTCAAAATTGTTTTAGAAATTTTGACACAAAATATTTTGCAACAGTTGCTTTCGTGTTTATTGTTCTTTTTTTTAATTTCATAATGAATAATGCTTTCGGGAAAACGTTTTGTGATTACATAGTTATACGTTTATACTAAAAAAGAAACTATTTATTTGAAGTATAGAGTTCCGCCACTCAATACGCTATGTCTCGATTTTTTTTCTGAAAAGAGAACGGAGTGTCTTAACACTAGATTCTCTCTTCCTATCTCTTGCCGAAAAGGCGTGAAGTTTTTTTATAAGTGATTTTAAACTATGCCTCTAAAAATACATGCACTTGTGCATATTTGTCATTACAATAAATATGGTTATTATTTGGTATGGCTGATAGAACACCTTATTGTTTACTTTACAACATATATAATCTATTACTTGCTATCAAATAAAAATATTATTATTTATATTAGTCTGCATTCACAGGTACTTGTAAACTAGCCAGTACTCATATATCATAGATAACCTAATCTCACCACCCACAAGAGACTATTCTTGGTTCTTTTGTCTTTTTAACATACATATATGTTTTACAGTATCTAGTTGAATGGGATTTTGGGATTTTACTTTAGGGTAATGCAGCCGGTATTCAACCAATATTTTTCCTGTATTAGCGAGCTATTCGTGCAATCTATAACTTAGGCCCTAAAGACTGTTTAAGCCAAAAGTTTAAAGAAATTAATATATTGACAGTTGCATCTCAAAATATTTTTGAAAATGTTATGTATCTTAAAAAAGCATTAATGTTTTTACTAAAATTGGTGATGTTCATAATATTAACACCAGGAATAGGCTTAATCTTGGTGCACCTGTAACTCGGTTGCATCATATCCACAATTTTTTATGGGACAATATGTACGTTTTTACAACAGGATCCCAGAAAACGTCACAGACTTTTCTATATCACGATTTAAAAAAAATTGTAAAAAGATGTTTGTGTATTAAAGGTTATTACCAAATTAATGATTTTATAAATGACACGCCTTGAGAATGAAATGCTCGCACCAGTCTGTTTCAAAGGTATCATTGTCACAGATAATTAAATGTGTATTTGTATAAAATAGATTTAAAAAAAATGTGTGTACTGGTAGTAAATTAATTGTCGTTCAAAAAATGAAGCATGTAACTTCTTATTTTGAATAAAATAATTTGAATTTGAAAATCATAATCTAAGGATAACGAGTTCAAATCCGTCTCAATTTTAATAAACTGTCAAGATCAAAACAAAATATTTCACTCGAAATGGCAAATTTTGCATATTCAATTTGAATTCACGCCAACGCAGCCCATTACAGGACACTATCGGAGAAATACGATGTTTTTTAGCTGAGATGTATGAATTAATATCGGACGTTCAGATCGCAGTTTCCTTTACTGCCTGGAGTGGTGCCAATAAACCAAAGGAGTTCTGCTGTTCCGCCATAACTCCTAAACGGTTGGTAATAAATGTCATTGGACTGGGGTTACCATATGCGAAATTTAGATGGATGAATAAATTTTACTTGGACTAAAATATTAGTTTAATATTACCTGTGAGATTCTCAGCGCATGTAGATTTTGCGAGAGATGATGGATGGATTTTTGTGATAGTATATTTATACTATAGTAATAATACAAAAAAAATTTAGACATTGCTGGCCAGTATTGTCTGATATTTGTAAATAATGTAAAATAAGGCGGTCTACACTAGGTTCCCGGGTTCCCTTAGCCTATTCTGATATGTGCAGGATACATACAAAAAAATTTTGCATTCAATGTTTATCATCTTCTAATATCAATTTATTTAAAAACCTTATATAATATTATTTTTTTGTTAGTATAGATATAATTTTTAGTTTTGTTGTCCACATAGTTAATTTGGAAACCCTACACAGGATTTTTATGCGTGTGGTAGTATTGCGCTATTGCGCTATCGAACACCACCTTGAAGAAATAATGCTGAACTAATATTTCTTATTATGACGAACATTTAGAATTTTTTTTCATTGTCTTAAAAAAACTATTTTACTTCCATAACCTTCTCTGTCTTTCAGTAAGAACAGAAAGACAGACTGATATATAAAGATTTTAAAATTCTTTGTTTCTGTTTTAGTATCGATTTATGAGACTCAAAATCGGTTCCCCCAATCAAAAGTTTTAAGGTAACAAACATAAAAAAACATACTGTCGAATTGATAACCTTTTATAGAAGTCGGTTAAAAAATACATATGTTTACAAGGATAAACACAGGAAGTCTGTTGATACTGGACCAATTATACTGTCATTTTAACGAGTCGTTTCGTATATATACTCTAGTTAGTCTAGAATCTAGACATAGATGGATAGAGTTTTATATTTATGATATACGAAAAAAAAATTCTTTACGTAAGATTAATCCTAGCCCGTAACTCTGCTTACGTGGACTTTAAAACGTAAAATAGAAAATCACGTTCTTCTCTATTCCCGCAGAAATTTAGACAAATCATTTCTAGTCCCTAAGGTGGGCTACATGCTACATTTCAACTTTCTAAATCCAGGAGTTTCGTCTGTACGTTGTCTGTCAGTCACTCCGAAACGGAGGAAGAAAAGGAAGTTATATACATATATACTACGTTATAAATATAACCTGATATGTCAAGTGTAAATAATCGATAAGAGATAGGTATTATAAATACACAACAATTATTTATAAAATTTCGGCAAATACTTTAGTGTTGGCTTTTTTCAGATTTAGGTTTTTATCCCGCATATAACAGGGTAAGTAGAGAGAATATAGTGTTAAGACAGTTGGTTCTTTAGTAGCTGAGCTAAACGCCGCACTTTGTCTTCCTCCCAGATCATCAAATTGTCGTATTTTACAATCAAAATCGATATTAACTTTGAACATTAAGTAGGTTGTGTTCAATTTAGTTAGTTTCAAGTAATCGTGGCCATATTTCACGAACTCCATTGTAACTTCTACCAAACTTCCGATTTGTTTTATCTTTTAAGACAATTTCTATGTTTTCAAATAAAACTGTTTTAGCTTTATATTTTATTAGATTGACTTCCGCCCATAGTCAAATGAAATAGAAAAAATAGCTAAAAGTTGTGTTCTGTAATATGGTCTATAGCCTTCCTTCATTAATGGACTGTCTAAAACAAAAAAATACTTATATTTTCTTATTTGAGCTAGTATTTCGTGAGATTAGCGCATTCAACCAAACAAACTTTAGCTTTATAATAAGGTTATAGAGTATAGATTAAAGTAAGGCCTTATTAGGTATTAGAATTTTTATAAGAGAACGCGAAGGCCATGGGTTCAAATCTCAAACATTCACCAATATCGACTTATAAGATATAACTTATTTGCTTAAACATTTAGTGGGGCGTAGTGAGACAGCGCAATGATAGTGGTTTTGTTTCCCACTCGGAAGAATGATTATTTTTATTCCCCCGCTCATAGACGGAGAGATAAAAAGCGTCGTTAGGTTCCGCCACTTAACATTTAATGTCTCAAAAATTGGATGGACTGAAAACTTTGATTTGTATAAAAGTATTTTCTTATACTATTTCCATCTATTAGCCACAAAAGCTGTCCAATTCAAATGCAATCAGACAAACATTCGTTCTCAGGTACATTTTATTCACAAAAAAAAAAGATTTAAAAAAGAGCATCGTTATTTCAAAGTCACTGAACGTACTTCCAATGATTTATTTAACGCCATATTTATGTTCAACGGGTGTCTGTTTATTTTGCGAAAGACTGCCTATTAATCCTTATTATTATATGAATAGAGTTCAAAGTTGATTTATTTCGATATATTTATAAAGTTGTTATACGTTAACTTGACAACGGTTTACGAGCTTTTCTGTAAGCTTTTATTGGTTTAAAATAAAGTTTATTTTGGAATGATTTAAAGTTTTCGTAAGATTGTAAGGCGATGGGAGGACAATAGTTTCGCGTGGGCACGCGGGGGTCGAGACGTGTTCCGAGACGGTGCTTACTGTGCTTAAAATTTTGAGAATACATGTCGTTTTGTATACATTGAATTTGTAGTACGTTGTTTGGTCTTTAAATATATTTTTTTTAGTTTCACGATATTCCAGGATATGTCGAATATTGCAGAGTATGTAGAACTTTTGAATATAGTATTAAGATACTCCGTTCTCTATTCAGACACTTCTGATCCCCAATTTCCGCCGAAATATCAAGTGTTAAGTGGCGCTATTTGCCTGGTCATCAGAGTGAAGAAATAAAAACGTTAAATATTTCATTCCCTCGAGTGGGAATCGAACCTACAAATGTCGCTACAATCACACGCTTGTGCCAGTGTTAGACAGTGTCTGTTTGATTGTAAGCAATAAGTATAAATATTATTTATTGAATCATTATCAAATATGATTTCTTAATAAATCAAAGTGTCATACTTAAAGTCATAAAACAACTTGTCAATTGCGAGTTAGACGCGACAACAGAGGGTTCCGTCCGAATTACCATTTTTAGGATTTTTTTGGCAAAAATGATGTATAAATTGTCGTATCTTTTGATTTCGTTGACTTGGTCTTGATTTCTTCTGTGCTCCAAAGAATCGTAGAACTGAATATTTGATATTAACGTCAGCTTCATATGTTTACGCGATCTTGAAATAATTGGTCTTGACCGACGAACAGACGTCAACAAAATGATCTTATAAGGATAAATGAAAATGTTTCATTCCAAAGTGGAAATTAAACTCACAGCTTTCGTTGTATTTACAATCTATTCTACACATCGCCCAATTCTAAAAATAAATAGTATTTTCATTATATATGTACATAAAAGGTAAGAAAGAAGCAATGTATAACGAATAAAGTATAACTATCGATTTTAAAACACCTTAAACGAAGGTACATGTGTATATTTTATGAGGAACATTCCGAATGCAGATTTCTGTTGAGATTAATTGCATATTATAAATAGTTGCTTGGTGTCGTTTAAGTGGTCGCTTGTTTCACTCTTACTGTGGGCGAAATATGTCATAACTCGGTAACGAACACCGGTGGTAATCAATTTTACTTTATTGGCTGCCTTTTATTTGTAAAGTCGCCTAGCGCAGTTTCTGCATCAGGCTGTCAATGAAGCGGCTGTAGGTTCGATGTTCACTTTGGCAAATTTATTATTTTCTTTCAAAACAAAAGACGTTGAGTTCTGCCAACCCGGTTTCGGTAACCTAACTTGCTTACTCTGTACGCCACGTACTGCCTAGACATTGCGTGTTGAGTGGCGTACGCCGCGCATTGTCTTGTTATTAGAGCAAGGAAATCTAAATTAAGATATTTGATAAGTAGGAATCA
The DNA here is from genome assembly GCA_021202915.1 of Heliconius himera. Classification (NCBI taxonomy): domain Eukaryota; kingdom Metazoa; phylum Arthropoda; class Insecta; order Lepidoptera; family Nymphalidae; genus Heliconius; species Heliconius himera. The sequence goes on from JAJHJA010000427.1 coordinate 282,385, forward strand.
AACCTACAATTGTCGTGCTGACAGTCAGACGCTGTACCAATGAGCCACGAGGATGTGACGGCCCCTTTTCATAACCTATATATATATATTCTAAATATGAAACATGCCATCCGATGTTCCATGTATCTAAAATATTATTAAAAGTGGAGAACGGAATGTCACAAGACCTCTCTACTTACCGCAAAAAAACAAGCGAGGGACTTCTTAAGACATTGCGTGACGAGTGGTAGACCCGCAGTACTCAACGCCGCGCCATACTAAGATTAATAATATATACAAATATTTAAAACTATACTAAATCTATTATCACAAATATGATAAATAATATGTAAAGTTCAACCTTTTCCTTGTAACCGAGGCGAGGGTAGGGATGGGAAGGTAAAAAATACAAATAACACTAAACAAATATGCGATGGGTGGCGTGATTAGGACAAAGCGTTCGAATTCAATAAGCGCGGCCACATCCCTCACGCCTCGTTGAGGAAGTGATTGTCATCTTCGCCGGTACCGGGGGAACTCGATGCTAACTCGACGTAAGTGTCACTTTTGAATTGTTTTGGTTTATCTTTATGTCATTATTATGAGAAAAGCAAAAAAAAAGGAAATAATACAGGAATAAAAAAAATCCCTTTTTTAGGATTCTCTTATTAATATATTTTTTATAAGCAATAAAAAACATTAATAAAAGAAGCTACTGACTAGTAATTGGTGATAAGTTTATTATATACCATTATAATTTCCATGTATTAATAATATTGGTTATTAAACACAAATTGAAAAAAAAAATATCTTGAGAAATAAACATTTTTTATAAATTGTATAAGTAATTTATTTAAGTAACAAATATCACCGAAGATCAATATGTACCTATTAACTGACTTAAATGTCGATTGTTTTTTTTTTAATTTCTAGCCTTATCACTAGTGAATCAAACCGTTTATCTAAAAAAGAGTTAATTAAAATAACAGAAAATAAAATTATAAATTTCCAAATGCGACAAAAATATACACACACTCAATTTCCAAAGTAATAACCACAAGTAGGTGTAATTTGAACGACAATAAGAAAACAAATAGAAAACGCACAGCGACATTTGTTTGAAATATTTTTAAATATATGATTGTTTTATTGCTCCCAATATCCTTTGGGGTGGGGACTGGGGACGCTGTCGCGGGCGCGTCGGGGCGGAATGAATGACATATTTACGTTTCTGTGCTTCCTAAACTTCTCGTGTACAATTTGTGACTAATAATAATATGCTTTTTTTTTGGCTTCATGCTGTATCCTGCATGTATCAGGTTTTTTGAGTCGTTCGTGTGGAGTGGCGGAACTGAACACCGCATCTTATTTTTTTGACAAAGCGTGAAAATCAGAATAATACAGAGTGTATTCCCGTTTCCCGTTGGGAATCGATAAATAATCAAACGACGTGCAATCGCAATTTTTTTCATTCTAATTTTAAAATTATATGTTTTGGATGATAGCCTTATTTTTCTTTAACTAACAATCACTAACAATCCCATAGCAAGCATAAAAAATACACTTGTACAGGACAGGTATATTTTTTTCATTCTTAAGCCTTAGAAGATTTACCAAGTCACGTCTTTATAGGTACGTGTAGGTATATGATCATATGCAATAAAATTATTTAAATATATTGTGTAAGTATTTTGACAGTTCGTTTCCGCACAGATAAATTATGTCCATATTGTTTTTTAGTCGCCGTTGATACAGCACGATATGGTTTCGCACAGCGTGAAGTTGAATTTTGAATGACTTTTGCCATCTACACTGTCATTAAAATTAATACGGAGAGTGGAGAACGAAATGTTTTAACATCAGGAGGCCAGTCGAGGCCCAAGGGTACAAAGGCTGACTGTAAGCGCGACAAGTTGTGGGTTTGATTCTCATTTGATAAAATTAACTATATATTTAAATTTATATTTTATCATTTATTTCTTCGCTGGTGTCAAGGCAAAGCGCGGCGTAGAGTTCTGCAACTCAGCACGCAATGCCTCTAGAATTTTGCCATCAAGTGGAGAACGGAGTGTCTTAACACGTAGGTTCGAGGGAACCTATCCTGTTGTGTGCGGGATACCCGCTTTGTCAGTCCCCTCATATAGCAGGGTTAGAATTTCTAGTGTCAAACCACTCTGTTTTTTGCCTCTAACCCGAGTTTTAGACACTTCGTGTTTAGTGGTCTATTAAGACAGGATACTGAAAATAATTCATTCTTTTGAGCTAGGATCGTAGCTACAACCATTGCGGTGTAGCAGTCTGACGCTGCATATTTATCTCTATATATAATAAGACAGTAAAAATATTTTGTCTGTACATTTAGTAATTTTGACTGAAATGGATAGAGGGACACTTAAAAAGAATAATAGAAAGCAAAAAGATTTTTTTTGAATTTCTTGTCTGTCTGTCTATCTGTCTGTCTGTCTGTCTATCTGTCTGTCTGTCTGTATGTCCGTCTGTCTGTCTGTCTGTCGACTTGAAAATTTCACTAATTGCTTTGTTTTAACTCAACTTAACTACTAAAGTTTAGTTCATCAAAATCGGTTCCTTAAAAAAAAAGTTATCGTCATTTGAAAGAAGTCGTAATTAATTCAACACAGAGACAAAGACGCGGCGTTGAGTTCTGCCATTCAACACGCAATGCCTTCAGATTTCGGCAGAAAGTGGGGAACGGGGTGTCTTAACACTAGGTTCTCTCTGCCTACCCTGCTGTGTGCGGGATACAGCGTGAAGCTGATTTGATTTTTGATTTTGATAAAGAACGATCTTGAAAGAAATATCAAGTTATACCAAATTTTTTTTGTTGGTTGGTTCATATAATATATGTAATTAATTTAAAAACTGTACAGGAGTTAATATGCAATTATTACAGTTATTTTACACAGAATATTATGAATCCTTCAAATCAATAATTTAACATTTAAGGCTGTTTCTGAATGAGTAAATTAAATATTCACTGACATCAGCACATTTAACAGAGTATATTATATAGGTAAAAAGAACATAAAGTTAGAAAAATATATACGTGTAATAAATAATTAGTTTTATGTATATTTTATAAATATCAAATATCAACAATGGTCGTATTTTTTTATTTAAAACAAACAAAAATTCTTTGACGATAATGTCGTAAAAAAATCATATTAGAAGTCATTATAGTTATCAATCAATTCTGCTTATTAAATCAATAATCATGTATTTTAAGCGGGCGAAGCCGTGGGCGAGTGTAATATAAATACATACAACCATACATACACATTACATATAAATTTACAAAGTTTCCGCGACTATTTCACTTGTGTATTTGCAAATTTAAACATGTTAACATCGGCGCGACCGTGTCACTACCCATCCACTTTGTGATTTCCCCCGACGACGCCGCCCGCTTCTAAACACATCTCTTAAAATTGTTTACATACGAGCATGTAGGTTCGTTCGATATTTTGGCATATTTGATATCGTGTGTTTTGAGAATGAGGTCAGTTCTACTTGACATACATACGTACTCGTAATTATAAATATTAGTGTTTTAAGATAATTAAGTTGTTGAAGAAAAAAGTTGAGAGAATGATTAAATTTTTCTCGTATTTTGAGTACTTTATAGGGGTTGACGGCACCCAGCATTGTCTTATATCTAACTAACAACGGTACGAGGTAGATATGTACAATATTTGGCATATTTAATATCGTGTATTTTGAGAATGAGGTCATTTTCTAATCGTGCCTATCTGTTATTGTATTAACATTAATATTGGTGTATTTATATAATATATAGAAGTGTAATAATGGTAAGTGTATTATTTGATGTATTTATAATTTAAATTATAAAAAAAACATCTATTTCTAGTATGTTGTGGGGCTGGCGGAAACCAGCACTGTGTTTTATTTAGCCGAGCATCGGTAACGAAAACGTTTAATAAATCAGAGTTTCCCAAAATAAGATTGCAAGCCTTAGCCTTTTAGGTTCATCCCAATGCTGATGTTTTTTGCAAGAAGACATACTTTTCTTGGGTAAAAATGGTTCTGACATAAATTAACAGCCATGTCATTCATCGAGATGAAAAATATTCCACGTGTTAATGATCGTTATAAGCAATCTATTTGTCAAATATCCAAATCCGTTCAGCTGTTTTTACTAGGGTAAGCATGTAGAACCTAGTGTTAAGACATTCCTTTCCCCACTTTCCGCCCATTTTTAAGGGCATTACGTGTTAAATGGCAAAATTTTATGCCGCGCTATATCTTCTTATCAGAACTAGATTCAAGAAATGAAAATAATTTATTTCAAATACTACCTCCTTGCTGTTGTATTTTGTATTTTTACTGTTGTGGTTTAATGTAGTTGATTTCTTTATAACATTAAAAATAATAGTATGAGAAAGGAATTTTTACGCATACTGTTTGATCATAGCGACAATTTGCATAAAGTTAAAATTTCAAATAGCACTAAAACACTTGATTGAGTGCTTTAATTAAATATTAGCTAAATTACAGAAAAAGTCAGCTTCTCAGTAAATGTTCAATCTACAAATATCGGCGCGTTTGAAGTGTTATTTAATAGATCATTAATGGCCGACTCCGGTTCTGCAGGGATGAGCGAGTGGCGCTACTATTGGAACGTCAGGTTTCTCCTTGTCTTATATATTTTTGTAATATTCTTCTTTTTCTATTGTTGAGGCAATCGTGGCGCAGTCAGAATGCGTCTGATATTAGACGCGATTGTAGTGAGTTCAATACTCACTTAGGAAAATTAATTATATTTCTTTTAACATTTTTAAAGTGTTGTTTCTAACTTAAAAGAGAATTGTCATCGATGAGAATGTATGACTTATTTGGTCAGAGCGCTTGGACGGTTTCTAAGAGGCGCAGGTTCAAATCCCGCTACGTACGTATGTTAAATAGAACATAATTTTGATAGTGTGGACAGACAGAGTTTGGTTGTCCCCTTCTAGGGGACCACCGAACAGGCCACCGTAATAAAAAAGTCACATTGAACGTTTCTTCTTGTTTCTTTAGCTTCACACTGAATCTCGCATACAGCAGGGTAGGTAGAGGGAACTTAGTGATAAGTCACTTCGTATCTTTAAAGATATTGGGAGTTAAGTGGCGGCACTCAACTTGTATTTTTTTTAATTGGCCCCACTGCCGTAGTACTTGAAGTCAACCACTGCGCCACGATAGATTCAACGGTCACGGTCAATGGCTACTTTGAAGTTTGAACCTATTACTCCAATACTAAAATAACTTTAACCAAAATAGCTTTTACCGCATTTCAGATAGTAAGGGATGAATCCTGTAAGGTTTGCGCGAATTAATTTGTATGTAAATTAAAGTAACGAGGCGGTGTTATTAATTTATCTCAATCACTGCCGATCGCTCGAGACTCGAGACGCGCTCCACTGTGTATCATGTCATATGTTATTTGATACTTATATATGTTTCTGGATTTATATGTGTTTTTTTATCTTCACGCTGTATACCACATATAGAGGGGTAGTCAGAGAGAACCTAATATCAAAACACTCAGCATATTAAATAATTTTCGACACCTTTCGTGTTGAATAGAAGAACTCAACATCGCGCTATGACTTGTTACTTGAACGAGGCAATCAAAAAAGGCAGCCATGAGATTTACAGTCAGACGCTGTACCACGTTGGTCTTAAATATATTAAATATAATATTTACTGTAAATGATATGCTGATGCCATTATCAGTTCATATTCTCTATTTCAGTACATCATAGTTTCATTTTAAACTTACACATTGTTAAATTCTCTCGTGATTTTTGATTCAGTCGAATATATGCAAATGACAGCTTCGGGGACATGGTAAATTAGCATTTAAATGAAAATCAAAAGTTAACTTGTTAAAATATTGTAGTACAATAGCTAATAATTTAATACCTACTTAAATTTCTTTTTCTGCTTCACGTTGTGTCCCACATGTAGCAAATTAGAGAGGGAACCTTATGTTAAGACACTTCACTTATATTTATTTAGAAAACGTATAAAAAATTTGAACGTAGTGGAACAGGAATCCGCGCCTCCTGGAAACTAACCAGTTTAATCGGTAAACCGTCTGGTCGGTATCCAGGAGGCGTGGGTACGAGTCCCGCTACGTTCAAATATTTATACGTTTTCTTAACAAGTATTTTTCTTTCCTAAGTGTGGAATAATACTTTAAAAATGTTAAAAAACACTCCACTTATTTTGCTAAACTCAACGCCGCGCTTTTGCTTCGACATTAGAGCGAACGAATGTGACGAGGCAAAGCGTTTGCTTACTTTCTCATAGTTCACACAAAATAAATGATAATACATAATACTATATTCGTTAGATTATAGTAAAAGAAAGAATGGAAAGACAGAAATATACATTACTTACCCCTCGTCAAAAAAGATGAAGCTGCTTCTTGTGAACCTGATAACAAAGAATAAATATATATAAATATTAAATTTATAAAATTCATAATAATTTTTAATTGATATATTATATAAATTGGTTGGAAGCTTTTTTTATTATTTAATCATTAGTTGAGTTCTTCGTGGCATAGCGTCAGACTGTAAACGAGACAGTTGTGGGTTGAGTTTCACCACTCAACGAGCAATGTCTTGAACTCAGGCAAAAAGCAGAAAACAAAATATCTTAACACTACACTGTTTTGAGCCTCTCTAAAAAATATTTATTTTTTGTATAGCTTCACGCTGTATCGGAAATACGCCGTTCCTCACTTACAGTCCAATTTTCACGGTATTATTTACGTAAGTGTTAGGTTTCAACGTCGCGTTTTGCCCTTTCAGGGTTTAATTCTTTCTCCCAAGTCATCATCGAACCCATAACCGTCGCATTACAACAAGACGCTATGCCGCTATGCCACGATTCCACAAATGATTAAATAATAAAAAAGCTTCCCAGTACCGTTACACGGGAATGCATTTTTTTCCATTTTTTCTTAGCATCTGTCCCTCAACGGGGGACCGTTTTTGGACGATAAATATCAATTTTGGACCCACCCACCCATTTATATTTATTTAGGCTTGGTTTTATATTAAAGTTTTTGTTTCTTTTCATGGGCCCCGATGTGACAGAATTATTAATTAATAGTAGGACTAGTAGAGTATTGAGAATTGATTAATTAATTATGCTGTAGTTTTTTAGTCATTTACAACCGAAATGTGTGCCTGTTCCTAGTTATAGCGTTAAAAAAATATGTTTATAATTTTTTTCTTCATGACTATAACATTTGAAGATTTTAACAAACATTTTAATAATATCAAAAAAAACTCCTTGTGAGACTAAACGAGGATAAACTAAAACTATCGGTAATAGTTATGGAATATATATCTTCAAAAACACAATCTTCTAAGGAGTTGTGTGTAGACAATTTACAATTATAGACAAATGATACTTCAATCATTGTTTTTCACCCATTAAGTGACACTAAAAGAATTTCGACGAAAATTAATCTGTACGAGAAAAAATATGAATAAAATAAAGGTTCTATTACGAGTTCTTTCACAACTTCGCTAGTATAGCTTAAAGTATAAAATAATTGCACATACATATCTACGAGCATACAGTTACTACAATAATATGAGGCTAGTTATATGGATGTAGAAAAAGGCAGCTTAAATATCTTGAATCTCTAGTGATTACATTATACAGGGATAGTTATTTCTTATTTCTAATCTTAGTTGAAGATATAAAAGAAAACTAGACAAATAAAATCAATAATTTGGTAAAAGTTAAAAAAAGGTACGGATCGCGCGTCCTTGATGATCGGATAAAATAAAAAAAACACATATATGTACAAGTATGTACGAATGGCTGGAACATCTAGTTTCATTACACTACGTCCCATACCGCAATACCAAGAATATCAAAGGGAAACCGTTGACCGCGACGTTAACTTAATTCTGTTTGCCTTCACCGATTCAAAGCTCCGCAAATTATTTGTAAACAACGTCCAGGAAGCTCCCGATATAGCGCAGCACGTGCTCGCTTTTGTTTTGGCGAGCTTTATGCGAGGAAGTCAGATGGTGACCTTTTCGACGAATTCTAATTTGTAATTGGACTCTAGACTCTACACTGTGGCTGTTTAGATTGGTCGTCGGTTCAATTTCTAATTGGGGGAATGCTATTATTTAAATCATTCTCATCTAATATTTGATGGTTCCTTAGCATTCTGAAGGACATTTATAGGTTATATTGCGTCATGTTAATTGTTTTGACGTATCTAACCAGACCTTGAGGCCAGTCGTGGGATAGTCATTGGATAAAAAGTTGAGAATTGAGTGTCCAAAATTCTAATACATTATATTCAAAATAGGTACTTTTTGCCTATTTTACTCTACACAAACATGCGTTTATTTTGATGAAAATTAAAATTTAACAGCATTCCGTATATTGTTTATGTAGTGAGATTTGAACCTATATTCGCTTGAATAGTTCAAGTAACTGCTTTAGCCGTCTAAGCAGCACGTGCAAGCTTTGTTTTGACGAGCTTTATATGCACGGAAGTGAGACGGTGACTGTTTCTTCGAAATGTAAATTATAATCGGTAAATAATTAACTACTACACTGTGTTGTATTGTGATAGAAATCGAAAACAATTTGGCATATTAAAATTATTTTTTTGTGTAAAAAAAGAACTCTCTAAGCCCCTCTAGTCTCCGTTAGACATCGAGTTACTGGATGACAGTATTAGTATTTACATTTATTATTCCATAAATCAACACGCAATACCTCCAGAATTCGGCAGAAAGTGGGGAACGGAGTGTCTTAACACTAGGTTCCTCCTGCCCACCCTGCTGTGTGCGGGATACAGCGTGAAGCTAATTTAATTTAATTTAATTTTTAATTTCATAAATGTATGTTTGACTGAACTTGCGCATTTGAACATGTGTCCGCTTAACACCACGTTAATACACTTTAACCAACGAAACTATAGGTTCATTGGCATCGATTTTTTCCTGTTTCTACAACAACACAACTATTCCTGTACTATTGTAAAAAATTGAAAACAACGACTTGCAGCTCCCACTAGCCTCCTAATCCATCCTCCTATCAACCTACTCCAAAAACCTACACCAACCATGCGTGAAGAGAAGACAAAAGGTAAAACCGACCAAGTAACCAACCAACAATACTTCTATAGTGAAATGGGAAAATGGGGCAATACATCGATCAGCAGAACGAACGACCGCTTTGTGGCGCTGGAGCCCTGGTGCTGGGGAATTGATTGAAATGCCTAATGAAAAGGCAAATTTTGGTTCGCAATTATCATTTGTATATCTTTGTTATGAGCTTTTGGTTATCGGTTATCGGTGATTAGAAATCAGTGTTTGCGGTGGAGTGATTTGATTGGATGTTATCATTGATTTTCTATAGAGAAATGGGACACTATAAGGTGTGTGGATAGAATAATGGGTTCATTTAGTGTCTATTAATTAGATATAGCTTATATTCGTTTTTAAATCCTTAAATTAAGTTATTCGTTATGAAAGAGATTTAAAAGTATATATTTTAGTAGTTTTTTATAAGTTTTGAATGATATATTTTTTCTAGAATAAATTTAAAAGACACAGATAAAACGAGGAAAAGATTTTTTTTAAAGTGATATATTATAATTTTTAGTTCGTTAAACCAATGAAATAAAAATGCTTAATTAAAAAAAATATCGTAATTGAAAGTAAATAGGTTAAATTAATATCCAGAAGCGTATCAATGACAATTATCTCTACGGCTCTACAATATCTTCATATCTATACTACTGTATTTATATTATAAAAGTAAAGGATTTTTTAGGTTAAATGCGATAATATTAGAATTTTTTAATGTTAGTTAGTCCATTTATAGAGAAAGGCTATAGGCCTAGGATGTAATCAATTGTACAACTAGAGATGTGTCATATACAAATCGTTATTTACATTTGACAACGCGGGCGAAGTCACAGGCGAAGGCAAGTTTAAAATATTATCTATAGTTTATATTTATGTTATTCTTTTAAAGATGTTTACAGAACTGTTTTCTGCGAAATCGCAAATGTTTATCATTTAATATAGAATTATAAATATGAATTACGCCCGCTATCTAGAGGTTACGGGCACTCAATGAGATTTATTCACAAATTAACCTCCCGTTATCGTGAGTTCACTCGGATCTTAAACTATTATTTATAGATATTTTAATATTCATTAAAAGATAGTTTTGTTCTGTGAGTATGCTTAAATTTCTTTTGTATTCACACAATTTTTTTTCAGTCACTGCGACTTGAATACTCCGTCATAATGCTGTCCTAAAACGCAGAATTGAATAAAATATTGAATTAATAGAAAAAAGGCATTATTTTAATATTTTTATAATCACTACTGGATCTTCGGCACGAATTTCAATAATCGTAAAACATTTTTTGTGATTAAAGTGAGGAACGGAAGTATTTTAATGGGAATGAGGAGTGTCATAACATTAGGTTCCCAAGTTCCCTCTGCCCACCCCGTTATATGCAGGATACAATGTGAAGCTAAAAAAATGTTATATTTTTATACGTTTAGGTAAAATAGAAAAATATAAATAATACTTTGACTGCCATCACATTTGGCTGATGTTTGACATTAGTTATCTTATCGCCGCTGGCGCCTGCAAACGTCTCGTCTAGGTATATTTATTTTGGCTACAATTATGCATATTTTCATTGCAATTTATTACTTTTTATATTTTCTTATTACACACAAAGTATAAGAAGTAGAAATCAAAATCTATTTAAAACTATAATACTTTTTTGACAGATATTAGAATTTTCATATTTTTAGATATAAATCCTTCACTTTCTATTGTTCACAATTCAATCCTAACAAAAATCCTATATTTGTCCAAACTGAAATTTATGAAATGATTGCAATACAACTTTTCCTCCAAACATGATTGAACCCAAAACCATCGCATACACACAAACTGTCCCAATATCGCTCTGTAGAGGTAGAGCCGAGGACAGAGTGATTTTTTACTCCTTATTACTTATTACCAATAAGACAAAATCCATCACAATACGAAATGCCTAGTCTGGTCCATGTTAGTCATAAGCTCCGATAGTTACCTAAATTGCTGTCGGTATATTTCGCCACGATTAAATTAGCTGATTACAAACTAATACCGTCACCAGGAATTACCATATTAAGACATAAATTTACATAATCTAAATTAAACCCTAGACGTATTGAAATAGAGTTAATTTTCATTTGCTTAGATATATGATTGAATAATACGTATAAGCGAAATTGATCGTTAGTTCAAAAGTGGTAGGGAGTTTAATCCCTTGTGCGGTAAAAGGGTTAGTTCTAATTATTTGTCAGGATGTCGAAATCTAGGATATAGTTTACATATTGTTATGTATACAATGGATCAGAATATTGAGTGTGGCAGTGATGTAATCTGTATAATATTAAAAAATAAATATTATGAATAGCTCCACGCTCTACCCCGCTTAATCAGAGTTGGTAGAGGGAACCTAGTATTACGAAACTCCGATTCTCTCTTCCCATCCGAATCCATCGAGTGGGGTTCGAATCAACAAGCATCACGTTTTTGGTCAGTCAGTCGCAGTCTCATTGCGCCACTGTGGACAAAACATAGGAGCGAATTGAGGCTTACAAAACGGGTTGCCATATTAACGTATGTGTCACTTTATAGAAAAGTGTGTAAATAAATATATTTATTTTATTAATTAAATTTATTTTATGCATTACTTTAAATTAACATTTGATTTGAGGCCAGTCAGGGGGGCCAGGCAGGGTGATAATTATGTGACTGTAAACGCCACTAGTTGTGTGCAAGATCCCCCTGGAGAAATTTCTTCATTTTGGTGTGGAGGTAAAACATGGCGTTGAGTTCCGCCACTCAACGCGCAATGCTTTCTGAGTTCCACGGAAAGTGGGGACCGGAGTGTCTTAACATTAGATTCCCTCTGCACTACCCTGCAGTGTGCGGGTTACAGCGACAAGCTGATCTAATTTTTTTTTTAAATATTTAAATATAGCATTTGGCACCTCTGAAATTTTGCAGGGTAAGTACAAACAAAGAGTAGTATTGTCTTCTGTCACTCAACACAAACAACTCTTATCTTTAGGTACCCACAAATACGCAGGATATAACGTGAAACTAAAAAAGAAAATCGAATGCCGAACTCATCTACGATCTTTGATTACAAATAGAGACATCACTTTACTCATCTCCTAATTTACAAACTAATCCGCAGCATCCGTAGACAAGTTGCGCTATCACACTTTATTAGAGCCACACGGCGCGGCGGTGGGTGTGTGGAGTGCGAAATAAATCTGAAAGGCTCGTGTAATTAACGGCCTGGCCTCATTAATATCCTCATTAATATACTCTCGTACCGTCTTATGATTTAATGCGTGTGTAGATGCTGTATGGTTCAGTATTTTGTGGGATATGCGGTTAGCTGTGATTAATTGTTCTAAGCTTAGTCAGGTTCCCGCTGTATCCCGCGTATAATATAGTAGGCAGGAGGCAGTGGTTAATCAGTTTCCTACGTCATACTTTGTTAAGTGAAGTAAAGTGAGTGAGTGAAGGACGCTGAAATAGACTTAAAAAAAATGGAAAATTTTATGTACTAATATAAATCATCATCATCGAATCTACTTTCCAAGAGAAACGATGAAACAAAAATATATCTGCTTCCAACAACTCTACAAGCGTATACCTTTGTAAGATAGGCTATTTCAATTCCAATAGAATGCAAAACGCATCTCGTCGCGTCATGGTAATCTCCGCGGCGGCGCGGCAGCGAGCGTGGCGACTCTACCTCCACTAGCGATCCTTTGAACTCAGCTCATTAATGGAAAAATATCACAAAAACTGTTAATTGCTTACTTAAAATTACTTAAAACTGCTGTTTGTTAATTGGCGACTTTGCGTTTGCTTTACTTTGCTTGGGTACCTAGTGTACTTTGAAAAAATATAGTTTTATAAGTTATTTGTTTGAGGCCATCATCGTAATTAGGTAAAAGCGCGGAGTTGAGTTTCGCTAATTAATACGCAATACTTCTAGAATTTGGTGGAGAATACGGACGCAAGTGTCTTAATGGGAATGGAATGTCTTAACACTAGGTAGCTAGTTTCCTTCTGCCTACCATGCTATGTACGGAATACAGCGTATTGATAATATTTGGTAATGTTTGCGTAGTGTTGGTCATGACTTTAATATATATTGGTATATGTGACATTTATCATATAGTAAGAAATGTAGAGTTTTTCAGTTTTCGTCGATTTACAAATATTAGATGTAAGACTATGTTACATTTCCGTGAAATATGACCAAGGCGTCGGCTTATTATATGAACTAATAATTTTACTACGCTAAAGCCGTCGTGGCGCAGCGATGCAGTGTAGAGTTCCAACTCAACACCTAATGCCCTGAAAATTGTACGGAAATTGGGAAACGGACGTTTTTTCGTTACGTTACGTTCGTTTGTTACTTTCAGTTTTAATATTAGATTCCCACAGCCTATTTTAATAGATGTGTGATACAGCTTGGAGATAAAAAAAAAATAAAATGAATGATTTAATAAATTAAGCATCAAAATGAAAATATTCAGACAGAATCGGCGTTTCTTTGATGATTTTTAATTACAGATAAAATAAAGTAATACACGGCCGATTAGAATGATAATATGATAATATATTTATTTAAGATATTTTTTTCTAATGTAATTTTTTAAAAACAAGTTTTTTATTTAGTCATAGTTTTATTGAATTTCTTGAATATCAGCTTATTTACTTATGGGTCATCGAGTATGAGGGAAAGAGTATCGAAAAGGCTTGAGACATTGTAATCTGGATAGGCAACAAAACGCAAAAAATATTTTCCCGTAGCAGAGCCGGCAGTCTGATCCTAGTGTTAAGATACTTTGCTTCATTGTGCTCGCTGCACAGCAGGGTAGGCAGAGGGAACCTGGTATTTAAAACACACATTTCCCCACTTTCCGCCGAGTTCTGGAGTCATTGCGTGTTGAGTGGCGGAACTCAACGCCGCCGCCGCCAACCAGAGCGAAGAAATGAAAATATAAATGTAAATAAATATTTTATTTCCTCGAGTGGGGATCGAACCCACAGCCAGTCGATTTTATAGTCACATTTTGTACCCTTGCGCCACGACTAGCCTCCCCAACGATTGACTTCACTAAATATATAAGATACGACATATTCGGTAGATATTATTCATATTATAATAGGTTAAGGATATTCGGACACCTGCATCTCGTTGGGTGGCGATCTTATCTCTATTGCCGTCTCAAGTTACAGTATACGAGTAGACCGCGGGCAACCAATTGTTTCATACGAAAACTATTTATAAAATGTCAATGCTTAAATCAATTTAGTATTTGGTTTCAATTGTTTTTTGTAGGAGTTTTCAACAGAACGTCTTTTTAACCCAACAGAAATATTGTTTTATACTTATTTCTATATTTGTGGCGTCCTGTGTGGAATGCACTTCCTTTGTTTATCGGAACTTGGCTTAGTAATATTCTGGGCATAAATGTTCAGGTTGTGGATTAGATTTGCACTCAAGAAAATGAAATATTTAATATGTTCATTTCTTCGCTCTGGTAACGAGGCAAGCCGCGGCGTTGAGTTCCGCCACTCAACATGCAATGCTTCCAGAAATCGGTGGAAAGTCTTAACAGTGGGTTCACAGGTTCCCTCTGCTCAGTCTACTATGTGTGGCGGAAAGTTAAAAAAATCTTTTATAAGGTAATACCTCTTCTTCTCATATTTTAAAGGATCGCGTTCATACAAATATCACTCAACTAGCTCAGTTAGCCTTAGAAAATTAGCTTAGCTTTATAAAGTAAAAAGACATGAAATCGAAAATATTTAAATAAAAAAAAACATTACAAAAAAAATATTTTCACGTTTTTTTTGCATAACAAAGGTATAGAGTACCTAGTGTTAAGACACAACGTTTTTAATTTTCTGTTCAATTTAAGAAATTGTGTTGTGAAACTCAACGTCGTTTTGTCCTGTATATATAACGGAGCGGGGTAATAAAAATAATCAATTTTCATGGGTGGTAATCGAACGCACAACCACAACATTTACATCCAGATACCACTGCGCTACGACGCGCGATGGCTCAAGTCATATTTTTTTTCTAAAATAACAATAATATATTATATGATAATATTCACAATATAAATTACCTTTTAATCATAAGTTATGGACAATTCAATGGAGTCTTTTCGAGGGGACATTTGTCATCACCACTGTATTGATAATATCTGATACTCGTGTGTATATGTATAGGGTACGTGCACAACGAAGGTGTAGTTTATTGATAGTTGACATTCCAATTTAGAACAAGTATGCCTTGTTGCATTTCGGGCTGTTCCAATTCATCCACAAAAAAATGAAAATAAATCAAATAGCATAAAATTTTATTGGTCTTCGAAAAATATTGTATTCTCATGCTATAGTTATGTGAAAAAGACAAAAAATATATAAACGTAATAAATAAGCATACTTACTACAACTATAAGTTTTGAATATTTAGAAATATTTAATAATATTAGTAGTGAAAATAACTAACTTTTGTAATTAATACAGTCAGTTATTTGTTATTCAATCAATTTTCAATAAACGTCCGAATTTCGCCTAGAAATACAGTAATATGCAGTGCTCACTTTATTGGCAATAAAAAATCAGAAAATGCTTTACATCCGTCATACGTCATACTTTATCTGGCGAAGAAAATAATACACAAAAATTAGTTAAAAAAATTCCAAAGATTTGAATGATATCATCGTCGTACACAACAAGCTAAGAAGAGCTCGAAGAGCTTTTTACCTTTTGACATATTTTGGCCACGCTGGCGATCGTTATTGACAGACCGGAACCTACATTTTATAACTTTTATCGTACTCCAAAATAATATAATTGAGGAGAAAATTTTGCTTATATCATTTAAAGCTCAAAAACAGGTCTCATAAGTTTTCTTTACTAACCACAGTGTCTGTTTGTCGATTTAGTGCTGCCACCTATATGCCACCTATAGTACACACTATGTACGATCATTACGGGACTTATGGAGGAGTTTTTAAAATATACGAAACTAGCAGCCCACTCGCTGCTTCGCCCGCATGCCCCGCCTATAATTATCTTATTATGCAATATAAGATTGATTATATAATTCATACTTTCAATTATTTTTCATAATTTTGATAAAGTGCAAGCACTACATCGCTGTTTGCGAGGACAAAATCGGCAGCAAAGGCGCCCCTCGCGGGACTCGTGCCTATGCTTGCGGCCGTAAATATAACGTTGAATTACTTTAATTTTACATTTTCTCGAAAAGTATACATCCAAATTACATGCTATAAAATTCAAAGCTTCTTCTCTTCATTAAATTTTCTTGGTGATGGAATAACTTTCACTCGTAAGTTTCTGTGAAGAATGTAGCTTTTATACAAAATAAACCAAAAGTAGATCCGACCAGTAGATCTGAGCTCTGACCTTTGACTAATGGAGAGATATGAAACTAAAAACACAAAAAAAAAAATATCTCGATGGTCCCTAGTTAAATTATCGAAAGCGAAAAATCGCGATTGTTATTATCGCTCTTTTAAACTACTAAGAAGTGTAGTTTTATAGTTTTTCTTTTCAAAATAAAAATAATGTTATTTATATGCGTTTTTTAAATGTTTTGTAATCAAAAACTACCTTTATTGTTTGTGTATGTAGTTTAAAACATTAATAAAACATACTTGCAATTTTCCACGTTCAATACTTTAACATTGCCTCCTCACTCTAGGTAGGTAGGCTCTACCTCGCTTCACGCGCGCTATAGTCTGAAGTCGAAAAATTTAAACTACAATTAAAATTAAATGCTCAAATCATCCACAAAAAATAGATTTATTAAATTCAAGCACTTAGCTAATGCGTGGTGATGTTAATAAAAGTTAGTTATTTGACAAAATTAACATAAATACATACATACTTTTAATAAAAATATAATATGTATCATCTATATTTATAATAAAATTGAAGTATCTGTCTGTGGTTTGCTGCAAAATCACTGTGTTTCAAGTGCTTATAGTTATTTATATGATAACACACACACACGCTTACATAAATTTTTGTTTTAAATACGACTATCTTTGAGGGTAACAGTATACCGTACTAAAAAAATTAACATATATTTCCTTAGTACACTTAAATCATATTAAATACATATTCGTATAGTTCAAGCGGGCAAAGCCGCACGGGAGCCGCTAGTATATAAAAAACATGTTATGAAAATAGTATATTACCTATACGTTTGATGTTCGCGATATTTATTTAATGGAACGGCGGACTTTTTAAATAATTTATGGATATGTTTCATATTATTTAGGAAATATGTTAATGTAGCAATAAAACGCTTATTTATGTTTCGTTTTTTTAAATTTTATTTTCTTAAAATATCTACATACCAATATATTTTATATAATAATGTAGAAGCCATCATGGCCTAATGGGACAGCATCTGACTGCGATAGTTGTGGATTCAATTTCCACCCAAAGAACCTTAATTATTCAAAATTCCCCGCTTTGGTACGACAAAGTGCAGTGTCGAGCCTAACAACTCAACATCTTGAACTCTAGAGGAAAGCGGAAAGCAGTGTCTTGACACTGGACTCTCTATCTATTCTTTTGTTATATAGGATAAATTGTGGGCCTAAAAAACTCATTTAAACTTACACTACACTTAGACATTATACTTTGAACAATGATTTGAGGGTCAATTTAAATATATAGGTATACTTCATATGTTCATATTAAAACAAAATATAAACAAAGCGATTTAAGCACGGTGTTGAATTCTGCAATATACAAAGTAAAGAAAATTTTACAGAAAATGGAGAACGGAGTGTATTGACATAAAAGGTGCTCTCTGCCTTACCCTGCTACATGCGGGATACAGCATGTAGCAAGTAGAGCTGAAAAACATAAATCATTCTTCTTTAACATTTGTATAGTAAAAAGATTTGAAATAACTATTTTTTGCCTTTTATCTTTAACCTGTAGACGCATACAACCTAGGAGCCTCGTGTTAAGATCGTCCACTGCCAATACGATTCTTCTGTTCCTCACTTTCGGCTAAATTCTGTAGGCATTGCATGTTGAGTTGCGGAAATGAAAATATTAAATTATTATTTCTCGATTCGAAACCGACAACCTGTTGCGTTTACGATCACATGCTTGTGCTACTGAGCTACGACTAGCTTCCTGAATAACTATAACAGCTATTGCAAATATAGTTTTAGTAAATAAAGATCAAGTATACTTGACAGTAGCGACAAAAGATTTTATAACTATGTTCTCGAAACTTGTTTTAGAACTATTTATATTAATTTATTCTGTCCGATTCGAAACACAGTGTGTACGCGATAGCGAGTATTCATGTTATATTTGATCATCATGTCAATATATCACTTTTTGGTGCAGGATAATAGATTATTTTAGCTTTTTTTAGCTCTTTTGTGTTAAATCACTTCGTTCCCAGCGCACCCTCCTATTTTCAAGACCATTGCGGGTTGAGTGGCGTAGTTCTACGCCGTGCTTTGTCTTGTTACCAGAGTCATCCCTAGAGTGGTAGAACCCAAAACAGTCGCGCTTACTTCCAGACCTTGTGTCGCCACGGTTCACTCTAAACTTAAGTGCAATATTTGTAATCAATTTAAATTACACAACAGTGTAGCGAGTGCTGGATATAGTGCAGGTAGTGACTTTTAAAACAATGCTTAACTTTCTTTTCTCTAAAACAAAATTAAAAAATAAGTTATATTACAAGAGAAGGTATTAAGATAGATAGGAGTAGACCTCGGTTGAACTTTGAGAACAAAGTAAAGATTATACTGAAAGAAGGTCATGTAAAAAGCACGAGGAACTCATAAAGAGGACTAAATAATGATAATAATTAAAGTCCGATCGACGGCCGCAAGCCAAAGTTCGTGTCCTGCAGAGGGGGCAGTTGTCCTCTCAAACAGCCAAGTAGTGGTTGCAAATTTTTCAAGGACAGAGTACCTACCTTTTCTTTAGCCACCAAAGTCAATATGACATTGGCTTTGGTAGCGACATATAATAATAATTAGCTTCACGCTGTATCCCGCACACAGCAGGGTAGGCAGAGGGAATCTAGTGTTAAGACACTTCGTTCCCCACTTTCTGCCGAATTCTGGAGGCATTGCGTGTTGAGTGGCAGAACTCAACGCCGCGCTTAACCTCGACACCAGAGCGAAGAAATGGAAATATAAATTTAAGTAAATATTGCAGTCACACCTCGTGCCGCTGCGCCACGACCGGCCTCACATATACTAATATTATTTATTAATGGGATTGGCATCCTATTAACGGATAATATTATTATTATGATCGTTATTTTGAATTATTATTAATTCCTTTAAATCGCTCTTCCCAACAAATGTTACAGCATCCAAGTCAGTGTAGAGACCAATAAATATATAATTAATAACAATAACACTGACAGACGGAATCACTCAATCAGGACCCTTGCGTTGAGTAATGCGTGCTAATGTCATTTTGTAATTTAATACTAATCGTAACACCGGGATTTAGTTTGTTTTATTTCTAGCTTGAATTATAAATAAAAACTTTTGAATCATTAATTTTATTGTATATCAAAGTAAAATAGAGTTTTTTACCACATTAAAATTACTTGTTATTTTAATACTACTAGAAATTCAATGCTTCTTAATTATGCATTCTTACCGACATCAGTCCAAAAATACCGTGTAACTCAATACAGAACAGAAATACGTAGAGTCGAATTCACTAATAAACACATTTTCGGAGTTAATGCGCTACCGTTCAACAATCGTTGTAGGTGTTTAGTTACCTTCTATTTATGGAACGATAATTAGTACGTTTCGTTTTCTGAATATCCTAATGTATTGTGGGGCTGCTGTATGTTTATTTATTTTAAACCAGTTTTTTTAAATAGTCGTGGCACAGTATTTGATTGTATATATGATAGCTGTGGGTTCGATCCTTGTTAAATTATTGCCATTTTAATGATCAAAAACTAGATTGACATTCTCCATTCAACACGTAACAACTTAAAATTGTGGAAAAAATAAGCTAATTGTATCTTACAAGCCATTACACCAGGTTTGATAAACTCCACATCTTTATAATAATCCACGAAACATTCGAATTGAAATAGAGAAGACGGTTAGAATCTTTTCACATCCTGGGACACACTTATAAAAACTTTGAGGTCTCAAACCCACCGCACCTCTCCAGTCAGCCAACTTATTTTGTAAGAAAGCAGGGCATCAAGCAAACGAAGAAATTAAGAAATCTTTGGCGGTAGTTTGATATAATAGTTATGTCAACCGACGGACAAAGAGAGACTGTCTATCCGTGACCACAGACTACTGTAAAGTTTTCAAAACGCCGGGTTTCCAACGATGACAAAGTGTTTGAAGCGTCGGATTTCCAATAATGTATAATACAAAAAATAAAGGATTAATCCGGTTAGTGATTTTAATTTAAAATGGAGTAACTTGAAAATTTTAATTATTTACTATCAAAAACTGAATCGTGTAAATTTTTAAAAGAGTTTTTTTTATACAAAAAAAAGCCTGTTTGAGTTTGAATCCCGCACTAAGTATGATACAGAACTTGAAAATATTTTTTCTTAAAATAGTATAAATAATGTATAATATTTTAAAAATGATAATTCATTTTGAAAATATTATAGAAAAGAATATAAATCAAAGACCTTCTACAATTTTTTATTCTAATATGCAATGTCTATAAGCATTTAATGTTTCAAATAGTCATTTGGCGATAGAACCAAACATCCGGTCACATTTTCTGCGTACAATGGCACAGCAAGATGGCGTCGTATTGTTCACGAAATGGCGGCGAGCGTTGGCTCGTCGCCAAAATATAGGATGGAGATTTTACATAATTGGCCCACTTCCTCGAACTTTGTTTACCAATTAATTTTAAAGTTTATAGTTCTAAAGCTTTTTAGTATTTTCCTTTTTATTCATATGTGCATGCCTGTATAAGTTTCGTATATGACTAAAATTTGTTGAATAAGTCTTAATTTTTAAGCTTGAAGAATTATTTGTCTGTATATTGTAGTATCTTTTTATTTCCACGCGTTATATCTAGCTTTGTCTGTTAATACTCCTTTATAGAAACATTACATATTGGGTGGCGGAACTGAACGCCGTGCTTGTTTTTTATATACCCAAATCTTTTAAACTCTATTTTTTAAGTTCAATTAAATTCAGCTTCACGATGCCCGCACATAGCGTAGAGACACTAGGTTCCCTCTACCTACTCTAAGTAGGTACAGGGAACCTAGTGTTAAGACACTTCGTTTCCCACTAAACTTAAATTTCTTTTTATTTTCATGTTCTTTTATCTTCATGCTGTAACGCACAAGCACTTGACAGGGTATACAGAGGAAACTTGAGAAACAAGTGTTAAGGCACCCCGCCACCGGGGCACGACGGTCTCATTTTCGTGATAACTATCAAAATTTTATAAAATATGTGATAGCATAATAGTTGATTAAAATCAACATTTAAAGTAATATAAGAACAGTTTTAAAATACGCATAGTATTTGTTAAGTAGATGATTTTATCACAAGCTGGTACAAATAGTTTCCACAATAAGCTTACATATTAGGAGATGGTATCTTAACTAGAATTGAATAGATTACCATCGCCTATCGTGCGACTAATAAAATAAATAAAAAATAAAATAGCCTTTATTGCTGTTTCTTTTTTACAATTAATAAACATTAATGATATGCCTACTTTCTATAACTAAATTATTATTTTTTAAATTGTAATTGGATCGGCAACTGGATGTTTGTGTATAACAGCTTGTCTGTTGACAAAGGCCTCCTCTAAAGAGTTCCATGTTTGCCTGTCTCTTGCTACACGGGTCCATACCGGACCAGCTACTTTTTTTATGTCGTCTTCCCATCTTTTCGGTTGTCTGCCTTTGTTTCGTTTGCTATTATTTCTTGGGTACCATTCTGTAATTAACTTAGTCCATTTCTCTGGATTTTCTCTTAACATATGTCCTGTCCAACGCCATTTAAGTTGTCTGTAGACTGTGTGTACATTTTTAAAATTTGTTTTCTGTTTGATTTCTTGTAAATTTACTCTGTCTTTTCTTTTTATACCTAGCACACTCCGTTCCATTGCATTTTGGCAGACTTTTAATTTGCTCTCTTGTATTTCTGTCAACGCCCAAGTCTGGCAACCGTATAGTAAGCACGGCATAATGCATGTTTCATACAGCTTCCTCTTTACTTTCATTGGCATATCTTTATCCTTCATTATTTCCCGAAGCGACCAAAATCGTTTCCAAGAATTCGTTATTCTTCGTTCTATTTCGTTTTTCATACCATCACCTGTAGATATCAGTTGGCCCAAATATATATATTCTTTCACGTATTCAATATTTTCGTTATTAACTGTTATTTTTTGCTTAGTTACTATTTGTTGGGCGTTCGTCATAATTTTGGTTTTAATTAGATTCATTGTCAGTCCTGCCTTAGCGCTTTCATCAGATAATTGCTGCAACATTAGCCCCAGAGTTCCAGCGTCCTCTGAAAATAGAATCGTGCGACTATCAATATTTAAATACTGAGACTGTTTCGAAATAGTTATTGTTATATGAATTTAAACATTAAAAGAGAGGCCGTCGTGGCGCAGCGTCACAACGTCTGGGTGTAAACGTGTTTACACCCAGATGTGAGTTTGATTCCGGCTGGGAGGGATGAATTATTTACATGATTAGAGCTCTGCTAAGTCTTACTTACTTAGCACGCTAAGATTGGAAAATCAGGCGGAAAGTGAAGAACGGAGTCATAACACTAGGTTACCCCTGTTATATAGGGGATACAGCGTAAAACTTTAAAAAAATAATAAGAGAAAACCTTTGTTGGTGTTTATAAGCTACACTCAGAGACATGGATAATTAAGTTATAATTTTGTATTTTTAACTGACTGCTGTAAAGAGGAGGTTATCAATTCGACTGTATTTTTTTGTTTCTTCTTTTTTTTATGATTGTTATCTCAGAACTTATGACCGGGTAACCCGATTTTAAATATTATTTTTTTATTTGAAAATTGGTGCTTCCCATGTGGTCCTATTTTAATTTAGTCCATTTCTGACAATGTTATCATTGAGAAAATCACACAAGTCCGAAATTTGCTTTAAGTATGTGCGCGAAATGAACGGCAAACGATTTTGATGATTTTTTTTTGTTATTAGGAAGGACACACTTCAAGGGTAGTTTGATAACAGATTGGTTAGGTTCTAGTCAGAATCATGGGATCCGGTTGAAGACGGTTTTTTTTGTTACAAATTATAATTCACTGTAACTGTACCTTTGTAATTTTTGTTTCTTTTTTAATATAATTATGCTTTTTATTTTTTTATAATGTTAACTTACATACAACTTCAGATAAAATATCTCAAAAAAAATTGAAATAATCTTAATATATTGTAAAATTATATCAACAAATTCAACAAAAGTCAACAAATTCAAGTAAAAGTCAACAAATCTCTATTTATATTGACAAAACAAAATGCTCATACACAAGAGAAAAGTGTTGAAGTCCAGTCGACAATGGCAGCTCAGTCGGTCAGTTTCTTATCATCCATCTTAACGCGTCCCCCGCGGACTTGTGACCCGATGCTCCCTGACTGATAACGGGCTTTAGACGGCAAAGTATATTTATTGTATAGAAATGCTGCTTCGCGCGTTTTAACATGGGCAGAGGGTATCTAGTACTAAGATATTTCTATTTTCTGATATGTTAAGTACTGAGAGCCGGAACTCTACGTCGCGCTTTATCTACCACAGCACCAAAATTAATGAAAAGACTAGAAAGGCTATTTTTAAATATTTCTTTCTCATGCCTTACTAAGTATTTTATCAAAATAAATATAGCACGCAATGTTTCGATTTCGGACGCTAAGCGAAGAACAAAATTTTTTGACACTAGGTTATCTGTATCTAGGTTCCCATAGCAGCGGTTCCCAAAAGCCGTTTTGTCCTCAGAGCTTAAATTGAATCCACATCTATCTCGCTTATAGTAGATGTCCCACAGTCCACTGCGACATATTGGCCTTAAAAAAAGCCTCTGAGCACATCTACTTATTTACGTTGATCTATACGAGTGTAAGCTTCGGGATGGCTGTTATCATCCCAAATTATCTTAACCGCTGTCCCAACTTATCCCCGCTTTCGCTAACTCAGTAGAGCATTTACATTTAAAATATGTCACTGGTAAATTATTAACTTGTTTGTTTACTGTTCAAATGTTTGTTTAGTTAATTATTTTAGAATAGTTTTATTATATACGAGATTTATACATTTCGAAAAAAAAAACGTTTTAAATATGTGGACGTGGATCGTGGCGCAGTGACACAGTCTCCTGGTTATCACGACGGTTGTGAGCTCGATTCCTGCTTGGATTAATGATTATATTTATTTTATTTAATTTTCCCGATCTGGTAGACAAAACGCGGAGTCAAGTTCCGCCCCAACACAAACAGTCTTGAAAATTGGGCAAAAAATGAGAGACAGGGTGGTTTAGCACTAATTCTGCTATGTATATACCTTGGTATATGCGGATTACAGCATGAAGCTAACAAAAAAAATATTACCAATAAAAATTAACTAACACTAATACAATTTTACGATATATCTAAAATTTTTATGATAATTTTAAAAACCTCAAGATATTTACTTAAGTATATTAGTGTCTGTTTAGAATATTAATATCTATACGCGTATAGAAACAATTAAAATTAACCCATTTTTATACGGCATATTTAATGGCCGAATAGTTAGTTTAAAAACTTTTGTTAAGTAGTCAGACCACCCGAGTGTTAGATGGGTTTTGTTTTACAACTGCTCGGTAAAAACATTTACTAAGTGAGCGTATGTATCTATATGATATTTTCTTTAGTTAGGAGGCTGGACAAGCTTAGTGTCAAAACACTCCCTTCTCAACAACAACACCGTATATATAAATAATCTTAACATACCCTATACCATGTTACCTACTTTAAGCGTGGAGCTAAATAAAATATTAAGCTTATAAGGCATTACATTTAAAAGTGACATCGTTCACAAAGTCGTTTCAAAAGATTATCATCAGGGGAGGAACAATTGAAACTTTTGTATACTTCTTTTATCTTTTAAAAGTCATAATTTTGACGTTTAGTACAAAAAACCAGTTGAGTGCGGAGGGGACCCGTACACCGGGGTTCCATATCAATTTCAGGACTGTAGATCAACGGAAAGTACACCTTATAATTAATTCTTCTTATTTGTAGTTGTCACTACTTGCAAAATTTCATAATTGTAGATATAAGGAAACTACCCTCTAGGATTTCATATCGCAGCGAATAATAATATGTTACCAACCTTGAGGTCGGTCGTGGCGCAGCGGCACGAGGTGTGACTGCAAAACCGACCGGTTGTGGGTTCGATCCCCAGTCGAGGAGATGAAATATTTACTTAAATTTATATTTCCATTTCTTCGCTCTGGTGTCGAGGCTAAGCGCGGCGTTGAATTCTGCCACTCAACCCGCAATGCCTCCAGAATTCGGCAGAAAGTGGGGAACGGAGTGTCTTAACACTAGGTTCCCTCTGCCTACCCTGCTGTGTGCGGGATACAGCGTGAAGCTAATTTATTTTATTTAACAAACTTAAGTTTGCGAACGTAGGCATTCCTTTTGTATGAAATGAACAACAAATATAAGTTGGTAATTTTCACTTTTCTCAATTATTTCATTATTTGTACGGTAAGTTCTCACTTCGTGCTAAATTTCATAACTGTAGGTCAACAGGAGGTACCATATAGGTTTTGATTAGATGGCGGTTGTCATACAAAATGTAGCATTTTTGCGACATTTTATATGGCAATCGCCACCAATGCATTAGTTCTCGTTTCTTATCTTTTCTTTGGTTTGAGGGACCGGATATATGATATTAATATTCTTTTTTCCTTTTGAGGTACGGAACCCTAAAAATATAACATTATAAATACCATTATACAAATAGAATGATAATATCCAAATTTTATTTTATTGTTATATATTTTTGGCAGTAGATACAGCAGATGTCAATATTTCTAGTAAATACAAAGGTGCCAGATGAAATCCAGGATGGGGTAAATGTTTATTATACTATTATAATTATTATTTATAAACCGGCCGTCATGACGTAGGAACACAAGCGTGCGACGGAAAACGCCATAGTTGTAGGTTCAATTTCTACTCGAGAATATGAAATGGCATGTTATACTATACGTTTATATAGTTTAGATATAAGATTTTTTTATTTCCTCGTTTTGATAACGAGACATATCACCCGTGGCGTAGATTTCTGCCACTCAACACACTATGCCTCCAAAATTCGACGGAAAGTGTAGAATGGAAGATGGACTTAATGACAACGGAATGTCTTAACATCCTATCCATGTAGGACTGAACATTTATAAATCAAGCGAAATGTGTGTACAGTTTCAAAAAAAGTCACCATCTAATGAATCCAATTTTTATCCAGGACTTTCACTATTATATTTGTCGTGCCATTTACTTAGAAATCACAATATTTACACATAAATAAATGTAACTCTCACACTAAGATATTCTATAAGTAAAGTCTAGCCATTGTCAATATTATTATGAATCTTGTATTAGATCTGCCATATATCGGCTTGTTTTGCTTCGTGTGCCAAAATATATATTTGGCACAAGACAATCTTCATTTTAATAAATATGATATTTCGTGGGCAGGTTTCTTTTCGATTCACCCTTTTTTGTGCTTATTTTATTTTTTTCCGTTTAGCAGGGTAGGTTTCTAAGTTTACACGTAATTTTCGAAATACTGTTTGTTGAGTGTGGGAACTCAGCGCTGTACTTTGTCATGTTAACAGAACGAGGAAATGAAAATAATTCACAGTCCCGAGTGGCGTTCAGGCTCTACAACGGGCTCTATAAGAAGTTTATTCATTAAAATCTGAACCTGTTATACGATAAGTTTATATAGTTTAGATATGCAAAAAAAATGTAAACACATAATCAGCTTCACGCGGGATGCGGGATACAGGTATACAGCTGGGTAGACAGAGGGAAACTAGTGTCAGGAAACTACGTTCCCCACTTTCCGCCGAATTTTTCGAGGCATTGTTTATTGAGTGGCGGAACTCAACACCGGGCTTTTGATTTGGTGTCATAGTGAAAAAATGAAAATATTAAGAATAATTGATTCCCTCGAGTGGGGATCGAAACCACAACCGTTGCGTTAGAGTCACACCCTTATGCCCCTGTGCAGTATATATAAAGCGGAGAGCATCTTGTCACCAGGTTATCTCTGCCGTATAGCAGCGTATAAAGTAGTAAGAGTACATAGAATACAGTGTAAAGTTTTAATATATAAACATACCAAATAACAAGTAGATTTTAATCTTCCCGTGAATACAATTCTAAGGCTACCATACAATCTTGGCGTCAGCTGCTAGTATTAACTACTTAGAAGCGGAGTAACCGATATTATTTTAGTTTTTTTAATTAACTCGCTTTTTAAGATGTCCAGGAATAACTAAATATTACGATACGTATTAGGTGAAAATATTGCATTTGTCTTTTTAAAATTTGGAATAACAATTAGCAGCGTTGAGTTCCGCTACTCAATATTCGTTGCCTCGAATTCTCGAACTCTGGTAAATGCGGGATGCAGCGTGAAACCAGTAATATTTTCATAGATAGTTAGTGTTTGTTATTTATGATAAATATTGTTACTTATAATAATTACAGTTCCTATTTATAAAATACGATCTTCCGATACCTTTTTTATTATATAGGTATAATCTATGAATGAACACGACATCTCAAGATCGATCTCAGAGCCGACAGTGGTTTATAAATACGGGCTTAATTATATTCTACATAATAATATTATTTTATATTTTTTTAATTTATTATATCTATAAATATATCCGCATGATCTTTGTGATAATTCTGAGAAAACTTCTCTTATCTTAGTTATGTTTAAATATTATGACGCATAATGTAAGTTAAATCTAAGAAAAATTTGATATTTTACATTTTGAAATATCTCTCAATACTCGATACAATATTCTTTATTAAGTTCGTTAAAAGACTATTTTAAATACGATGTCAGTGTCCATTGATGTCGTTGTGTCTCACTGCAGCATCAGATTGACGGCAGCATGATAGCGGCGGGTTCAATTCTTTCTTGGGGATGGATTATTTCCTATTGGTACTCTGGTAGACAAAGCGCGGCATTGAGTTCCGCCACACAATTTATTTATTTATTTATTTATTTATTTATTTATTTATTTATTTATTTATTTATTTATATGGATCTCCAACTGTCGTACATATTGGTTTACATTACATACATTCTTAGAATATACTTATGCTATTATGTACAACTGATTATAGGAGAACACATCATTCAAATGATAACAAGGATTAAATTATGCTATATAAAAAATAACAAAAACATAAAATAAAAGGTAACTTAACAATGATTACTTAAAATTAGTTATTAATTAAATCTATTAAATATTTGATTGCATTTACTTAAGAAAAATGAGAGCCCGTCGCAACCAATGTCTAACGTTACATCTTCTTTTAAGTACTCATTAAAAGAACGAGAGATGCGATTAATTGGACTGTTATGTCCAAGGTTCGTTTTAGTTTTTTCCGTCTTAAAGAACAAACATTGGTTGCGAGGGGATCTCTGAGGTATTTTAATATTAAATCTACTCAACAGTTCACTATCATCGATCTTTCCATTGAATAAATTATGTAGAAACTTCATGTCTACGAGAGATCTACGGTTTGAAAGCAATTGTAAGTTAAAGCTGCCAATTATATCTTCATAGCGTTCATTATGACTTAGATTCTTAAATCTATAAACTAAATATTTAATAAATCTTTTTTGAACGCTTTCGAGTCTATTACTATGCTTCCTGTAAGTAGGAGACCATACTTGGCAACAATATTCAAGCTTACTACGAATTAAACTGTTGTAAAGGCGTAGAATTGTTGTTGGATTTTTAAAATCCTTTGATTGCCTAAAAATGAAACCGAGTAACTTGAAAGATGCTGTCACAACAGTATTAACGTGCTCTTCAAATCTCAACTTGCTATCAAATATTACGCCCAGGTCCCTAATAGAATCTGTTATATTAAGATTTTTACCAGCGATATTATAGCAGCTCATAATAGGTTTTTTTTTCCTTGAAAATCTTATAAAACTACATTTGCTTGGGTTTAGTACCATTCGATTTAAATCACACCATTTAACAAGTTCATCAAGATTGCCTTGTAACGCCACCACGTCAGATTCCTGTGTTATAATTTTAGCAATTTTTAGGTCGTCAGCAAACAAATAAATCTGACAATTTTTAAATATATCTGCTATATCATTGATAAATAACACAAAGAATAAAGGCCCCAAATTAGACCCTTGGGGAACCCCAGAAGTAGCACTAAAAGGCTCAGAGCTCTCACCATGTATCACTACTCTGCCATTACGATTAGAGAGATAAGATTTGCACCAATCAAGAAGAATATCAGATATACCAAAGCTTAACAGTTTTCTAACCAGTATCCCATGGTCTACCTTATCAAATGCCTTAGAGAAATCCGTGTAAATTACATCCACCTGCAGGTTTTTGTCAACTGAATCAATAAGATATGAAACGTAATTAAGCAAATTAGAATTAGTAGATTTCTTTGGTATAAAGCCATATTGACGTGGATGCAGTTGGTCTTTAACATGATGGAATATGTAGGGGTGAACAATTGATTCAAAAACCTTTGACATAGTTGAGAGTATAGATATTGGTCTATAGTTGGATATAAGTTCCTTTTTTCCATCTTTAAAAATAGGCACAATTCTTGCTTCCTTCCATATTTCTGGAAACAGTCCCTGCCTAAGTGAAGCATTATAAATTAATTGTAGAGGAAACGATATTAAATCAACGCATTTGAATAGAAATACAGGGGGTATATTATCAGGTCCAGAACTCTGTTTTAAATCAAGTCTTTTTATTTTATTTATTATGGTTTCCTGGGATATGTATATATTAGGCATTTCAGAGAACTGCTGGTGTGAATCAAGTATATGACCGCTTGAGTCGGCTATGGGATTAAAGACACTGGAAAAATGCTCAGAAAACAAATTACAAGATGCTCTCAGGTCATGCGAGTGCTTGTCACCTAAACACATAGATGATGGGTACCTAGAAGAGTTTCGACGTTTATTAGAAATGTGGATCCAAAAATATTTAGAATCTGTACCAATTTGATTTTCCAGAGTATCTATATATTTTTCATAACACGTTGTAATTAGTATTTCACAATCATGACGGAGATATTGAAATTCAATTAGGTCTAGGGGATTATTATAAATCTTGTATCTAGTATGAAACTTCTTCTTTTGCTTTAATAGGTATATAAGATAGGAATTGAACCAAACCGGATGATTATTGTTAAGCTTTTTACTCTTAGGTACATAAAGATTTATTATTTTATAAAGAATTTGGTAGAATCTGCTAATCATGTCGTTCACATTATCATATTTTAGGAGTTCGTCTTTCCAGGAAATTTCGCTGAGGGCTTTAGTTATTTTATCATAGTCACCCTTAAAATAGTTATTCTTTTGTATTTTTACATGAGGCGAATAGTGAGCAGGAGAAATTGAAATCGAAATTTCTAGTGGTGGATGGTGAGGGTCAACATTACGTATAGGATTAGAGCATTCCTTAATACTTACTATTTCAGAGTTACAAACAACTAAGTCTAGGATTTTATCATTAATATTTTTGATATAATTGAATTGCTTAAAATCATATAATTCCAAAAAGTCTGACAGTAAATTGTGAATACCACTGTTGCTGTTTAATAAGGGCAGGAGATACGAGCTAGAGGTATGAAGTTCCCAAGGAATATTTGAAATATTAAAGTCACCTGCTATGAGTGTGTATTTAGTGATACACTTATCCATCACTCGGTTTGTGCTCTCAATAAATTTCCCTAATAAGTTAAGATTAAGAGGTGGTGGTAGGTAAGTCGCGCAAATTTTGAGAAATTCAGTTTCTTTCCCAGCAGATATTTTAATTTTTACCCAAAGATCTTCACATTCTGAGTTGCAACTGAACACTCTAGATGAAGTAAAGTTGTTGGAGACGGCGATAAGAACACCACCACCAAGTGTTTTGTTAATGCGATCCCTTCTATACACAGTGTATCTATTATCAAAAATTTCAGAGTCATAAATAGTACAATTTAACCACGTTTCGGAAAGAATTATGATATCAAAAGAACTATTCTGAATTTTCAGTGCGACATCTCTTACGTATGATCTTAAGCCTCGAACGTTCTGATAATAACAAGAAATGTTATCGAAAACAATGGAAACATAACCCAACACATTATTAAAATATGAAAAACTATACTTTAAAGAATTACGATTAATTTAAACTGTTGAGAGATTCAATATTTTTTACACACTTATGTTCAGATGAATCAGTTTTGCGTACATATATACGTCCCGATTTAATCCATACATATTTATAGCCCTTTTCTTTGGCTTTTATACGAGTGGCTGCATGAAGAGACTTAAGTGACGGAGATAAATGTTCCATTACATAAATAGGCCTACGTTCACCTGATATTCCTATATGACTTGAGTTAAGCTTTTCGTTTCGGTCTTTTTGTTTCTTATTAAAAAACATTGTCGATGCAAGAAAACCGTCTCGAATTCTGGGACTAGCAAATTTTACGAGAACAGAGCGTGGCTTCGAATTCGTTTTATCCATTTTTGATATTCGGGTGCATAAGTGAATATCTGTTTCATTTAGTTTGAATTCCGTAACATTTGCTATTTGCTTTATAACTGTGACTAAGTTTTCTGATCTATGTTCGGGTAGACAATGGATTTCAAGGTTGGTAGCCCTCGAGTGGTGTTCCATTTGAGCTAGCCTAGAGTTAAGATCGGAGACAGATTTTTTCAATTCATTGTTTTCACTGTGGACTTTCTTCAATAATTCATTCTTACTCTGCACATCGGCGCGTATTTCTTCATATTTTTCTTCGATAAAGTTGAGCGAGATAGACAGTTGATGTACTTGCTCTAATAGTTCAGCATTTTTTGTCTCCATATTTTTTAACATTCTCGTTTCAAACAGTGAAAAGACAGCGCTTAGTTCCTCTCTTACCACGTAGTACCTCCATAGACGGGTCGATCAAAGAAGAAAGTTTATTATGCTCACATGGTGAAACTCTCGTCGATGTATTCTGGACTGCACCCATGGTCGACTGGAATGGTGTATCATGTCGATTTTTATTTCGCATAGTGATATTGGCTGATCCAGTGCTACCGGGTGAAGATGGGGGTGAGATAGTTGGTGGTTGAGAGGCGTTCATTCGTACCGGTGTATTAGTATTGTCACGCTTAGGAATCTTGCAACGGCAAGCGTGACATATCCATGTATTTTTGCTATCTTTACTCATTTGGTTAAATTTGTTTAAAGTCAAGTTGGCACATAAAATATCATATAAGTCCTTACATTTGGAGCAAACTAAATAATCTTTTCGTAGGTTAGCAGAACAACCTGCACATATTTTTGTCATTTTTATGTATTTGGTTTAGCCAAACTCAACCTTATTACAATTACTCAAGACGCACAATTGTTGAACGCAAACACAAACGGCCTTGCACTTGATGACAGCACAAGTAAAGGTCAATGCCCTCACTGGTCAAAGCGAAGTAAACGTTACTGTTGCACTAGCAAATTTAAATTATACTTTTAATAACTAGTAAAATACGAACACTTTCACTACACTTTTGATTAGCAAAACACAACTGCAGTAATGTTTAATGTATATAAAAAAATAATCATTAAAAAGTGCATTATAACTGACTTTAAGATTTATTTTAGAGGAGCAAGTATTAATCACTGTTATGCGATCGGCGCGCGTATTGATAAGACATGCAATATCTCAAAAATAGAGCGGTGTGTGAAGAACACATATTTACATTAGATTCTTTCCTTTTCCCTGCTATACCGGAAACACCGTAAAGCTATTTGTAAACATCTCATAAAGAAGATTTTTTTAAAATATATATTAATATGTATAATTTTCAAATCGAAGAATTTATAAAAATATTACTTTTGTACCACATATACTTCTATGCATTTATAATATTTTTACACTTAAATCTAAAAAATACATACAATAAATATAAAAAGTCTGAATCACTGGTTTCGAACATCGTGCAAATAAAACGATCAAGCTGTCAAAATATTTAACGACGTACATGCGCCCGCGCATGTTTGCCATTTTAGTTGGTTTGGGCTTATTAACGATCGAAAATTAGAATTTCAAAATTGTTATTACTTTATAATATCTTAAGGCGTTATTCATACATTTAAAATAATAAAATATGGAAAAACGTCTTTGTTGCAAAATATAGACGTTTTTTTATATTGGCGAGTGTGTTGATTCAATTCCCACTGGAAACAACAATTAAAAATATTCCGTCCGTAAGAAAAGGATCACTTTTATATAACCATAATCTGGTTTGGTTATACAAGGCTCTACGTTAAGCTCAGCCACTCACGAAAAAAGCACGAAATGATTTACACAGTAGCTTATATGAAAGAATTAACATGAACTATCCGACAAAATTTTAAACAATTAGTTTCTGAGAATAGCGCTCTAAACTCTTTGTTCCTGTAATATTAGTAATGTATATAAAAACAAATTATATTTGTAATATTGAAATCCTGTACACGTGGTAGAAGCAAAAACCCGTCCCACGGTAAATCTGTCACTAGCAACATTAAGCATTACATACAAATACACTCCGTATTGCATCTGCCTCTTAAATGTATCATCAACTGACGAGCCTGAACTTCCTTTATAGCCGAAAAAATCGAAACTTTCTAAATTAAATTTTAAAAATCTATATTTTTACCAATATTATAAAGCTTAAGATTTGAACGTGCAAATCTCAGGAACTATAAGTTTGAATTTTAAAAAAAAGTGTGTTATATAAGTGCATTTAAGTGTGTTAATCCGATGTAATCCTCTTAGAATGTGTCATGCCATACGTGTCATGACACAATTCTTAGTTATTTTCATTTAACTATGCAAGCGGAGCAGGCAGAATCTAAAACTTAGTAAGTTTCTTTTGTTCTTTGTTTTGTTCACATCTTATTAAGCAAAGGATGAGTCTTATCATACTGCTGACTATAAAGATAAATAACTTTATTTTCCAAGCAAATATTTATATAACAGAATAAATATAATAGAATTAGACCCAATGAGTACTGTAGGTACCAGTCGTGGCGCAGCGCAGGGGCACACACAAGTGTGACTGTCAAACGGACTGGTTGTGAGTTTGATCTCCATTCGAGGAAATGAAATATTTATTTAAATGTATATTTTCATTTCTTCGCTCTGAGTTTTTCCGCGGCATTAGGAATAAATTAGTTTATAATTAGTAATTACCTTATCTACTTTTTTAAACATTCCTATAATCACTATCATGAATCATATTAGAATCTGCATTTACTACACTCTATCCGAAATTTCAACTACACTACTACAGCATAAAAATATTATAGCTTCTTACAGACAAGTTTGACCTTCTCTTTGAGTACAAACAAAAAGTTATGCATAATAAATCAAATCTATTTAGTTTATTGATTTTATATTGTATATAATTGCTCATTCAATCTGTCTGTAGGATGTGGTTCCAAGGTGACCCTTGTGAGACGCCGTGTATGTAACTAGATACTGTAGATATTATTTTAATCAGGTTGTTATTTGATTCTGTATACAGAAATTCAAGTTTTGTTTTTTTTTTGTATAAGAATATATAGATATTAGACCTCTAGACATTATACACCTCTTAGTTGTGGATTCAATCCCGAATAAATGATTTTCATTTCCCTATGGCAGGCAAAATGTGGCGTTGAGTTCCACCACTCAACATGGAATGTCTCGAATTCTTACAGAAAGTATGTCTAGGTATCAATCATTCGTGGTCTTCTGTCAGGTACCATAATTAAATGAATGGTCATAGAAGAATTTATTCTTCTACATACATACTTACATGTACGTGTAATACTTAAACTATGATAGTGCGAAATGTAATGTGCTTGTTGCTTGGCAAGTCAAACAACACTACACAATCAAATCAATAGATCATGTTTGTTATAAATTATTATTGTATTGTGGAGGTCGATTTTTTATGTCTTTGTATAAGAACTAGCTTTGGAATACGGGTTTAGTTGTTAAATAAAATATATATGTAGTCGCTACTATCTGAAGTTAAAAGAAAGAGAAGTAAATTCTTAGCATATCATTCACTGCCCATCGCTTTGCAGCGTGAGTAATTCGAAGTAGTGCTTGGGACTGGCGACTCAAGATTCATTAACTATTGTAGATTTAAGGGGCCCATTTAAAATGTGCATTAAAGCTTATATATTGAGCAGAACGTAGTGTTAAGGCACTCTGATATCCACTTTCCGCATATTCGTTCAAAATATTGGTTTATTTTTGTTTGAAATATAATCTTGTATCGAATGCGCATTGAACCCACAGCCTACACATGTACAGTCAGGGCACAACAAATAAACTTAATGAATTAATTGAAAAATATAATATTAAAGTAAAATCATATAGGAACCTGTATGGCCATTTTGAAGTTTGATTTATGTAGATGCAAAAAACTTAATAAATTAAACATACAATGTTATGCTTTAAACGAGATGTATGTAGATTGTAGATGCTGTTTTTTTATAAGTAGAAAAAAACATTTCAGTGTGAGTCGAACTCAACGACCGAGGGTTCCGTACCAATTTCATGATTATACATAGAATTTTATAATTTGTTTATACCGTAAGTTATCACTTCGCGTCAAATTTCATAATTCAAGTCAACATGAGGTACCCTCTTTAGTTTTGATTATAATGCGAATTTCATACGTTATGCAGAAGCAAGTAAACGGTATAAAGAAAGAAGCTGTATTCTATGCTCTAAGGGATTGTGGACTTTGATTTTAATTTTTGATTTTGTTTTTTTTTTCTTTTAATATACGGAATCCTAAATACCAATGTGCTATGAGAACAAAAAAGATAATCAATTATTTATTTAAGACAAGACAACATATACATCGAGGTAGGTAGGTAGGTACATAAAAAATTGCGTCTTCAAGTCGTTTAAAGAGTGTTAAGGTTTTTTATTTCTAATATTATTTGCGTGTAATTATTTTTGTGTTTAACGATCATTAATTTTAAACGTTATTAACTTATCTAAAGAAAAAAAATATTTTGGTATATTAATTTACCAATACATTAATTATTGTTGATAGTAGATATATAGTAAAATATTAATAAAAAGCGACTTTAATTTAACAACGCTATTTAATAGTATGGCAAAATGTGCCATCATTACATACCATAACCTGTCTAATCCACAAGTTAAAAGTCGCCCAGCATTCAAGGAGGGAGAATTAGCATGAAGTTAGTTACTATGTAATTGTTTTTAGTTATTCACTTTATCCCGCATATAGCAGGGTAGGAGCAGAGAAGAAGAAGACACTCTGTTCTCTAATTTCTAATATGTTTTGCCTTTATGCAGGTACTTATGTTATACTTTCCACCTCCTGATACTTAAAACGTAGAAAGTAGAAGAAAATATCTTTGATTTATACACTTGAAATTTAATAACATCGCATCTTATGTTATAATGGAGTTTCTATTGCAGCTCGCACTTTTAATATAAATGAGTAAGTCTGTGAGTCAGTGACGGATATACTAAAACTCGGTTGACAGGAAACGTGACGAATATTGGAATGTGTTAACGTGGAATTCGAATCTAGACAGAAAAATCTAAGCTGATGAAATCCAAAAGAATAATCCGGTCTGATTGTAAAAGCGATGGTTGTGGGTACGAATCTCATTCGGTGAAATGAATAATTTAAATTTCTTTGCTCTGGTAAGTAGACAAAGCGTTGCATCGAGTTCCTCCACTCAACATGCAATGTCGAAAAATTGCCAGATATCAGGAAACGGAGTGTCTTAATACTAGGTTCCCTTTGCATACCCACAACGAGTATCAGACTAGGTTCTGAATTCGTAATAATGGCATAAAGAAATTTTAAATTTTTTAGACATCATCCACTTTTATACAGGTCCACACACAACAATTACAACAAATTTAGAATAATATCCATTTAAACATAGCAAAAATGGCACCAGCCAGAAGACAATATCACTCATTAAATCAGAAAAGGTTAACACAACCCCACGAGTGTCAGCGGGCGACACATCCCATCATTGTGCCCACATAAAAAATGCTGGCAAATGACGGTGAATTATTATTGTAGTACCTTTTTATCTTTTTTAACGAGCCTCTTCTACGGCGTTCGTTAACACCTCTAGAGGCCCCATCAAATGAAATATACTTCGTGACGCCGATAAAAAATGTTTTCGAGTGTAAAATTTCGTTTTAGTACGCGACAGCGACACCTAGGCGATGTGATAACGCGATTTGAGTAGCTAATAGTGAAAAATCGTCGATGGCACTGTGAGTGTGACGGCGGCGTGTTCCCGTTTGGTTGTGGAATTGAGGAATATTTAATTTTTGTGAAAGAGCTGATTGATATGCATGGGTTTGACGAGGAAAGTACTTGATTTTTTTACACGTTGTTATCATAAAAATGTAATATTTTTTAAACTGTATTGATATATAGTAGCTTAGATTGGTAGACAGAGCTCTTAGTGTCAATAATAAAATCTAGTGGTAAGAAACTCGGTTCCCATTAATACGCTTTTGTTTTCCACTTTTTGGAAATAAAAATAATATAAATATTTCAATTAGTAAAGTATAATATACGTATATACATAGGTAAATATAAACCAAAACTATTACAATCACGTATTCTCCTAAACATAAAGTAAATACCAAATAATTTTATTCCGTCATAAAAGGGCTAAACTAATTAAAACATAGCAGTTACGTATTAAATGTAAACTTCCGTGTGCAAGTAGTGAGTGGGGAAGTCGTAAAATGTGTTTGACGACGACATACTTTGTACACTGTTAGATAACTAATAAAATTATTTACTTAATTTATTGTTACTTTCAATTTTTATAGCTTCACGTCGTATCCCGCACATAGCTGTATAAGGCAGAGTGAACCTGGGAACCTAGTGTTGAGATCCAGTTCCCATTAAGACACTTCCGTTCTGCACTTTCCGTCGAATTATGGAGGCAATGCGTGTTGAGCGGCGGAACTCGCCGTGAGGCTTTGACTTGTGAACAGAGCGAGAAAATGTTTCATTTACTCGATAGAAAATCGAACCCACAACCTGTCGCGTTTATATTCGCACTGTAGTTACTTTAATAATTTAGTTATTCTATGATACTAATATAGTAAGTTTTATGTCTCCGTTCTCACTCTCTGTTCAGTGTCGATTGTTCACTCTGTATTGTAGGTTTAAAAATCACCTCAATATAAATAAATAAGACGATAAGAAAATATATCGATTTAAAATATAAATGAAAATATGGTGGTTATTTAAACATGATTTGTAATTTAGCACAATTTAATTTAACATACATCATAAACATTCAGAGTGGACCCAATATTTAGACTCTCCTTTCTCCGCTTTTCGCACGAATTCGAGATTTACCTACCGTGTTAAGAGGATAGTAACATTACAATTCTTAATAAAACCTTTAATTAATGATAACTCACTATTATTTATTAATTTTACAATAATTTTAATAAACAGTTTAACTTTTGTACGAAAACAAATGTAAATTATAAACATAGTTGTTTAAGAAAAGGCGACATATTTCGCGGAACACCAGGTCGCGTGCTAACCTCCTTATCGCTCACAGCTACTAAATTAGAGCGATATAAATGTATAATTATCCAAAACGTGGACACTTTAATATTTTTTTAAAATTTTAATTAGCGTCACGCTTTATCCCGCATAGCCGAGTTGACAGAGGGAACTTAGAGTTAAGACACTCCATACACCAAAAATATTTTTTTCCTTTGAGAGAAAATCGATGCTGAAATGATTTTTTTAAAAATTTTCAACAAAGAAAAATCCAAGATGCAAATTTATATATTTTTAAAATAAATTATGAACCACTTGACATTGTTACATACAAAATACATACATATGTAAGAGACAGTTATCTTTCCGCAGTCAAGTTGAGTTCATTCAAAAGTCGCCTACTTACGCGTGTTGTGGGGTGACTGTCCAGATCGGTAACGGCTACCTTAACAGCTAAACCAACACAGCTACTGTAGAAACATTCGT
This sequence comes from Heliconius himera, assembly GCA_021202915.1. Lineage (NCBI taxonomy): Eukaryota > Metazoa > Arthropoda > Insecta > Lepidoptera > Nymphalidae > Heliconius > Heliconius himera. Next base: position 321,867 of record JAJHJA010000427.1, read on the forward strand.
TTAGTTTGTTTTATAACTTTCATGTTTATTTAGTTTCGAATATAGAAATTATTACCTTAGTTTCCTATCCAAACTACACTGAGGTCGCAAGTCCATAGTCCAATATATATATATATATATATATATATATATATATATATATATATATATATATATATATATATATATATATATATTGAAGCACAAAATAATCAAGCTTCTGAGACGACGGAATTAAAAGATTCGAGTATGCATCGATTTTGCTCCATTTTGTATAAAGTTCGTTGTGTAATCAAAATATTTGCAGTTAATTTCGAAATAAGAGCATATTATGGCCGCAAACTTAAGTTTATCAACTTTAATAAGTTGTACTTCCCATTATTGAAGGTGTCAATCCCGAAATTGGTACAGAAGCCACGGTGGGCGATTCCGATTCGCACTTAACCGGTTTTTTAATTATATGTTTAGTTTTTATTTTACTTTAATATTCAAATAGTGAGATTCTTTACAGCTGAAAAGTGGAAATTAGAGAATTGTCGCTTTGAACGTGAAAAACATGAAAAAATATGTAGTATGTAGTATCGTAGATACACTATAAAAATATTCAAAATTTCATTGTTGTTTCGATATTCTTATTTTTATTGAACCGTGCTTATATTGTATTAGACTTCTATAGAATTTATTTGAGTCCGTAAATCCAGTTCGACTGAATTCTGTTTTAAAAAGATTTCTATAAAATTTTTAGGTCAAAAATATATCTTTATAGTAGATATAATAAAACTGTTACGCGCAGGTCTGTTCTCGTCGAATATTTAGAAATCTTCATCTTGAATAAAGGTTTATTACATTATCTTCTGAAACATGAAATTAAAATAGTTTGCTTATTCAAGTCTAGTTAGGCAAATGAGCTAATAATATAATAAGAGTTGATATCTGGAAATGAAACTTTCTAGCTAAATTTAAAGACAAAAACTATTATGTGTACTTAATATTTTAAAGTTGAAGAGTTTTGTTTGGTTGAATGTGTTACTACATGACCTAATTGTGTTAGAATTGACAAACTCTTTATTGAATAGTTCATTTATCAAGGAAGGAATGTTTTACTATTGTTCATGAGATATGTTGTGGCGCGATAGCACAAGCTTGTGACTGTAATCGCGACAAGTTGCGCGTTCGATTCCCACTCCAGAAAATTAAACATTTAATATTTTTATTTCTTCGCTATGATCTGCAGGAGAAGCGCGACGTTGAGTTGGAAGAATGAAATGTCTTAACACTAGGTTTCCTATCCCTAACCTGCTTTGTGCTGGGTACAGCGTGAAAGTAAAAAAAAGAATATTACATCACTATAATATATCGTTATGATATAACCTCCTGTACCTGCGATCAGGATTAAAATGTATCATGTGTTAAGCACAATTCTTAGCTATTTTCATTTAACAATGCGGGCGAAGCCGCAGGTTTTAGATATTTTAGTTCATATTTCAAGTGAATTATTACATTTAGTATAGTGAATGGCGGAGGCGAGTGAGTCGCGTTCAATTAGAGGGTAGCGGGCAAACAGCACGGTCGAAACACTATACTGTACTGTATACTAGAATTATTATATTTCTGCATTATATTAGGGTTGATACTCTTCTATTTAAGTGTATAATAAATAAAAAATATATTTTTTATAGTCAATGGCAGTTCTGTATATATTTTTTATTTATCTACGTACGAGTATTTCACATTAAAATAATATTTTCAAACAATTTTACCATCTGTACTCTAAACTCTACTCTGTTAAAAATATGTACAATATATTTTGGATTTCGCTGCTCAAGCCAAAATTTTACATAAATTCGAGTGATCTGATTCACTCATCTACATACCTAAAAAGAATATATTTTTAAGCTTAAACATACAAAAAATAATAATTTCGCCAACCCTGCCCTGTACTAGCGAAGTAAACAGAGGCTCTGTCTAATGGCGAGTGACAGCGCTTGCACAGCTGCCTGTTCCGGAGAAATGTTTGCACGAAATGAAGTAATGTCGCGGCCTTAGGTTATACTATACTGCAATATACTGGTAGTGTCAGGTTCAGATGGGTACATAAATGAACTGGTAGTCTCCCGCGGCTTTGTTTGGGGGGACTTTAAGACATAAAATGGAAAATCCAGTTTTTCCCTTCTAATACAAAATTCGAGAAATGCTTTCTTAATGCACTCTCTGACCAGGTATGTTTCCAAATTGAAATTTTCTAAATTCATAGTAGTTGGTGTGTGCATTGTCTAGTCAGTCGGTAATGAAAGTCTTATATAAATATAAAAAGTATTTATGTAGGTACATATCTCTAAAAAATTGTTCGCCAAAATTTTTTTTACATTTTTTAACAAGCTTTTATTAGAACGGTTCGAAGCTACCTAGGTCACTTTGTAACTGAGATATAAACTCAGAAACTGAAATTGACGGGTCTGACGATGAAGCAAGGACCTGAATAGTAAAAATAGAGGCTACTAGAAAACTACTCGATTTTAGGCCAATGGTAGTTCAAAATTTTTTGCAGTTTTACGTTTTTCACGTATAACAGAGAGAACTTACACAATGTCAAATGAATGAGCAGCAGTGTAATGGCCAAATTCGAGACATTGCATGTTAATTGGCGAAACTCTACGCTGCGCTGTGTATTACAATTAGTAGGGGAAAAAAAACTATTTAAATACCACTGGGTTTACAAACGACGGCGCCCCACATCGCAACGGTAACCTCCCATTCATATGTTCATATTACTTTCATTTATTTCATAATTTTATTCAAATTAACCTCAAAACATAAATAAACCTATACAAAGGAAAATCTTTCGTCTTTACTTCCATATGTTCCTCCCACGTGGCACATAAAAGACAATGGACTATATTTACATTATTATAATTTATTGACGCAAGTTATCTGAAAGTATAATAATGTTTGGTGTGTTACCGTTTGTACTTGAATGACAGCTTTTGAGGAAGTAATGGCAATGAGAATAAAAGGGCTGTAAGCTTAAATCCGGATGTGTATTAACATAATTTCTACTCGCTCAATGGGCGTTGCGGCGTAGTGGAACAACGTCGAGCTATAAACGTTACGGTTGTGAATTCAATCGTCACTAGGTAGAGTAGTTATATTTAAAGTGTTTTCGTTTCCGTAATATCTTGAAAATTGGCCGGCGCAGGGCAAACGGAGTGTCTAAGCACTAAGTGCCCCTGCCTGGGCTGTTGTAATGGGATACACATAAAAATCAGCAACAAAAACTTAGCAACTTTAGTCAGTAGTCACGGGTAGCCTGAGGTAGCATTTGTTTGCCAGTTGGCATAATTATTAAACATAATATATCAAACTAACGTCAACGATTTCTTAATTGCCTCCCGTACTGCCCTGGATTTTTGCAGAATGAGCGGACTATACCTGTGATATGGTGGGCTTGAGACTTAAAAGATTTTATTAATGGGTCCCAGGTACCCATACCCGTGGCTCACATGGTGGACCCATGTGATGTTAGAACTGCTTTTATAGCTATAAATAATCTTTAGAAATTGAGGTTATCAGAAATTAGATAATTATTAAATAATTATAATAATTTATACAATTAATTTAAAAAATACATAAGAATAAAATTTATATAAAATATTCTTATGTTATACTAGAGGGCGCGCGCGGCTTTGCCCGCTTATTAGGAGTGAATTCTAAAAAAACCACGAAACACGTGTTTAATAAAATATTTTTAACAGTCTGAAATTAAATTTTTATAAAAATCGGTGGCAATTTAAAGATTTTTCCATATAAACTTTCAACCCCTTATTTGAACTCTTAGGGGGTGAATTCTTAAAAACCATGAAACACGTGTTCAATGAAATATTTTTAAGAGTCTGAATTTCAAATTTTATAAAAATCGGTACAGATTAAAAAAAAATTCCATACAAACTTTCAACCCCTATTTCATCCTTTTAGGGTTAAAATTTTTCAAATTCCCTTCTTAGTGGATGTCCAGAATATGAAAATAAACATCTGCCCAAATTTCACGTTTCTACTATCAGCGGTTACGGCTCTGCGTGCGTCTTACCTCAGTCAGTCAGCACAAGTCCTTTTATATATATAGATTGTATGATCTAAATTATTTTTTAATTCTATGTATTGCTTGACTTGTAATTGTTATTACCAATAAATTATGATTATGATACTAAATAAATACATACAATAAATCTGGTTAAATATTATATAATTTTATTTAAAATGTGTAATAAGCATGAAAATCAAAGATTTCATATGTAATAATTTGACTTGACGCTGACTAAAAATCGAAACCACAACGTTTCCGTACGTAACGTCCGAGTGGAAAACTTATTTTTTTCCTGCCGGGTAGACAAATGGCTAATATACACCGTTCTTCATATTCCATCCAATTTTCTAGACATTGCGTGTTAAGAGGCGGAGCTCAATACTGCGCATTATTTCTTTAATAAATAAAAAAATAACGTTCTCCCAACTGGGAATCGAAGCTGCAACCGTCGCGTTTACAGTCAGACGTTGTCTCTAACCTTAACAATGTTAAATAATTTATATATTACACGTAAATCCATAAACAATTACCTTGTCGTGATCCCCCAGCATTCCGTCGCCATCCGGCCATTTTTACGCAATTTTGTATGCAAAAAGATACCTTATTCTGCGCACGCGCATATTTATCGATAAGTCTCGCAATCGATTCTGTTTTAAACGTCCACTCGACGCATGATTAGAATGAAGATAGAAAGCACTTGGTGATATCATGATTAGAAATATAAATTACTATTTTAAAATACTTTGTACCAGCCATGAGTAAATATGTAATTTGGCTTTTATTTTAATGTAGGCACTGTCTGAATTTGTTTGTTACATTGTTTAATTTTAGAGGTTATCGTGGTGCAGCAGTACAGCTTTATATCGATACAGCGATATAGTAAATACGTCGGTTATGGTTTCGATTCCGAAGGATTAGATATATTCATTTCTCCGCTCTGGTAATACGACAGCGCGGCGAATCTAGAAAATTGGGCGGAAAGTGAGAATCGGAGTGTCTTAACATCAGCTTCATTATATTTACATGACATGACACAGCTGTATACTAGATACATAATCTATACTGGATACAGCTGTGTCATAACAGCTTAAACAAAAGTTTTGTTTACAATAATTATGTAAATAAGTAAATATGTACGTAAGGATTGATAATGACTGTTATTAACATATAACAATTCGCGTGGACAGATCATTGTTCGTCCCACGCCGGCGCCCGCGCACTCATATATCTACGTTTACATAGATTAAAAGGAAAACAGATACGGTATATATAAATTAATGCTTATACTTTTATGCATGTTTTTTGAGTCACATAATTTTTCGTTTATATGTTCATTCGACGATTCAAAAGTGCTTACAATAGTCTAATTGAATAAAAAATAATTTGAAGAAATATCACTTTCATTATTTTTTATAAACATTTTCCCGTATATTAGGCTAAGTAGAGGTTACGTAGAGTTAAACGCTTCGTTCTTTAAGAACTGGAGAGGGAAAAAAAAGCTTCACGCTGTATCCCGCGCACAGCAGGGTAGGCAGAGGGAACCTAATGTTAAGACACTCTGTTCCCTATTTTCTGCCGAATTCTGGAGGCATTGCGTGTTGAGTGGTAGAACTCAACGCCGCGGTTTGCCTCGACACCAGAGCGAAGAAATGGAATATATAAATTTAAGTAAATATTTCATCTCCTCGAGTGGGGATCGAACTCACAACCTGTCGGTTTTACAGTCACATTTTGTGCCGCTGGGCCACGACTGGTCTCACTCTCGCTATAATATTTAATCATAAAATATTTACAAAATCTATGACTGTAATGCCAATTAAAGTAATCAAAACAGCTGTCAGTCCGATTTGGCGCATGTAATTATTAAGTGTCTGTAATAAGTGAGTTAACAAGTGTGGGCGGTGCGGCCTAGGACCCACTGGCCCGGGAGCTACTCGTAGCTATGGCCCGCCTTGGAAATGACTTCATGTTTAATTGCAACTTATAGTACATAGTTCATAACTTTGTGTTTTTAATAATGGATGTAAATCAATAATATAATTAAGTAGTAAAATAAGTTATGTTATAGCTGAAGAGTTGATTTTTGAGGCCGTTGTGGCACGGTAGCACAAGGATGTGACTGTAAACGCGACGGTTGTGTCTTCGATTCCCACTTAGGGGAATGAAATATTTATTTATTTTCATTTCCTTGCTCTGGTAATGAGATAAAGCGAGGCATTGAATTCCGCCATTCAACACGCAATGCCTCATGAATTCGATAGAAAGTGGAGAATAGAAGTAGCAAAGAGGAACGAAGTTTTGTAACACCAGGTTTCCACGTTCCCTATCCCTGTCTTGCTTTGTGCAGAGTAGATATTCCGTGAAGCATTATGGCAGTGGTATTCAACGACGCACTTTGTCTATTCCAAGCCAAAAAAAAATCTCAAAGTGAAATTATAATCAGATAACGTTAATATAACCATATTACAGTCAGCCATTCCTATAGTTAGCTTCTAAGGTGGCTACTATAAATTACGAGTATATACTATAATTTGGAAGTCTCCGTTGATTTCATTTCTATAAAAATATGATGGTTTTCTTTTTCAGAATATTTATTTGACTTTACACAGTTTTCCGCATATAGCAGAGGGAACTTAGTGTTGTCTTAACATTCCGTTCTGTATTTTCGAGACACTACGTATTGAGCGGTCTTATTACCATAGCACTGTACCGCTGCTCTAAGACAGCCTCATGTGGATTTTGTTTTTATAAAAATATATAATTAATCAAAGACTAAAACTAGCTTACACAAAATAGAAACAAAATAGTTGTAGAGTTTTCATATTTATGATTAATATAAAAGCTTACCTGTTACGACGTTCAAAAGATGTGCATAACTGAAACAATCAAAGCTACATTAGTATTAGGAAAATTATCAATTAATTAACTAAATGGTAAAAAATAGAAAAAATAAAAAATATCACATCGCAGAGTTGTTTCCACATTTTTTAGGTTCCGTACGTCTAAAAGGACAAAACGGACAAAAAGGTGTCCGCCTGTCCGTCCGTTAAACAATTTATCTTTAAATCGCGTGGATAATATAAGAAATATTAATGTTTTCCATCACTTAGACTGTAAGGACAGACAAAAACAAGCTTCTAAGTTCATGCAATCAAAAGATACCAGTATTTGTGCATCAATTATGATAAATTTTGTATGAAATAAGTAATCAAAACCTGGTTACTTTCCGTGGACCTATAGTTATATAAAACTTGATACGTAGTGAGATCTTATAATAGAAATAAAGGCAAAAAACCGACAGTGAAAATTTTTAGGAATTTTATAGAAAAAATACTTATTTTTGTAGTTTATTTCATAGAAATAAGACAGAGCATTCGCCCGAAAACACAAGTATGGTACAAAATCCTCCGTGTGCGAGTCTGACTCACACTTGACCGGTTTTTTTTTTAAAATATAAATAAATAAAATAAAACTCAAATTTAAGCGTTTAAAAATCTAAATATGGTACAGTTTGCGAGGTTGAAGCTGAGCTTTGCATTTGGGTGAATGTTCATATATTATTATGGCGGGAAATTACAGAACGGAGTGTCTTGACATTAAATTTCTATACCTACCCCGCCAAATTCAGCATAAAATGTAATACTAATAAATATAAATACATATATTGCAGTTTTTCAGGCTTAACAATGATTACATTCAAATGTGCATATATTTTTAACACTTTAAATACGTTATTACAGAATTAGGAATTGAAAAAATGATTTTTTTATTAAATATTTTACGTAGCGGGACTTGAAGCTGCGTTTAAAGCGAGATTTGAACCTCCTCTTAAGCATCTAACAGCAGGTTCAAATCTCGCTTTATTGCATTTTTTATAAATTTTCCAAAAAAAATATATAGACGTGTATATGTAACTGCGCTGTGATGGCATGGGTAGCGGTAATTATTTAAAATCCCAATATGACCCGCCACTGAACCACGGTGGGCGGTTTAACGATCATAACGGAGTTTACGACATCCTGCGACTATCAATTGCTGTTTACATGTTTTTGTTATTGACTCGTTCCTTATTATACGTGCGCGAGTGGTAAAGTTCACGCGTTACTTTATATATACACAAAGCTTCAAAGTTTAAGTTACATACAGATAAATTAAATTTACTGGTAACGAGACATAGCGCGGCGTAGTGTTTCGCGATTCAACACGCAATGTCTCACATTGGGCGGTGTTTTAGGGACGAAATATCTTAATATTAGATTCCTTTTGCTTAACCTACTACATGTGGATACAGCGTGAAGCTAAAATACACACCATTGTAGTTGGAAAATATTTGATTGTTCACGCGACGGTTGTGGATTCAATTATATTTCAAATATTGTCATCGGTCCTGTTAACCAATACTCGAGGCTAACCAGTTGGCTCATTACTAGAGTGAGGAAATAAAAATAATTAATTCCCTTGAATGAGAATTGAACCCACAACCTCGGCAATCACTCGCTGTGCCGTTGTGTGTTCCAAAATTACTTTTAAATTATTTAACGTGATACAAACTCGCCGCTCGTGTGTCACGTGGTGCGGTCGTTAGACGCGCGTTAACCGCATCCTGACTGTGCACAACGCGGCGTTCAACATTGACGACTCGTAAACTATTTTATTTATTTGCCGCCACCGACCGACGTTTATCGTCCATATATAATTACATTTCTATTGACTGAGGTTTTTGATTAATTGTCCTAGTGTTACTGATTATATTCTGAATTTAGTTTTATATTGAAAAGCAAATAAAGAAAGGTATTAGGCTTTTTTCGCGTAGCAGTGATCACTACATTTCGTTCTTCACTTTCGAGACGTTGCGTGTTGTAAGGCGTAACCTGCTGGAGAAGTAAAATATGTAAGGAGTATAACGTGAAGCTATAAAACATCGGTACATTAAAAGAATCCGATATATTACATACCTATAGAGGTCAATAGATGATAAAATAGCATGTACCAAAATATATAACCTCAAACGGAATTCGAATCTACACTTACTTCCCAACTCAACCACAATTACAAACATTACAAGAACAAAAAACGTATAAATTATAATTTAAATTTAACCATAAAACATCCAGAGATGCGCAACCTCTCAGTTTGATTACGCGTAGGTTTAAGCCCAGCCAGGCTCTACTTTGACAAAATTTCCCGTATGTTAAAAGGCTAACAAGCACTGGCTAAGTGTCATTTAATAAATTCGTGAGCGCCACTCGCGCTAATTATAGTTAAAGCTAATTACAGTTTAGTTGCAGCGCTGCTGCAGCCTGCAACTGCACTGCACCGCTCTGTGCAACGTGGGATTGCATTTTTTTTATATTTCCGCCTGAGAGTTGAGGTTCTTCTATGATTTTTACATTAGAGGCACTGTTTGGTGGTGGAGAGTAGTGTCTGGTCACTGAGTGTTTTTTAAAGGGAGAATTATTTAAATATGAGGCATATGTATAGGAGAAAAGAAAAAGTAATTTTAAACTAAATTTTTCTTAAATGAGACGGAGTCTAAATTTTTCTTAAATGAGACACTTTAGACATGCAGCATTTTTCCGCAGGTAATTCCGCAAATAAAAATATTTGTGGAATTCTATAATTGTAGACTTCGTTTTTATAATATTATATCACATCATTTTTATGAGACCAGCCGTGGCGCGAAGGCACAAAGTGTTAAATGCAGTGTAAACGCGATTGGTTGTGGATTCGATCCCCACTCGAGGGAACATTTATTTAAATTTATGTTTCCATTTCTTTGCTCTAGTGTTGTGGCGTCGAGTTCCACCACTCACACACGCGATGCCTCCAGAATTCGGCGGAAAGTGCCGAACGGAGCGTCTTAACACTAGGTGGCCTCCGCCTACCGTGCTGTGTGCGGTATACAGCGTAAAACTGATTTATTTTTAATTTTATAATATCTTTAATTGCCTCGAGTGAAGATTGAACCCAAAATCACTGAAAATATCTAATCTTCTGCGCTACAATGGCCTCATAGCAATTATTATTTTTAGTTAACAAAATAATAAAATTAGCTACAGCTTTTCCCATTTTACCATTATTAGTAATTATGAAATTAGTTTACGTATAGCGCACCGCAATATTGGTTAGCAGATATTTTAATAACAACTAAAGTAGCAAGTTAAAGGAGGTTCTTGTATTTTCAATGTTGTAGATGAATATTGTTTTAATAATTTTCAGTGCAGATGTTCTAAATGAAAATTAAATACTAACGGCCTTATTCATAAAAAATCCTTATAGAACGTTTAAAACGTTCATTAGTTAAAATGTTCTATAAGTTTATGAAACGTTCGATAACATTGCGTATTCATAACAGTTCTATAAACCTTCTATAACTAATATACTGTTTATAAGCTAAAATGTTGCCACTACGATGAAATTGGCAAGTAAGCTTGTCAAATGAGCCGAATTGACTACAGATAATGTGTATCAATTCACCAAATACGTCTAATCATAGACATTATTACGGATAAAAATCATATTTTGTTGTTTGTGGTATTGTAAGTTAGATATTTGTTTACATAGTGTTCTGTGCCCCTCGTTTATTTTATTTAAAATATTACATAATTATTATTGTAAAATAACATCAGAATCAAAAATTGTAGAAAGTAAATAAATGAGTGAGAATTGGTTGGAGGATGATAAAGTTGGTTTAACTGATACAGCTGATTGGACCAAGTAAGTAAGTAAGTTTTGTTTTGGAGAAATTCATACGCTTATTATACTTCAATGCTTATGCTTTTATTTCCATGATCTTGAAAGATTTGATCAAAGATATTTTTTTCAATTATTGAAAATAAAACGCGAAAAGGTGGCCGCTTGGCAGGATTTACACTATAAGCTACTACAATTAGTATTTCATTTTGAGTAAGTAACTATTTATGTAATTATATTATTTCTTGTTTCAGTATATAATAATATATAATATAGGAATATTACTGGAGAGAAAAAAAACTACAATGTTATATACCACAAAATTCACCGCTTCCATGTGACAATTCTGGAGCAGAAAAAGAAATGGTATGTGTATTGTATTAAAGATCTATTGAAATGATGCACACAAATACTGACCCATCCTAGTCCAAAGCTCAGAAAAAAATTCTCATTATATTTTTTATATACTAGCACTTATACACACCCCGCATACCACACCAGCAAACACAAAACTTTTTAGATTAAAAATAAACATGTATATTGAATTAATTTATTTTTATTATTATAACTATAACTACAATAACTAATTATAATAATGTATGAATAAAGCAATATAACATACAAGTCCTTTTATATATATAGATTAATGAGTTGAAACAAATTCTCAAAAATCAATCGGTTCAATCTACAAGCTATATTATAATTTGTATAACAAACTTGTAAATAAAATATGTTTTGACATAATTAATACATACTTGTTTGGAAAACTTATATTAAAAACAATAATATATATATATTACATTTTTGGTTACAGCATGACAATAAAAACAGTGCCGCTCAGCAAATTGCAGACAATGAAATTGCCTACAGAAAAGAGCTTTATGAGGCCCAGATGGACAATGAAAAACAAAATACTTTTAGAAGAAATCTTTAAAAATAAAATTATATATAAGACCAAATAAAATTTATAGAAATGTATATTTTCTTTTTATTAATTAACTCACAAAAATTTATCCTAAAAAAAAATTTGTAACACAGCAGATATGCATTTATACTACTGTACCCCTAAGAAGTCTGGACTGTTCATTTCTATTACTTACAATGTCACTACAAAGCATTTTCCCACAGTATTTCTTTTTGCCATATGTGCTTCATTAGAAAAAGTACTGGGCATTTTAATAAAAGAAGCTGAGTATTGAGCAAGTGCACATGTAACTCAGGCACAAATCCGGCTAGTGGTGGCTTAAGACAACTCATGGTGTTCTTCAGCATCCTCTTGATACTGTAAGGAAAAAGATATTTTAGTAAGTACTTGTACACGAATACGTGTCACTTTATGAGTACTTTATACGTTATTCGTACGTTGTATGAATAGTATATTCAAGTCAAGTAAAATAAAAATACTTACCTCTCGACGACCCCATCATCTTCAAGTAGCTATTACTTTGATTTCATGTAAGGTACTAGAACCTCTATAATCTAATTAGAGATCATCACACACCAATTTTATTATAAACTTCGCAGTAGAATTCGTCGTTCAAGGAAAATGGATTACCCCTACTTCTATACATCCTTCTTCGATGTGAACTGTTGTGTTTTCAATTCCTACCATCGTTTCCGAAGCATCTATGCTTTGTAAAGCTTCCATTTTAATCATAAAAGTGGCAAATTAACACAACTGGAGTATTAACTATATTGAGAGGTTATTTACAATATTTTGTTTACATCAAATGTCATTTTCAATGATCAGCTGTCGAGAATCGGCCATTTTTTATTTTATAGAACGGTCATAGTAGGGTCTTGGCCTCTATAACTTTATAATAGGCTTATAGAACTGTTTAGCGCTAAAATGCTGTTATGAATACGACTTTTTGACGTTTTCCTTATAGTAGGTTTATAGAACACTTTATCTGTTCCATAACTTTTTATGAATAAGACCGTAATCATATTAGTATAGCATCTGGAACTTTGTGTATTAGTAATTTACTTTATGTGAAGTTATTAAGTAGTTTAGTTGGTTTTATCTCGTATATCGCAGGGTAGATAGAGGGTACCTAGTGTTAAGACACTCTGTACCCCACGCGCCGCTTATGTTTGTGAGACACTTCATGTATTGTGGCGTCGTTTTCCATCTGAGACGAGAATTTAAGCGTCATTGCTGTGGGTTCGATTTTATTTCGAGAAATAAATCATTTTTATATTTATGCTCTGATGGAACGTAAAGTGTGACGTTGAGTTCTGCCACTTACTTTACAAACTCGGACGGTAAGTGGATATCTATCAAACAACTTAGTTAACCATATTGTGATTAAAATATAAAATAAAAAAAATCATAATGTTATAAGACAGAGAAATTAATAAAATAAAAAGATATATTGAAGCTATCATTTCAGTTAAAGCGGCATGAAGTGATTACTGAGGGTAGGTCCGGACCGTAATTTATTTAATCGTTTAACACACATTAGCAAGGAGCCCCAATAGGAGCGTTAGCTGGTTGCCAAATTAATGGCCGGGATAAAGGATAATCCCTTTTGAGGTATCCCATATTTAGGTACTTCGTGTATTACCTATGAACCCACTAATTTAGTTAAACCATTGTCACAGAGTTGACAAATGTCTGATATTTAGAAAATGTTTAAACATAATGGTTAGGAATGTAGCAGGACTCGAATCAAGGAAGCGCGGGTTTGAATACAAGTATGCTTGTAAATATTGATATAAGATATTGCGCAGATTCTGTCCCATTTAATTATGATATCATAACCTAAGTTTCGTTTTAATCTGTATTTTAATGTAAGTTGATGCAAATATTGCTGCTCCATCGATTTTCGAGATTTGAAGTCAATGTGAGAGTAATATAGAGATATAGTAGTATAAGTTTTTGTTATATTCCTAAATATCTTTATTTATTTTTTTTTTTTTTCTAGCTTCACGCTGTATCCCGCACACAGCGGGGTAGGCAGCTGGAACCTAGTGTTAAGACACTCCCCGTTACCCACTTTCAGCCAATTTCTGGAGGCATTGCGTGTTGAGTGGCGGAACTCAACGCCTAATAATATATAAAATTAAAAAAAAAAAAATTAGCTTCACGCTGTATCCCGCACACAGCAGGATAGGCAGAGGGAACCTAGTGTTAAGACACTCCGTTCCCTACTTTCTGCCGAATTCTGGAGGCATTGCGTGTTGAGGGGCAGAACTCAACGCCGCATAATATATGATGAATAAATATTTCATCTCCATCATCAGTAGGGATCGAACCCACAACCAGTCGATTTATAGGCACACTTTGTGCCCCTGCGCCACGACTGGCCTCAAATATCTTTATATGTATACATTAAAATATTATTATAGAACTGCTTGCAAAAGTCGCGAGTTATAAACAAGATATAATAATAATAGTTAAAAAATATTTTAAAATATTTCATTAAAATTTTGCTTAAAATTTGTAACTTTTGGGCATAATGCTGAGAGTCATATCCCAACACCTTAATCCTATTAAAGTAAAAGTTTCTAGCTTACCATACTGACACATTTAACCCTAGATTTGGATCCTTGAGCCGGTCGTATAGTGTAAGTACCCTCCAAAAAGCGTCTTTCAGGTCTAAGTTGCCTAAAATGTATGTGAACGAGCTTTAGTGCCTTAAAAGCTTACACAAAATGAACATTTAAGTTGTGAAATTTATTTGAGGATTCTGAAAACTATGGAACTAACTTGTTTTCTAAAATAATCAACATAAAATACATATATATGTATAAGATAAGGTAAGATAAAAAGTCTTTATTGCACACTTGATAGGGTTAATTACATCATTTTTTAGGACATAAAATGAACAACAACTAAAAGTGAGGGCATAATGTCGTGCAAAGCGACGTAGATAAACTTAATAAATAAATATATCTTAGCACTAGATTCTCTCTGCCTGCTATATATGTGATACAGCGTGAATCTACCTAAAAAATCGGAACCTACATGATTTCTAGAAATAGATGAAAAGTGGAGTGTCTTAACACGAGAATTCCTGCATTCTGCGCTAGGTAAAAAACCAGCAAAAAGCAGATTTACTATTTTTTTTAAAACGAAAATCTTTAATGAGTCATACACACATCCACAGCGTTTCGTCACCGACTGTTAATTTAGTGAGACGTAAATTATGCTTGACTTATATTAATAGCTGTTTCAACGACCCCGCGTAAGTAATTGTTCGCAAATAAAGTACTCAAATCGTATAATTAGCTAGGCATAAGTTGCGCGGTTGTATTTATAATATAATTGATTCGAGTACCTTCTGGTTCAGTGGTTCGGTACTTCGGGAGGTTTCCAATTCGATTCCTTGATGATTGAGTGGTATGTAGTGTGTTTCAAAGCTAAAATAAATTGTTTTATAGTTTTTATGGTTTCAATTAGTGTTTACTTGCGAGTTTAGCGAAGTGTTGTTAAATGGAAATAACTAAAAGTTGCAGGTGGCATGTGTGACATTTTAAGAGCTCGAGGAAACTCTGACCGCAGATACCCAATGTAGATTATGTCGTCGTTTTTGGTTGACTGTCCATCTATGAAGACCATTAATCTCGATTGAGTAAAGGTATCAAGCTGAAATTAATATTAAACATTCGAGTATATGGTCTCTTTAAGCACACTAAAAATCAAGCTTCTAAGTTAACGCAATCAAAAGATACAGGTATATTAAAAGACCCCGCGAAACTTATATCCACAACAATAAGGAGCCATGAAGTGAAATATATATTTTTTCTATACCTTCACATAAGTTTTTTTTTTAAATTAAATAAAAACAAGTGCGAGTCGGGCTCACCCACCGAAGGTTCTGTTAAAAAATTGGAGGTCTCGTGCTTTATCTTAAATTCAAGCTTAGCTTTGTCAGTGCCATTTCATGTGATGCCTAACTTGAAGTAGCGGCTTTAGTACCAAATTTTGCCCCCCTTTTAGGGCTATTGTATTCTAGGATTTAACTATAAATGTATAGATTTCAGTACTGAACAAATACTACCTGTAGATGCTAGCTACTAAATTTCATAATTCTAAGTTAACTGGAAGTACCCTATTAATTTTGGTTAAATTTATAATGTCGAAATGTAGAAATATAATATATTCTTTCAGGAAATCATAGGGCCGCAGATCTGAGTATAGTTTGAATTTCAACCCGATATCTCCAAGTGTTCTTGAGATAAAGGCTCTTGACAGACATACAGACAGACACACATACAGACAACAAAGTGATCTTAAAAGAGTTTCTTTTTTCTTTAAATGTACAGAACATATATATGTACCCTAACGTACCCTAAAAATGACATCTACTTTAAATTCAACTAGTCAAAACCTCAACAACCATTTCCTCTCTCATTTTCAATGTCCTTAAGAATAATGAAAGGCGTCAAATTACTATTAAACACGCCCAAAATTGTATGAATAAGGAACAATGTCTCCAGATCTCCGCAACGCGACGCACGACGGGGCGGGCACCGTGGATGTAAGTTAATGTAGCGCAAAAAATACATTTAGTGAGTGCTGGTTCACAATGAACTTATGGTTACAATACGACTTAAGAGGTTTTATGATTTGGAAAATAAAATTTAGTTTATCAGCGACTTTGGAATATTTACTGCAAGATGTTCAAAACTTAAACGAATTGTATATCATTCTAAATAAACGCGAGTAATCAGGATTAAAAGTTTCATTTAAATTATGTGCAAATTGCGAAAATGAAATATCTTATTAAGTAAGATTTCGCTTATTTGATAGGGTTTCGGATAATTTCTATGTAAAAATATATCTCTGTATATATTTACTGTGTTTTTTTGTGTATTTTTTACTTTTATATTTAGAATTTGATTACTTTAATTTTAGCATTTAGAATCGATAAGTCCTACTTTTCAATCTTCAGATAATTGTCAATGGATTTGTATTGTATTTGAAATGGAATGAAAAATATGAATACTATAACACAGTATTTAAAATAATAATAAAACATTCCGATTGATCTACACGACTGCTACTGAGCTAAATATTACCTACTACCTAATTTCCGCTGTATGAGCTTACAATAAAAAAATAAAAAGAATGAGTCTACGAAACCGATAAATCTAGTTTTACAGTGTACTCGTACAACCATTGTACGAGTGTACTTCTCACGTCAAGAATTGGCATTAAGATTTAAAGGTTGAATGGAGGAAGCATTCTTGCGTTAAAGCCTATACTTTTCTTTTTCAAGGTATTTATATAATCGTAAGAAAAAATATTTAAATAGCACGCTAGAGCGTCTTGCGTGGCGTAGTGGAACAGCGTCTGACTGTAAACGCGGTGGTTGTAGACTTGTAGGTTTGATCTAAATTCGGCGGAATCATTATATGTAGACAAAGCGCGATGTTGAACTCCGCCATTCAGCACGCAATGTCTCAAAAATGGGCATCGGGGTAATTAGTACTAGGTTTCCCTTGCATAACTAGCTATGAGGACAAAAGCGTAAAGCTGTATATTTTATATTTTAAGCAACCATCGAATAAGACATATTACGACGTCAATTTTATACAAAATATTTTTTCTATAGCTATGAACGGCGCGCGATTTTCTATGACATCTTAATAAGAACACGCGTACACTCCCCTAACGTCAAGTCGATAGCGGGTTCAAATGCCCGAAATAATACAATTGTTCGATAACAATGCCTTCTCTAATCACAATATTGTGACCATTGTATGGGAAACGGATTTTATATGAATAAAGGAACACTTAAATTACAGTTTCTTTTGGGTATGACTGTTACGGCTATATTTAAGAAGTGTATATATTCTTATTATATTAGAAATCGCTCGCAACTTTCTTTGCATGGATTTAAGATATAAAATGAGAAATGACTTGAAGTAGGGGACAAGCGTGTGATTTTAAAAGCAAAAGGTTGTAGATTTGATTTCCACTCCACTTAAATGTGACGAGATATTAAGCACGTAGTCAAGTTTCACCACTCAACAAGCGTTTCCTCTAGATTTCCGTTTAAAGTGGGAAACGTAGTGTCTCAACACTCTCACACACCTCACTTGAGTAAACGTGACTCCTTGTGAGTTCGATCCTTACTCGAGGAAATGAAATACTTAATTAAAATTTATGTTTCCATTTCCTTGCTCTGATGTCGAGGCAAAGCGCGACGTTGAGTTCCGCCACTCAATACGCAATGCCGCCAAAATTCAGTGGAAAGTGGGGAACGGAGTGTCTTAACACTAGGTTCCCACCGCCGATACAGAGTAAGGCTAGGAAAATAATAAGAAATAAAAACTAACGGAAACTGTCTCTTATTATAGGTCGAAAAGTGTGAAGCTGTTTTTTTAATAAACTATAAACAAATTAAAAAATGTTTTATTTCCTATTGAGTAATTGGACCTCACTTACGTCAATCCAATTCATGACGACTTATGAATAGGCTTAAAGTCCATTGACTCATTAAGTAGAAAACCAATAAATGTAAAAGGAACGCAGGTTTTATTACAATTATATTTTATTTATAATAAGGATACAGTTTTTTCTAATATTGGGACATCGTGGTACAGTTTCACAGTGTCTGGCCGTAAACGCGACGGTTGTGGATTCTATTAATTTTTGGAGAAATAAATTATTTTCGTCTAGTTAGTTTTAGCTTAGTTTTAGCCAAAGACAAAGCGAGGCGCTCAACACAAAAAGAGAGCTATGTGGGGTGGAGGGTATTACAACTCTAGATATCCTTTGCTTACACTGCTATATGCTGGATACAACATTTATTTAAGCTATTAATATATATTTTTATTTCCTCACTCTTGTAACGCGGCAAAGCGCGGCGTTGAGTTTTGCCAGTTAACACGCAATGCCTATTCCGCGGGAAGTGGGGAACGGAAGTGTTTTAATGAGAACGGAGTGTCTCAACACTAGGTTCTCAGGTGCCCTCTGCCTGTCCTGTTATGTGCGGGATACAGCGTGATGCTAAAAAAGAAATTATTGTTCATCAATAACAAATCTACTATGGTGGCGTGCAACCATCCATCATCAACATACGTAGCTATAACGTACATATGTAATTTTCCCCTTACTTCAGTAAATGGAAGCTATTGAGTGTAAATCCTGAACGGAACTCACCAAGTGATGACTTGAAACACTCTTGATTACAGTGAATAGCGATCGGATTTGACTAAATTGTAAATTGTCCTACATTCACATTGCTTCGGAAGCATCTAATTGTAACTGCTATAGTGTTTTGTTGTTAAAAGTAAATTAATAAATAATAGTATAGACGGTTGTGGGCTCGATTCCTGTTCGTGGGAATAAAATACTTTCATTTTCTCGCTCTGATAACAGAGTATTTGCGCCCTTGGTTTGTCCTGGCCTCTACTAGATACGACAGTATCTACTGTATTAAAAAATAATTCTAGAATTACATCAAAAATAAATCTTATAAAAAATATTTCCTCATTGCCCACAAAATTAATTGAAAACAAAGTGAGAACAATTTGAACACTTGTCAATTAAATCAAGTGCCCGCATTCACGGCTTGAATCAAAGTCGATAAAAGAAAGATGTTGTATAAAATTGCAGTAAAAAGATTTCTTGCCAATCTTCATATATAAATTATTTATATCAATATAAAAAATCTGAAAAGTTCCTTAGACCTTTTTCCACTAATCCCTCTGCCTTTCAAAGTACACTGCTGGACATAGGGCTCTCCTAATGCTCGTCACTCCGTCTGATCCTGCACCCTTTAAATCCAATATTTATTCTCTAATGTATAGGTAGGCAGAAGGAACCTGGGAACATAGAATGTTGCCGCAGGTTAAAACTAGCTAAATTAAATTAGTTAAGAGTTATCTATAGTTTCTTCTTTCCTTTTACAAAATACGGAAAAGGTGTGAAAATTATTAAGTCCTTAGCTTGGGAGCTATTAGTTAGTCTAACTGGCATTAGTCAAAGTTCTAGGCCAGACAAGTGTACGGGGTACAATATATCGCCTGACAAGCGCTCGTAGTCCGCAAGTTATTCAACGTTACCAACAGGTAACATAACAACGGCTATACGCAAGGTAAACTGTCTTTTCAAGGATAAGCTGCTAAGCCGATTTTGATGGAATTTATAGCATAGATATATTTGTGTCGCTTTTCTGCACATATTGCAAGGTAGGCGGAGAGAATGTAGTGTCGAGGATCTTTATTCCACACTTTAATTTATATGCATTAGCAAATGTACTGAAAATGTATATCTTTTGCCCGAATTTTCAACCCTTCTCGTTATCACATTTACGTATAGGTATAATAAAAATATTTTTATTTCCGTAAATAGACATAGGGAGATTAGGTCCACCCAATTTTCGAGACAATGCGTGTTAAGTGACAGAACTCAACGCCACGCTTTGTTTTTTTAACAGAGGAAAGAAAAAAAATTACCACGAATATGTAAAAATAAATAAATAAATATTTTGCCTAGGTAAATACGTATCAACCAGTGGTTATTAATATGACACTACATAAACATACCCCAAGTGAGCTAAGCAATTAGGAAGTTCCACGTGCAACGATTTTAGTATACTTTTCCTAAGGAATTCTTCTACTCGAGTGCCATCGTGGTCCTTATACGAGGACTTAAATGGGACTTTGTAAGCGGTTGTCGATCTCACCTGCTTCATTTTCCATTTCTCTATTACATTTTAGAGTTATCACTTTATAGTCAGTATTAATATATATAACATTTACATTTTTTTTTTCATATAATATATAGTATTTTTTTTTGTTATGGGTTCTTGTGCCTAAAAAGTTGAATAAATGTGTGCTTAAAAAAATCATAATCAAGTACAGATGATTGTATTGTTAGCCAAGTATCGTATTATTTATAAATTTTGTATTCAATTCATTTTAACCCACAAAATTCGCAAGATCCCCAAAATAGAACATTTAAATATCAAAGCACGTAAGTTTCGGATGGTTAATTCTACATAAATTCTTCTTTGACAGCAACAAAACAAGTAAGCTTTGCAATATTACACCTCGCGCGTCGTCTCGTCCGTCGAATGCGTTCTGTTAGTACTATAAATAGTGACATCCGGCGGCGCTCGGCGGCGCTCGGCGACGCAACGCGGAATGCGACTTTACTAAATAATCATTAAGTTGAAATTTCAAAATCTATTATCAAATGACTACTGATTAGGGTAAGCGAGGATTTTGAATTCATGCAATATATTTTTTAAATTGCTTTAAATTTTATTAAATTTAGATTGCTCATTTCTCTTCAAACTAAAATAATCATTATTTTTTATTGAATTAGACCATAACAAACACTTTTGTGTCGTCAAGTTACACAGAAACGTGGGTAGTGTCATTTTTACTGGAACCTATCAGCTAATCTTAAAGCAGTTCTGCTGAGAACAGCCTGCAATAAGCCCAACAGTTGTTCTTTTCTATTGTTTAGAGTTCCTTTCATTAAAAAAACCTATATATATTCATCATTTCTATTTGTCCGTCCGTATCACAGCCAATAGCCACATTTATTGTCAAAAACCCAAAATTTTGTATAAATCCCTTATCTTTTCTATTTTTCGTGACATTGGCGAAATAAACTGTGCTGAACTAAAAGTTATATAATAAAAAAAAGCAGACTGCTCTCCTGAATTCCAACTCTTTACCACCTTGTGAACAGCAAAGATTAATGCAAATTATTAAAATTATTTTCATTTTACCATACTGTTGTCATCGATGATTTTTTGATTTGTTACTATCTACTCTATTATATGCAGGATATATATGAGGCTGTAGAAAACACCATAGGTTCCGGATCCTTCAACCAATCCAATACTTTAAAATATTTAGTCATATCCAAGGGTGTTTTTTGTTATATAAAAAAAATATATAATTAAGCATTGACAACCCTGTTCTTTACTTCAGAAGCAGAACATGATTATATAAAAAAAGGAAATAAACGATCGAAAATTTAAATATCACTAGGAAATAATGTTGCCATGACATTAAACACGTGTACAGCAAAATGAACCCAATTGCAAGGCAGTTGAGTACATATTCTAAAGCTGGAATAAGTCTATTTGTAAAAGCAGACGATCGCCGATGGACAAATTTATCTGTTTGCATGTAGACTGTCAGATTGATAGATTAAAACTCGGTCCCGTATGTAAATTACTTGAATATGTTATTTGGATGATGCGATTTTTGGGTGTTAATGTTAATGTGGCATCATACTTAGACAAATATAGTTGTCAAAGTATCTTCACGCCTTTTCCCGCATGACAATGTAGGCAGAGATAATAGTGTTAAGGAGCTAAGTTCCCCGCTTGTTGCCCGTGTTCGAGTTACTGCGTGTTGAGTGGTGAAGTTTAACCCCGCGCTTTGCATCGCAAGAACGGAATAAAAATAATTCTCTCCTCCGAGCTAGTAGTGATTTACAGCGTGGATGTATCTAGATAATTATTTTCAAAAATCTATCAAATAAAACGCACATTTCTATAGCTAACTAGCTAACAGCCCTAACGAGACACATTGAATTAAGATCAATCGCGCACTTTTTCTCAGAAGCGTCCACATGATGGATCGGGATTGTTTTACTTGCGTTAGAGCAATTTGGCTCAACTCGCCGGCACCAGCACCAGCACCAGCACTTCCTAATTTACTCCTGTTTATTTTGTCATCAATCATTTTCGTGCTTTGTTTTCGATTGCCTCTGTCTGTTACATTGCGTCAATTTAACGGTTTTCTGAGCGAACGCTTGGAGTAATAATATATGATTGGAACATATAATAATTAAAGCAGTTTCACGCTGTATCCCGTATAGCAGGGTAGGCAAAATGAACCTTGAGTTACACTCCGTTTCTCACGCACCGCTGAATTTTTGGGATATTAGGTGTTGTGTGGCGGAACTCAACGCTGTACTTTGTTTACTTAAGCAATTGGGGGAAATTAAAATAGATTAAATATAATCTAGTATAAATCTCTCGACTAACGATGGAATTCATAATCGTCGCGTTTACAGTCAAACGCTATCCCATGTCACAACGACTTCAGAAATAATAAATTGAAATTCTGTAAAAAGTTTAAATGTATGTATTAGAATTTAAACCTCTTAAATCAGGGGGCCTTGTTCGTTTGGGTCATTCATCTAGCTATGGTAGGGACCATTTTTTGGTTTAAATATCTATTCAGATTCATATACATATGTAATTATTTGGTCCCTATTTCATAAAAGGTGTATTTGCAAATTGTTACGTTCATAAATGAATATTGCAAAAATAATATTTTTAAAAGGTACAGATTATATATTTTTGTAAAGAAATATTTTTAATACTTGATGCTGTTTTGACATAAAATAGCCTCAAGATGTAATTTAACCGACATGCAAAAGATCCCTCGATACATTGACTAATGAACAAAAAATATTTTTCGATTTCAACAAGTAGTTCCTGAGATAGGTGCTTTCATACAAACTCTTCCACTTTATAATATTATATATAGAATATAGATACTATATACTAGTTCGATGAGAGGCTGGTCGCAGCATCCTATACGGTCCCATCCATCATCTCTGATTACCGACGCTTGCTCTGACAGCTCTGAGAATGTACGAGTATGTAGGCGTAGGGCGACCGGAGCTACCAATTTTTTTACTTAACTATAATTATAGTTAAAATTTGCCTATTTAAAGTACATATTATAAAAAAAAATAAAAAGAGGGGCTGTCGCTTGTTAACATTTTATCACAAAAATTGGCGTATATTCTTAGATTATTCGTAGAGTTTGTTTCCGGCTCTTCTCAGAAGAACTGCTTTCCGAGCTGGTGGGACAAGTTCAATTAACGATTCAAAAGATACTTATTTAGAATTTTATTCCGAAGTGTGGATCAACACTTTAAAAAAGTTAAAAAGATTGAAAAGATCTTGTAAAACTTTATGTAAATTGAAAATCTGAATTTATTTAATTTATCTGTTACCAGTGCAACAGATAAATTAAATAAATTAATTATCGAAAGCTACATTCTTACAGTTTAAGTAAACAGTATACAATTTCAAATAGTAAGAGTACCAAATTGTTATTTTAACAAGAATAAATCAATATTAGCATGCGCGTGCGCTGTTTACTCAGATGACTCGCCCGGTCGCTGCCAGTTAAAAAATCTAAAAGGAACTTTTTACTTCGAGCACCTCTTAAAACATGTCATCTTGGAAATGTCTCGCTTGTTTTTTTAATATTTATCTTGTCTGCAGAAATAGTGATAATTGGATGGCTGTTTAGTTAAGACCGTCCTGTCAGTAGGTTATTTCTTGAAGAATCATGTTACGTTTCATTTTCTACTCAAATAGAGATGCGTAGTGGTTGTGGAATAAAATATATTTTGACTAATTAGATTTATTTTGGGGAATTGAAATAAAAATTCTGAAATTAATTTGACATAATTTAAGGACAGTAGTGGTGCAGGGGCCCAAGCGTGTAACTATAAAGATAGATTGTGGGTTTGATTCCCATTTGAGGAAATGAAATATTTACAACTTTCATTTTCTCGCTCTCGCTCACGCTTTCTCACTGGTCGTTACCAGGCAAAAACGCGACATTGCGTTCACTCAGTATGCAATGCCTCCAGAATTCGGAAAGCGAGAAATGTAGGTGTCTTAATGGGAACAGAGTGTTAACACTAGGTTCGCATGCTCTGTGCTGTATACAACGTAAAGGTAAAAAAAATGGCAGGCATATATTAAATTAAGTGAATTAATAAAATCAATAAAAATATTAAATATACAAAATTATCGTTCTCATATTAGACCTAAGTTAGATAGGGTTGTACATATTTATAAGTATACTCGTATACATAATTATACAGGTGAAGATTTTAAGTTAAATTTTTGTTAAGACGTACATTTAAAATAATTTAAATTCCTAGGGTTGATTAGCTGAAATATGTCCTATATTCCGCCACCCACCACGTACTTAAAAACAAATGATGTATAGTTTAGTATCATGGTGGAATAGTATTCGCAAAGCTAACGAGAGGTCAGTTAGTTCACTTTAAACAGTGTTAAGCGCGTGCCGGCGCCGTGTGACTCTAACGAACGAACCAAATGCAATCAGCAATCAGTCGTGTTGAGCAAGGAGAAATTTAATATGTTACTAACTGATATATTCGAGACTCACATACATGTGTAGGTTTCAAAGATTTGGGCTGAACTCAAATACGACGGTAAACGCGACGGTTGTGGGTTTGATTCTCACTTGGTGAAAATCAATGGTAACAAAACGAAGCGTTGTTTTGAGTTCCGCCAGTCAACACTCAATTTTTCCAAAATATGTAAAGTGAAAGGTAGGGAATGGAGTGACTTATCACTGGATTACTTCTGCCTACGCTGCTATAAGCGGAATACAGCTTTGAGAAGCTAAAAAACTAATACATTTTTTGATGAATTAACATTAACAAATAGTAATACAAATGTACTACTAAAATCAACTTTGCCTTTCATAATCTAACATTGAAACCTACACCATCATCAACCGCACATGTAGGTATACCATGTATTCACATCGGTTATCTATCCCAGGTAGTGTATTCATTATCTGTTTACGTGTGCCTGGGCGGGTTGACACGTATAGTTAGCCAAAGGATTTAATTGTGCAAGGAGCTAAGCCAGCGCCATTGTGCAGTAAATAGTGGGCTAGGATCTGTTCTGTTCTGGTGTAACAAGTAGAAACTGTACTATTAATTTGATGATAGTTTAGCTATGGGCTTAATTTGGATCTTTATGGGTTCCTTATATTAGCATAATTTACTTATATTGTATATGGAATTATTTCTAAATATCCTCTTTATATTAATAATTCATTACCGATTGTATGAAGTGGCGGTAGTGTGCCGTGTCTTTTTCGGGGGATTTTCAATGAAAGCACAAACAACACGGCACTCCTGTGTGTGTTGTTTTCACGAGCGTCCATCAAACTTTTGCTTAGCTTAGCTCGTACTTTTTCTTCAGGGGCGAGCTTCTCCGTCCCCGTCCAGTGACGCTGTCAAGACCAGCCCAGGTCAATAGCAATAGAGCCAATTGGAATTAAAGGCACTCGTGTTTATTATGTCTTAAGATATTATCGAGACAATTTGTTATTAGAATTATTATTTAAGTTACCAGAATGATAAATAAAATTGGAATAGGAATTATTACACAACAAGAGTTTATACTTTTACTTTTAAATACCTTTAGTTTTATAAAAATTGGATTTTGTGTCCAATTTGATTTGATTTGACGAAAATGGTAAATTGAAATTAAAACCGCTTCACGTTCCTGCATATCAAGGTAGTCAGAGTGATGCTTAAAGAAAAAAGAAAGAAATTAGATATTGGAACAGAGACCCCTAATGATATCACTATGTCAAAAGAAAAATATATATTAAGGGATCCATATATATCGAGAAACCCAATAATGTAAGACAACATGGATACGATATAATAATAAAATTCAATAAATGTGCAACTCACTGAGCAGCTAACCCGGAGGCTCTTCGGAAAATATGAAATTTGGCGAATCAATTGATACGACGGCGACACCGCCTGTCGGTAATATGTCTGGGCGTTTTGTGAAATATTCAATTTGGCTGCGAACCGTCGCATGACATGTGACGACCCACGCCACGCCGAATTATGGGAAAAGTGCTCTCGGATGAAACGGAAAATGGGATTTGGTCATTATAAAGTTTGGATGCTTGTGTGCGGGTATTTTTCGATATAGCGGTCGTTGCTCTTCCAAAGTCTAATAAAATAATAAAATATTCAAGTTTTTCCCGCATAGCACAGTACGTAAAGTAAATTTAGGGTTTCAGATACTTAATACTCCACATCTTATATCAATTGTGTAAACTGCAGACCCGGAAAAGAAGAGATTCTTCTTGGTCGATAATATTATTAGCATGTTTGTCTTTCCTCAAGGATGTCTGGTACAAGGGAAGGTCTTTTGGAAAGCTTACGTGGAGACATGATTCCAACACGTATTATTATTATAGCTTCATAATCAGCACGCAAACAGACGGAAAATACAGAACTTTAGTAGGCAAACGATCATGTTGGTGAACCAGACGATTGTTCTGATGGCAAAAAAGAGCGACCTTACGTTCCGCCATTCAATACCCAAAGTCCTGAAAAATCATCGTAAAGAGGGAAAAAGAGTGCCTTAACACTAGATTTACTACTCTGCTATGTGCGGGGCAGCGTGAAGCTAAAAAAACTGTTATTTGAGTGGATTTTTTATTTTTATAACCCTTAGCCTCATAAAAAGAAAGTTTAAAAACTAAAATCCTACTACTAATACATGCTCTAAAAAGTAGAAACAAGAAAATAGCCTCCGTTGAAATTGTTATGTACAAAATATGAAAAAAATACCGACTATTAAATGAAATAATTACTTATATATATTTGAAATGTGCTAAGAAAGCTCTTTCATTTGATACCACACACGACACCGTTAATGTTTTTTTTTAGTTCTTTACTTTAAGTCTCCTTGACGGCGCTGTATTCAATTTAACGTGACGTCATGTGTCTTATAAGCAGCGGATGAAGAGGCTTCTAACGACACTTCATTTGTCTAATTATGACAACTAGTTTAGAAGTTATGAGAGAAGAGATAAACATCCATATCCACATACACACATACATACATAATGGTCATAACCCTTCTTTTGCTTCGCCGTAGTCGGGTAAAAATAGGCACGACTCAGCTAGCTCACAACCAAAAAGAATTTATATTCTTTTAAACGTTTAAGACCTTTGCTCATTTCAATCAGCAGCCAATTTTCATATATTGTATAGCACAAGGGGTCCACCGCATAAACAAAGTTAACTCGAGGCGACACGGAGAGGCGCGTGGCGCAACGCTGACCTTGCGGACGTTTAAATTGACTTCGATTGACGACAAGTTCCTTTGGAGCGCTTGTTACGATTGTGATTTATTTTGTGATAAAATAAAAATACTAACGTAGCGACGCCACCGAATGATGATCATGTAACTGTTGACTGTTGAAATGATCTCGTTTAGCAGCCACAACGGCCTCGTTTAGATCGTTGTTGTATCAATAAGAATTAAGAACATAACACCGATTTGAAATTAGTTACTGCTTTAACTTTTGTTTTTATAACAATTTAGAATATATTTTTAGTACTATGTAAATAACTTTTTAAGGGCCATTGGACGAAGAGTCTAGACGGTGCTTGTATGAACTGAAGGTACGTTTGCTCTGCTAGGCCGCAAGGGAGTTCGTGTAAAACCAAAAGAACTCTTATAGGTTGATGTCTTCGAAATTTTGTTTTACATATTCTTTAAAAATATATTTAAAATACAATACATCTAAGTCTGTAAAACAGCAATAAATAAAGGTGTCGTCAGCGTTCAAAGCAAAAAAAGAAATAAACCGAACTTCTTGTGATGAATGCGTCGACGGGAATGTTTCTCACTTTGTTGTGCTCGAAGTTCGCAGAAGTTACGTGAAAAGTCTATGGGGATTAAAATGGGAATGATTCTATGGTATGCGCGAGACATGCGGAAAAGTTGAGCCTGTGTTAAGTTCATAACTTCTAATTCTATTATATTTCATATGCGTCTAGCACTGACGTATGTTGCTGACGTTGCTTTTAGTTGGCGGTTCAACATACTATATTCTGGCTGAGTACATACTATTGATACTAAAGTCGTTTTGGTGGTGAAAATAGTTAAGCTACAGTTTTGATTAAAATTAAAACTGTAGCTTAACTATTTTCAGGTTGACAATCTTCTCCACTTCTTTTTAGCTTCTCATTTTTTTTAGCTTTATGCTAAATCATAACATATCATCGTATATTTTAGAGGGACTCAAGTGTTAAGACACTCCGCTCACCACTTTTCGTACAGTTTTAGAGATATTGCCTATTGACTAGCGAGGCTAGTGTTGTTTCGTATATGGTTTCCATTTCCGCCGATGGGGGTTTAAATATTTTAATTTCCTACCTGTTACAACAAGACCAATCGACGATATGTATATTTAAAAAATATATGAGACAGTTTAGGGTCACAAAAATGACTGCTGCTGTTATATTTCTAGAAATTCGTTCTTAGTGCTCCTTTTCACTCATTAGCCTATCTATATGTGTAATTCCTGGTTATTAAAATCAGTGGTTCTGTCTGTGCTTTTTCTGCCTGTCCGTATTTTAATAACATTAATATTCAGATTTAATACATATTTGTGACCGAAGACAGGTCAGACAGCTAGTCAAAAATTACAATGTCTATTCATACTGATTTATTGAGCCACAAGTGGCAAGTATATTTATTAACAGACACGTCTTGATACGCACATTAAGAGCAATTAATCAGAATAATTGATTGAGGAATGCATTTAAATGCAATGTAAGTGTACGCGAGTGGCGTCCGTCGTGGAGTGGTTAATGTTTAATTATTTTTATGTGATACCGTAGCTCAGAAATATCTGACTCTATAGACGACTGTTTTGATAATCTTGCTTAAGGGTTTAAAAAGTTCACGCATTAACCCTTACACAGTATGGTAGGCAGAGGGAATCTAGTGATAAAACACTCCATTTCCCATTTTCCGCTGAATGCCGGAGTGGAGTAGCGCAAAAATATCAACACCGCATTTCGCCTTGTCACCAGAATTAGGTCCTCTTTCTACCTTGCTATGCTCGACAAAATGTGAAGCTCTAAAAAATATTATAATAAGTAATAATATATCATAATTATTGATAATGAAGAGGAACGAACTTAGCTGGTTTGATCACGTCGAATAAATGAGTGATGAAAGAATGGCATAAAAGATTTATAATGCAAAAATGTGCGGTAAGAGAGGTAGGTGAAGATTTCTGTTGAGAAAACACAATATCAAAGATACGGGAGGAAGGTAACGTGAAAAGCTTGAGGAGGTGCATGAAGGAGTTTGCATGAAGAGGTTGATGACAATAGACGAAGCAAAAGAGGTATACAGCGCTCAGTTCTCTCTGACTACTCCACTACGGATACAGCGCGAAGCTAAGTAAGTAAGTAAAGTTAATAATAATATAACGATTTAAAAACTTTTATTAATTATTAGCAACACCAAGTTATAATTGCCAGCGATAAAGAATAATGGAGGAAACAAAAATGCTTTTAAACTGAGTATTGGAATCCAAAACTATCTACCAAAAAATTATAATATGAACAAAACTACTACTGAGCATACTGAGCATCTATAAAATAAATAAATAATTATAATAAATTTAAAAAAAAAACAAGTGATATATGATTTTGAAAAATTAATAAAGTTGAAGCCCACGCTAACCGTTTTATATGTAGTTTATGACCTTAACGAGAAGAACAAATTGGAAGCATAAAGATTTGTTTTCACGGTGTCATGTTTGAATTAATTAACAACCGACAGGTTTAGTAAGTGGATATATTTTTAACATTTTAAAGTGTTATTCCACATACTTATTAAAAAAGGTATAAACATTTTGATGTAGCGGTATTTGAACCCGCGCCTCTTTGGGAACCGCCCAAAGAGACGCGGGTTCAAATCCCGCTACGTTCAAATTTTTATACGTTTTCTTAATAAGTATTTTTCTTTCCTAAGTGTGGAATATCACTTTAAAATGTTAAAAATGCAACACTTACGAAAGATTTTGATTATTTTAGAAAATGTATATTAATTTGAACGTAGTTGCAATTGAACCCGCACCGCAACGGTTTCCAACAGTCGCAAGTCCAAATGCCGCTACGTAAATTTTTTTAAATGTAATTTACATTTTTTTATTTTTTTAATAAGCAGACAGAGATTACCTAATATTAAGACACTCTGTATCCCACTTTCCGTGTAGTTTTCAAGACATTACCATATTGAGTGGTGGAACTCAACGCCTCGCTTTATCTTGTTACTCAAGCGAAAAAGGGAAAATAATGTGTGAATCTAACTGAAAGCCGTTGCGTTTACAATAAGACAACATATATAGTCATATAGTTCATTGTGCTTTAAATACATATATCCATATAAATATAGATAATGTATGTAATGTCTTTATTTTAGCGTACATATAAAAAGAATTTTACTCAAGCCACATCCTGCCGAATATGTTTTATGGGTCACATAAAACGCCCCATTGATCCTTGCCCTAGTAGTTCCTGCCACAGAGTAACGGATAGAAACATTTTGTATTACGATATTAGCAAGTGAGTTTATATTATTAAAATTAGTTTGTATATTTGTGTATTGTAATTACTCTGTGGCAAGAACAATTCTAATTTGTTATTTTTTCTTACTTATTACTAATATTATTAAATAAAAAAACCTCTAAAAAAAAGAGGCCGGTCGTGGCGCAGCGGCACGAGGTGTGACTGCAAAACCGACTGGTTGTGGGTTCGATCCCCACTCGAGGAGATGAAATATTTACTTAAATTTATATTTCCATTTCTTCGCTCTGGTGTCGAGGTTAAGCGCGGCGTTGAGTTCTGCCACTCAACACGCAATGCCTCCAGAATCCGGCAGAAAGTGGGGAACGGAGTGTCTTAACGCTAGGTTCCCTCTGCCTACCCTGCTGTGTGCGGGATACAGCGTGAAGCTAATTTAATTTTAATTTAAAAAAACCTCTATAGATATATATTTTTATTGCCTTATATTACCTGCTCATTATAAACATATATAACTATTTCAAATGTATAATATATTTTTTAAAAGAATTTTCTGTTCGTTCATAGTCTGTGACAAATTTAGTAGTCAGCATTTTGATATCTGCGTTAAAGGGGCTATCTCCATACAGCTCGTAGAGTTCTATTGGCATATGAAGCTTATATGTTAGCGAAAGATATTTCCAATACAATAATGCTATTATCGATAGAAACAAAATGTATATAATACCGTACAAGAGGCACAAATCTCAATTTTTTGTTCGTTTTTTTTTTCTAAAAGAAATCTTTCCTTTTTGTTACGCTTCACGCTGTAACCAGCACATAACAACCTAGGCAGAGGAAACTAATTCCTCGTTACTTTTTTCAATTCGCATCGCGTGGTAATTGGCGGAATTGAACTCCGGGTGTTACCTTATAACTAGAGCGCCGCAATGAAAGTCACATGGGACGGAAATCGAACTAGTAACCGTCGTGTTTGCAGACACACTCTTAAATTTAAGCAAGTCTATATAAATGTTAATAGTATAGCGCGCGCGTGGAAGTGAGCGCGCATACAACAACAGTTCTAAGTTCCGCCTCGAGGGGACTGAAAATTTAACCGGCCGCTTACAGGTGGCCGGTGAATTCTGTGGAAGCTCGGTTAGGGCAGTGTCCCTGTGATAGAACTGAGCTAAGCTAATGTAAAAAAATACTGTCAATTATTGTTGCTGGAATAGTTTTTAGTTTAGTTTTTTTTATTATTACTTACTTCAGTAGAGATGTTGTTTTGTATGAACTAATGTAAATTTATAACGTGTGATGTATTAGTTAAAGGAAAATAAATAATAATTTATTTTCAACATATTAGTACATCCTAGAGTGTTTTAGAATAAATAACCATATAATCCTAGATATTTCTAATAAATAACCTCATTTACCTCTTACAATATTAATAAATTATTAGTAAATTTAGTAATTACTATTCTGGAAATCCCACAATTATATCGCTGTAATATTTAAAAAGCTTCACCTACTTCATCTACTGGAGTAAAGTCCTAACATTACAACGTACCCGCCGCTCTCAAACATACTATAAAGCTGTTTTATTTATTCTTAAGCACTTTTGTTGTGCAGTTTCAGCGAACTGTGCGCTGCTTATAAATATTTGATTAGATGGGGCTTATGAAACATTATGTATGTTTTGTACCGAGAAGCCGTCGTGGCGCAGTGGGACAGCGTTGGACTGTAAACGCGATGGTTGTAGGTTCGATCCCCACTCAGAGACAACATTATATTAAAATTTATTTACGGTCTTGCTCTGGTAGACAAAGGGTAGCAGTGAGTTCTGCCAATCAATAATGTTTCGAAAATTGGGCGGTACGTGGGGAACGGAGTGTCTTAGCATTACATTTACTTCTATGCGGGATAAAGCGAGAAGCGGCATTTTAAGTGTTATATCATTGCGACATAGTGAAAACGATAAGTAACAGTTCGAATGATATTCGATGGAATGTTTATATTTATAAATCCACCAATTTCAACAAAATTAAAACAGCTCGGACGAAAACCTTTTGGCTAATCTTTCTTATTATTTTTATATAAAAGCTATATCTTTATTTAAGCATTTTATAATATTCGCTTTAATTTATGTAGCAACAGTACAATTTAAAAACAATGCACATATTTTAATCGCATTTTTCATCTTTCCGTTTTAAGAATTAATCTATATAGAGGAGCATGTACGCCGTGGACGAGGTGAACAAAATATGCAGAGACCGTAGCGCTATTTGGCGCTCCGGTTTTTTTCTGGCTACTCTGCTTGGAATAAAGCATGAAGCTAAATATATATTAATCACTTGAAACCACACTCGACTGCATTTTACTTAATTTTTTAAATGTATACATTTTGATCCAGCTATTCTCTGTATGAACAGAGATTAAATTGGAATGTTTTGACAATAGGCTATTTCGCTTTCTGCTTAACCACAAAATTAAGAATAAAATAAAAATAACGATATAAAATAAGGATTTAGCGTGTCTATTTCGCGTCTACAACAGGTAAAGGATGCAACTATTTGTTTCATTCAAAGCAGCCGGAAATACTTGAGCGGAAGTTGGCAGCCGGTATGGCCGCTATGGACGGTATGGACGGTATGGAGGGCGGGTATTAGCGGACAGTCGATTAACTTAATAAATCTGTCGCCCGCCGCAAATACCGGAACTAAGTTAAGCGGATGAGCAGGCACCGGTGTCTGGTGCACATTAGCACAGGTAGTGCAAGTTTGCGATAAAAATTACTTAACATTTTAAATTAATTATTTATGTTCGATACAATTTATATAAGGTACCACATATAAATGTACGTGATATTATGTATTTCACAAAAAAAGCCGGAAGTTACACGTAAAGTTTATAACGCCCGAGTATATGTTAGTAGGTATACTAAATAATTAGATTTTTTTGTAACCGTACATATTTTTTTATTTAATTTCATATATTATTGGTGTCATTCTATTTTTTTTTTAATTTCCGTGAAGGTAGCAGAGTTTAGGGTGCGGAACCTAATTTTTTATCCACTCTCTCAGTTGTACTCGTATGTCTACCATTGAAGAAAATTTAAATGGTTATTGTTCTTATTATATGTTTAAGCAATATAAACATATTTGAAAAAACGAATAACTATTCGGATTTTATTTCATTTTTCTTGATTTTAAATACTTATTTTAAAAAATCTTTAAAACATTATTTTTAAGGTAAACATTCCTCTACCTACACAGGAGTTTTATAGCACGAGTAGGTACGAGGAACCAATGTTCCGAAGTGACCCGTCGCGACTTGATTTATATGTCTGTTGTCGAAGCAATAAATAGATGCTACTTCAATTTGTTTTGTATCTCTTTCTACTACAGTTTATTATGTGAAGGATTTGTGTAAGAATATCAAGCTTCACGCTATTTCCCGCAGTGCAGGAAAACAGATGAAACTCAGTATTATATACGTTGCGTACTCTCTGCACTATTTTTGAGACAGCGCATTATGTAGTGGAACTCAACGACTTAGCAGAGCGACGAAATGAAAGTAATTAATATCACTTTCTTTAGTTAAGTTTCAAAAATTAAATTAGGAAATTAGTTTTCCAATGATTAAAATCACATATTAACACAAGAAATATTTAGAAAATCTAATAAAACCTTCTTAGTTTAAAAGTAAAGAAGACGTTAGCAAATGAGTGCGGTTCGTCACAGTCACAGGTAAGGCGCATTCGTATGAACACCTGTTACGACTCACGAGTAATGCAACGTCCTGCCCTCGGGGTGGAGGGAATGTACCTATTGTTTTCTTTCTCACATGTTGTATCTTCATATAAGTTTGGACTTGAAAGGATGAAAATGTGCGTTTTCGAACAGGAGATTATTTGAGGGTAGTGGTGGCACAAGCGTGCGACTGTAAACGTAACAGGTTTTGGGTTCGACTCCCACTTGAGGGAATGAATTATTTCGTATTTTTTGCATTACCTCGTTCTGGTAATAAATAATAACGAGGCAAAAAATGCAGCGTTGCGCTCAACACGCAATGCCTCCAAGATTCGACGGAAAGTGGGGAACGAAAGTGTTTTAATGGGGAAGCAGTATTTTAACACTAGGTTCCAAGTTTTCCTCTGCCTGACTAAGTGCGGGATATATTCACGCTTTATTCCGCAAAAAAATGTTATATACCAGCTGTTTACTGTTTTTAACCGCAGCTTCACTAGCACGGTCAATGGAAATAACTAAGAGTTATGTACGCCTAAGAAGTGACTGTTGCAACTCTGACTGCAACTACTCAGTAGTTTCTGAGATAAGTACGTTTAACCGTTCGAAACTCTTCAGTTTAAAGCTTAAGCTTAACAATTCTAAAATAGATGAAAATCATTGTGCCTGACATAATTCGATCTGTCCAAAATAGACAATAAACATACGAGTAGGTACTATAGAACTCCATAGGTATTAGTCGAGCGCAAACTACCCGGTATTTTCCTCTTGCAAAAATTTTTACATAATTGAATTTAGACTGCGATGCTGTGTCCACATCCGGCAAATTCGGCATTTGGCTATTATTTTTAATAGTCAAAACCTGAACACGATGACTGACAAAATAAAATCGACGTAATTGGACGCCGGCATGCTCACTATGAATTCGAATTTAAATATTTGTCCATTGCATCGGCGGATATTTTACACGTTTCACAGTAAAAAAATATTTTATTTACAAACTTTATATCTAAGCACATTTGAAAATATACCTTTTCAACTAAAATTTTGGGTCAAAAATCGCTCGTTCCACTTCTATCTACTTTAGAAGGGTTTGATTTTTCGACTTTAGACCCACGATAACTTATAAGTACTTTATTTTTTACTTTTTCGGATGCCCGAATTATTTAACGGCTGACAAATTGGACGGTCCGGTAATTGATCGCGGTACCCTCGTTCGTGCTAGGCTTTTCAATCTATACTGAAAATGCTGGAATAAATAATACGAAGTTTGATTTTTTTTGGATGTTCTTAAGCTTTCTATTTATTTTAGACTCACACAAACCGACAACCGATCTCACAAACTATGTAAGCTATATTTCTTTTATGCATATACCTTATATACATATAGTACATATGCGTTTGTTCATAATTGTACAGGATAATACTTAAATATTGTAGCTTTAAATCTGAGGTGGATATCGTTTGTGTCAGATAAAAGATATTTATCACTGAGTTATTAATATTTTTGCTCTGAACAATCAAGTGTGAACGACATGTTGCTTTTTACATTGTTTCCATGTAAATTTCATCGAAATATACACTGTAAGAGAGATACTTACAAGTTACAACAGAATATAAATACGAATACAAGGCATAGCAAAGTAGGCAACGTTAGCCTAGTGTTGAGACACTCCATTTCCCACCTTCCATTTTTTTTTTGATATCTAAGTGGCGGAACTTAACGCGTTTTTTTTTGTTATCAGAGCGAAAAAGTGAAAATAAGCCATTACCGACTGGGAACCGACTAACAATCACGTTTCTGACGCTTTCACACTGCGCCACAATGGCCTTATCAATTGTAACAGCTAGTATCTGTAACAATCAAATAAAAACCTAAAATTTCTAAGCATCGTATTACTTACTACCTTAGAATCTTTTTTCCGCAATAGTTCCGCATCAAAGCTCGCCTCGTTGCGGAAATGAGGTGTACTTCCTCCAGACCGGCACTTCCGGTCGCCTATATCCGTTGTCTGTACTTCGCTCGATGTTTGTTCGCAACACACAATGGGACGGTCCGCTACTTTGACATATGTCCGTGGATACAGAAAAGGCACGGGCACATTTTATTTTTGCTATTTGCCCCTTTGGATATCGATTCTAATTCGGATAGACAGAAGTCTGCCTTTAAAAGACAAACAAGAAAATTGGGAATGTCTGGCTGAGGGAGCTCAGTGTTGACAGAGGGTTACAGATTTGGTGATTCTTTTTGCTTGGTTTAGTTTAAATCCAAGTACTGACTAAAATGATCTAATGCGTCGACATCATTAGCATTAAACGGTGATTAATTTAACATGGAGACAAGTTTAATGTCAGTTAAGCCAGATGTTAAGGCATTAATCAAAAGTAAGTTTAGTAGAATTTCGTGCTTCATTTATGTTGCTAATTACAATAATTGCTACTAATCTTTTTTTATTTCTACGCAGCTATCGTTTTAGTAAGCTTAAAGATTACTAAAGTAACAACTTAGTAAGGTTCATTACTCTGTGCTTCTATCATGTTCAAACTTTGTTGTATATGGCTGGCTATCATTTTAAGGCAATTTTAAGGAATTTGTGGCAAAACTAAACCGTTGTCTAGAAAATGGCACTGGAATTGAACACAATTGCTAAGAACTTTTATTAAGTGTAAAGAAATGTGAAAGTGCTGAACTAAAACAAGTGAAAAACGAAAAAGAAATGAACAGAGCAGCAATTAGTGAGAAGAAACTTTGGTAAGCTTCTGGGATAGTGTCGTGTTAATTATTTTAGATAAACTATAAATAGCTCAAATTGTATAAATATGTAAGAGATCTTACTGTCAATAGTCCCATATTGCTTGAAATTTTGCAAACTTTTTTAGTTAGGCAGAGTGAGCCTAGTGCTAAAGCATTTTTTCCACGCCTTTCGTCCAAATGTCGAACTTTCTTTAATCAGAAAAAGTAGTTATTTATTTTTCTAAATATATCGAAGGCACCGCCATCGCATTTACAGTCAGATCCTGTTGAACTGAGCCTGATCCTGTTGAAGTGAAGTGTCCTAACACTACAAGTATACCTAGCTAGCCAAAATAATACACTTACAATATGTGATGATTATTCCATTTGCAACATTGTTTTTAGCAATCGCGAACCCTGAAACGATGTCGCGTAAAAAACGAATATGGCTACCACGTGGCTACCAGTTTGTGGTTGTTAATATGTCAATTAATAAATTTTAATCGTGTAACACTTTGTAATCGTAATTCATATTTTTATATTTACAAAACTAAAAAAATAGATGTACTATCCTGCTCATAAACATTTCTAATTTTCAGTAGGTGTTGGATTTAAATTTAGGTTTTGTAATTTCTTTTAATAATTCACCATCTATACCTTCGATCAATTTTAATATTAACGACATATGTAAATGTGACATTTCGTGTCGAATAGCGGAACCCAACGCCGTGGTTTTTATTCACGGAACGGGGAACTGAACCCACCAGATTACTAAGACCTGCTAATATAGTAGTAAATTAATTGCTTCTCGTTACAATATTCATACAAACAAGATTGTGCAGTTCATTTGAATATGCAAATATGGTGATTATTTTTATTCGACATTTCATGACGCGAATGGTGTGATGCAAAAAAAAATAAAAATAATGTTTATATGGTACATTTCATAAGATAAACGGTTATCTAATATAATGTATATGTATATATGTATGTATGTACATAGTATATATGTATACATACATATAGGGTAGCGTAAACGAGACGGTCGTAGGTTCGAATCTCAACTGAAAGAAAAAAAATGTGTGCACATATAATTGTAACGTTAAGTTCAAAAATTGTGTTACAATAGTAAGCATGTCTAGTTAATATGAGATCCTCCATCCTTAGCTTTCCTCCCGAATCCAAGACTTTGCCTACTGAGTAGCGGAAATCAACGCCGCGCCGTGCCGTACCCACCAGTGTAGGAAGATGAAAATAATTAATTCCCACGAGTGAGTACTAAGGCTACAACAATCACGTTCATAGTCAGATACTGTCATTGAGCGACGATGGACATATAAACATAGATACATATACGAGTAGAAGTAAGTATGAATAATAAATAACTTTTTTTTGCTTCACGCTATATCTCGCGCATAGTAGGGTAGGAGGGAAGCTGGGAACCTAGTGTTAAGATACTGCGTTAAGATACTCCACTTCCCTAATTTCCGCCGAACTCTGGAGGCATTGCGTGATAAGTGGCGGCGTGTTTAGACTCACACACTTGTGCCCCTATAAAATACAGACTTCAATAAATAACGTAAAAATATAATATCGCTACATAAATTATAGCAATCAAATATGTAGGAAATAACGTAAGGATATTTGAACAATTCTTCAGAGTAAGAAGGCCGAGCATGCCAAATGCGTTTGTTCGAGGCGAGGGCCGGCGTCCTCGCTAGCGCCTCGCCAGAGCAGACCTCGTCGGAACTGTGGAACTGAATTATGAACACGTGTTAAGTTTTGTACTTACACTCTACACTACTGTATTTTATATTTTTATATAACTAACTAAACTACTAACTAATTGTAGCCTGCAATTCCGTTTGCGTGAATTGCAAAATGTAATATCTCGTTATTTACCGTTCCCGTAGGAATTTTGTGAATTCCTCTCTTAGTGATTTCCTACACTGTTTAAGAATCCTATGTATTGACCTACGTATAAACTTTCAGCGTTCTACGCCGCGTAGTTTTGGCTTTGCGTTGAATTTTATTTTCTGTAAATATTGTTTTTTTTGCATTTTTTTTATGGAAAAGACAAGGCAAACGAGCGTACTGTCGGTCACTTGATTATGGGATTAGGAAACGGAGCACCAAACACTAGTCTCTGTAGTCCTTTTCCGCTCCGTGCACTGACATCAACCTCCTAACAAATGCTTTAAAACAATCTACACAACAACCTCTATTTATACATGCTTTCCGAGAGATCCTCACACTTTTTATTGTTCTCTTTCCTTTAGTATAACCTAACTGAATTCTGGAAAGTCAAACACGGTCTACCTCTGCCTCTCTTACCACTGACTCTTGGTTTATCAAAATTATTTATAAAATATATACTTCATAATATACTTCATATTCAAATTATTTCTTAACTTACAGCTTAAATTGCGTACCTCAAACAACAATCGTCCTATAACAACATATGCTCGTAAATATCTCCAAGAAAGGCGATGTTGCGCAAAGTTCATACATTCTGGACCAGAGAGGACAGCGTATGGTCTTTTTATCGGCCGCCTGTAGCGCGCTGCGAGCGGCGCGGCGTCGGCGCGGGGGCTGTTACTTTGATTTATGCTATGAAATATTTTAATTTTACACTTTTATAGGTGGCCAACGGTGAAATATGCATGGTAAAAATATTTTTACAAATTTTAGGTGTCTTCTGTCATGTGGGTTAAGTATTCGATAATTATATTTGAATGTGTTTTATTAATGTTAAGATCGTCGTGGCACAATAGTGCAGCGTCTGACTGTAGAGGCGACAGTTGTGGGTTCAATTTCCACTTGGGTGAATAATTTTTTTATTTCTCTTCTCAATCTGGTTATAAAATAACGCGTGGCGTTGAGTTTCGCCACGCAACACGTAAAACATCAAGTTGTGCGTGGGAAATGAAGTATTATAACTCAAACACTTTGTTAATAACTGATAGGATAACCTCGATATATAAAATTGAAAAATGAAATGAGACTTTCAATGCCCATAACATTCGAATTCCTCTGCTATAAATTACAACATTCTAAGATCTCATCTGACTTAATAGAATGTTGTGAGAATCGAACCCACGACCGTAGCGCTTACAGTCAGACATTGTCCAATTAGGGTACATTTGGTTTTTATAAACCTGTTGGTTTTAGCTGTCTTTTGTTAAATTTAACATAGAAGGTTAACTTTAAACATTGTATGAAACTGTCTTAAGAAACGCTCGCGTCTTGTAACGTAGCACCTCCACACACGAGTGGGAGTGAACATAAAATATGAAAGTTATCTTATATCTCCCTCGACAATACACACCTTGGGACCACAAAATAAAATACTAAATATTTTTAATGCGAATCGCGAGGTGCAAGCTAGGAAATTATTATTGAAACTTACAACTTTAAGAACATTGTGGCGCAGTGAGATTGCGTCTAGCTATAAAAACGATGGATGGATGGATGGTGTAGGTTCTGTCCTTATTTTTTTTTGTGTGTATAATCTCCGTTCCCGACTCACTGTTAAATTTCTGATACTCCGTGCTGACCTCGACGCCGCATTTTCTCTTGTTATCAGACAGATGAAAAATAAAAATAATTCCTGCCATCGAATGAGCAACACGTTTACAGTCACACGCAGTGCTTCATCACGACGATCTCTATATAATTCAAACTCTAAGAAAAAAAAAACAAACGAAACATGCATTTTTATCAGCAATTATCGTCAGGACGTTAAAAAACCATAACTCTTGATCTCTTTATCAAGAAGTTTTGAACCAGACATATATTCCAGAAAAAAAAAACGAAGTTTTTGCTGAGTTTTTGTCCACTTGTCATGTGAACTGGCTAGACCCATGCTGTTACATTTCTATCGATAAGCTTCTTAGAAGACAGGATGTATTTTGTAGATTGTTTGGTTATAGATAAAAATCGCAAAAAATCTACCTGATCTCAGGACCGTTGACACTAACACGATAATATTTAGTTTAAATATTACTTTCGGAAATATTTTTGCTTACCTTATAGATTTTTCCTCGATCAGTTTATACAAAAATCTGTGTTTTACGATACAATTTTAGATGCGGCTTTATCCGTATGGTTAAATGGAAATCTCTAAGAGTACGCAACGTGCAATAGATGGACTCATTTTTATGTTTTCTCCGCTCATGATGGTGATGTAATATAGCCTTCTTTGATAATTAAATAAAAAATATATTTTTCAATATAACCAACAGTTCCTAAGATTAGTGTGTTCAACCGAACAAACTTTTTAACTTAGGTATATGATTATATTTACAACTTCTTAGCCAACACAAAATCCACAATTAATTTACACTACAAAAAATATAGTAGAAAAAAAAGTATTACTATCTCAAAATTAGTAACATTTTTTTACAAATTTTAAAACAAAAACAAGAATACCACATGTACCCACTCAAGTATACTTGTACGAGTGGCTACAAATCAATCAGTAAGATTAAGATTTAAACGTCAGTTAAGCGCGACTGTTGCGGCGCCACGACGCAGGTAGCCAATACGAATAATAGTTTGGGATATGTTGTATATCGATATATCAACGAAATGCGTGGACTTTACGGCGTGAAATGGTTATTTTCATTTTTGACCATTTTTTTAATAAATCCCCACTTATTGCTCTCCTATAAAATCACTAAACGTTACTGATATATGAATACAAAAATATATCCAATACAAAGAAGATATTTGACGTAACCTAGAGGTAGTTTGTATAACTATCGCTGATTTCTCATAAATATTTTTTTAACATTATGCTGTATCCCGCGAACCTAGTGTAACGCCTTAATGACGAAACTCAACGCTGCGCTTCGTCTAATTACTTTACTTTTCTTAAAACTATAATTAAATTATTTAAATATTGGAAGTAGTACCTATTATAGTTTTGATATTATCGACATTTCAAATTGACCGCCTCACATCACTATCAGCTATCTTTATCAAAGAAAAAGAACAACTTATTTGTAAAGTGTCTTGGGCCGTGTCGGTACAAATAGTTTTAATGGCAGGACGTAAAGAATGCAATATTATTAGAATACTTATAAAATATTCAATGATCGTTTATAGAACGGGATTATTAACATGTAGATATTTTATACACGATGTATCCACCATATAGCAAGTTAGAGAAAACCTACTTTTAATACACTCCGTTTCTCACGCATCGTTCAACTTACATAGAAAACAGTGTTTTCTCTCTATACCGGAAATAAAACAGGAAGTATCAAAATAGAGACAGCCGTGACGCAGCGGCATAGCGTCTATCTAAAGACACGCTTGTGTGTTTGATTTCCCTTGAATTACCACAATTTTCTTACTTTTGTAAGAAAATAATACGGCTCGGCTACTGAATTCCGGCATTCAATGTCTTGAAAACTTGGCGGAAGGTGGGAAACGCAGTGACCATATGCACCAAATGAAAAGCTTCTTAAAATTTGAAAAATATCAATGTTTTTAACTTAAAAAGTCCTTTGTTAATTAAACGTATGTAAATTATATTATTTGAAAGGTAATAATTATATAGAATAGAATTTTACTCTGATTAGTATTAATCTTACTTGATGCTCCTAAAAATATAGGAACAAAAAATGTACTATTATTACAAACTTCAATATATTCAAGTTAATTGCAAATATTTTTATTAGATACTCAAAAATAACATTGAAGTTAGACTTTCCAACCTAATTTATGATTACTTAACAAGGCATGTTGTAAATCAAAATTTGATCTTAATACTTCCTAAGTCATAACTTTAAGTATTCATTACAGCAGTATAATAAAGATA
This sequence comes from Heliconius himera, assembly GCA_021202915.1. Lineage (NCBI taxonomy): Eukaryota > Metazoa > Arthropoda > Insecta > Lepidoptera > Nymphalidae > Heliconius > Heliconius himera. The sequence continues at coordinate 365,049 of JAJHJA010000427.1, forward strand.
GAAGCGATAGTAAACAGAAAGTCAATGTTTTCAGAGAACTACATGTGGATCGAGTTACATGCGCGCGCGCACCCACGTATATAGTCAGAGAAGATATTTTTAACTATTAAAACATAATATTAAAAAAAAATATATTTAAATTTCATAATATTATAAGCTTGTATTATATTATAAGTCTGTTGGTAGAGAAAGAGGAAGTAAAAAGTAGCTATTGTATGTTTTGAATTATTACGATCATTGTGGCGCAGTGGCATAGCGGACGCAGTAATAGTGGGTTAGATAATTTCTTAGGGGAGTGACAAATTATTATAATTTTAAAGGAAACTATTCAACCGGATTAATCGCGTATATTTAGTATTACACATTGTTCGAAACCCGACGTTTTGAACAATGGTGACTGAGGTGGCATTTGTCTGTCAGTTGATATTATTTAAAATTTTGACTTAGGTTCTTTCCTGCCTGCCTTGGCGAGGCGAGATAAAAATATGCAACCGACAAAAATAAGAGAATATAACCTAAATTTTAATACTAGACTATGAATATGAGCATCGTTCAAGCCAAGGTATGTATGAATGGGAGATGCATTTCGTTAAGCGCATTATTGACGAATGAAATAACTATGAAAGGATTATAGAGATTTGATGGAGGATAAACAGAAGAAAGTACTTTATCTATAGATGGTGATTGTGTGGAGTTGGTTATTATAGTGTTATATAATCAGTTACTTTTAATAACAGGTTCTAGGCATGATTTCTCAGTAAATAAATACAATTTGGAAGTAGACACATAGATTCATTGTAAGTTTATTTTGTGGTTTTAGCATTAGTCTTCCTCTGCCTACGTTTTATGCGGGAACTGCGCGAAGCTATTAGTTTAAATTGTATGTAATCATTGTATTCTCAGGTAACCTCTCAAAGGGCCTGTATAAAAAAGATAACGAAGAGTGTCGCTAAGAATAAAGCTACAAAAAAATAATGTTTCTAAATTAAACAAAACTACTTAACAATTGTACCAGTACATTGCAAAGGTTTTCTTATACCTGTTTATTTGTATATTAGCAACAATTTTAATATAGTAAATTCAAATAGCATAAATTCCATGCTTTCGTGAATGAATAGCATGAGTCAGTGGTCAAAGCTGGAGCTTGACAGCCCGACACCTGTCCGCGTGACGACCTGTCCCGCCGACCGCGTCTGCGAGTGAGTGCCGTGAACGAAACTACTCGTTTTCACATTTGTTAAACAAAAACTACTCTATTATATAATAGACAATAGTCGTCGCCCACTACTTAATTCGTGTGGATTATAAAATATATTTAATGTTAATCTCACACTATAGCCCACAGAAGCCACAGGAACCTAGGAACTTAGTATTAAGACATTCCGTTTCCATTAAGTCAGTTCCGTTCCACATTTTCTGTCGAATTCTAAAGGCATTGCGTGTTGAGCAGCGAAACTCAACGCCGCGTATTGCCTCGTTAGCAGAGCGAGAAAATGAAAATATTTTATGAAAATTATTTAAAATGAAAATACTCGTTGCTTGCCGTACAAATTTCAAGAAATTCTTTATAAGAGAATTAATCTACACCAGTAACGCCATCTATGTTCGCAGCTCGAATTCTAATTTGAGAAATATTAATGTAGCATATATTTCCGCTGGCTCTGTCATACAGTAGGTGCACTGTTAAAATAAGATACAAGATAGATACAAAAAGAATGGATGAGTGACTAAATGTCTAGGCTATTTTCAATTCTGAAGATTATATTTTATTTAAGCTTTAAGCATTGCTCGGAGAGGTGCGGCCAGTAGTAAATTATACTTGAGTAACTAGTATATCGATAAGTATATTGTTTATCATTCTAAGAACACGGAGACCACACACGATGATCTACTTACTTAACTACACACACATATATACTCGAGCACTACTATAGAGGAGAGCTTTTAAAGCGCTAGCAATTTAAGTTGCGATGCATCCGACCAATGCGAACATGTGGTAGCTATGTCTTACTAATTTATAAGACTAACTAGCGCACAAGTGAGCGACTGTAAACACGATAGATTGCGGGTTCGATTCTCGACCGAGGAATGTTTAGTATTTTACGTTGATGTATCATCTATTGAAGTGCTTTTTGATGCTTTTGATTTATTTTCACAATGTATCCCGCACACAGGAGAGGGGCCGTTCAAGTATTACGTAAGCACGGTAGGGGGGCGGGGGGGTCTTGGGTTTGCTTATTTTTGACGTTTTCAATAAAATATTTATAAGAGGATTGCTTATTTTTGATGACATAGGAGAGGGGGGGTCAATAATTGCAAAAAAACTGCTTACGTAATACTTGAACGGCCCCAGAGTAGGCCGAGAGAATCTAGTACTAAGACGCACCGTTCCCCATTTTGTCTTATTCCCATTTTTCCTAGTTACCAGAGCGCAGAAATTAAAATACTAAATATTTAATTTGTTCGAACGGGAATCGAATCCACAACCTACCGCATTTACAGTCGAAAGCAAAAAGAAATAAATTCTATGTTTAGCTACATGACTGGATTTAATAAGTTAACAAACAATATACAGAGCTAAGCTCCGTAATTCTTAGCCACCCCACTGCGGACGAGGCGTGCGCCTGCGATGATAGCGAAATGCGCGCGTTGATCGATTTACGTTACGACACTTCATTTCGCTGAAATTAAAATCGACTTTATGCTGTAAGTCATAAAGAACATAATAACAAATAACGTAATGTGTCTAAAACAGTTGAACTAAAGCTGGGCACTGTATGCGCATCCGCTACTGTTGTATAGGAATTTCAGTTTTTTTTACTTTTGTGAAGATTTTAGTGACATGACGATTTCTTATATTTATTACTATATCATTATATTAGAAGCAAATTGTGACAAAGTGACACAATCGTGCGACTGTAAACACGTCAGGTTGTAGGTTCGATTCATATTCAAGGACATGTCTCGTTCTGGTGATTAAGGAAAGCGTGGCGTTAAGTTCGGCTGCTCAACACGTAACGTCTCCAGAACTCGACGGAAAATGGCAAAGGATATTAATATTAGTTTACCATGTTCCCTCTACCTGTCCCGCTAAGAGCGTGAAAAGTAAAGATATTAGAAGAATATCAACATTTTATTACACCAGACCTGTGCTCCTATGCCACGATAGTCGATATAATGGATAAGATCATTATAAAATAAATAAAATTATAGAACAAAAGCTGGTAAATAAAAAAATGAAACAATAAACATATTGTAGAGTAGAAATTATTAAAAGAGAAACTCACCAAATACCGAAGCAGTTTTCTAATTGTACTTTAGTACCTGTAATGGAAGAAAGTTGAATATTTAGCATTTTTTTAATGATATACATTTAGCTTCACGTTATATATCGTTTTAAGTGTTTGTTTTATGTCAACCTTATTATAAATATAAAGATTGTCGTTATTAAGAATAGCATGTGATAATGTTGTTACAAAACAAATGTTTTATTAAATTGTAACTGTATTGCAATGTACGGATATTATCATTAAAAAGATTTATTTTCAGCTACAGTCTTTATCTCGTATATAGCAGGGTAGGCAGAGGGAACCTAGTGTTAAGACACTCCGCTCCCCACTTTCCGCCGAATTCTGGAGGCATTGTATTTCCTCGAGCGGGAATCGAACTCACAACCTGTCGCGCTCACAGTCAAATGATTGTACTCCTGCACCACGGCTGACCTCAACAAAAAAATGATATCGTTATTAGATGATGAAAGTAATTCAGAAGAGAAAATAAATTATTTTGGTATAATAGTATATGCGGGCGAAGTCACGAGCGGGTCGCTAACATAGAATTAAAGTTAACCGTAGTCTAATCTCTATATGTTTTTTTTTCAGGCAACCATTTGAAAGCAGTATTTAGCGAAAAACAACATATGATAGTGCGGATTATACAAACAGAGCGGAGGTGAAATTCAAATTAATTTAATTAATTCTCAGACTCTTATATAGCTTCCCAACGCTATAGCTAAATTGATAATATAGTTAGACGTTCACACTGGTTCGTACGAGTACTTGCGGCTTCGCCCGCATTGTAAGATGGAAAAGATAAAAGGATTTTGTTTGACATATGACAAACGACATTCTAAGTGGTCAAGGTGACACTGATGCAACGCTCGAAAGGAATAAACTAAGAACTGAACTGAGGTGGCACTGACCGCAAGTACAGTGAATAAAATAAATCAGCTTCACGCTGTACCCCGCAAACAGCAGGGTAGGAAGAGGGAACCTAGTGTTGAGACACAACGTTCCACACTTTCCACCGAGTTCTGGAGGCATTGTGTGTTGAATGGCGGAACTCAACGCCGCGCTTTGTTTCGACACCAGAGCGAAGACATGGAAATATAAATGTAAGTAAATATTTTATCTCCTCGAGTGGGGATCGAACATACAACCAGTCGATTTTACAATCACACTCTGTGCTCCTGCGCCACGACTGGCCTAGAACTTTTCAACTTAATTAGTATTACATTTTAACTCAGGTACACTCAAATATAGAAAGAAAACTGAACTAGCATCTACTTCATAAAACCAATATCCATATATAAAGAGCACTAAGCCACACCGACATTTTGTTCATTCAAAGTTCATTTCGTTTGAGTAAATACATTAATGATCAAATTGAAGTTCTATGGTCTCAGGGGCGCGTCGCTAAGATGCGGTGTTAGAATAATTGTGGAACTCCCTCCCCCTCTCTCCCTCCTCCGACGTGTATATATCTACGTTGTAACTTGTAATTTACCAGAGTACCGTATAAAAGAGCAAGTGTTCTATGATTATCGTGATAGTAGAATATGGATGGCTGATATTTGTCGCAGGTAAATGTTACAGGTATATTGATAAGAATTGAGTCGGTCGTGGTCTAGGAGCACAAGTTGTGGGTTCGATCTCCAATCTACTCGATGAAATGAATTACTTATTAATATAATCATTTTTTAAGTCTGGCACCAAGGCAAAACTCCGGCGTTGAGTTCCGCCACACAAGACACAATGTCTCGATAAATTCGGCGGTAAACGGAGTATCTTACCACTAGGTTCCTTCTGCCCACTCTACTATGTGCTGTGCTGTGGATACAGCGGAAAGCTGATTACAGATATATACTCTACTCTTATAGACCATGGACTATCTAACATAAAAAAAAACCTTTTCGACTAGTAGTTAGAAATATAGATTTGCTTTAAAATTCATGAATTTTAAAAAAATATTCTAATAGACACTTAAAGAAAATATTAAGAATATTTAATTCTATATTATAATATTTTTATTTGTGTATCAACAAATCTTGTCAAGTCAAAATATAATCTAGGAATAAAATACATTTATATTACAAATATAAAAGCTTTGTTTACCTTGACTCATAATTGAACCTACAATCATTGCGTCAACAGTAAAGCGTTGCTCCAGTGCGCCATAATGCCTTCAAAGGATGGATAACATGTACGTAATAGTAAAATCGATTATTTTTACATTATTCACGAATCCAAAGCTTATTTATGAATCGATACGATTGATGAGTGCATGTCGTGACTGCGGACGTTACTATTTAATGTATCTATAATAGTACACGTGTAGAATGTATTCCGATAAAGTTCAATCCCTCGTAACTATTTTTCCATTTGTTTTTATATAATAGAGGCAGTCGTGCCGCAACATATCGTCAGGCTGTATACGTGACGTATGTGGATTCCACTCCCACTCGGAGATATAATTTTTTTTCATTCCGTGGTCCTAGTAAAAGGACAACGCGCGGCGTTAAGTTTCGCCTCTCAAAATGCTTTGTTTTGAAAATCAGTGCAGCAGTGCGCGGGGATCGGAGGGTCCTAACACTGATTTGCCCCAGCTTGCAATATGTGGGAGAGAGTTTGAAGCTATAAATATTTTTTAACAAATAGTAAAACCTCGATAGATGACATATTGGAGATGAACGAGATTGAAGTCGGTTCAAGTCCCATTTAGCCAGTATTTGTATGTATAATTCCTTTTTAGCGTAAGTTAAGCGCAGCGTTTTATTTTGCCAGTGTTTTATAACGGTCTTAGACACATGGTCTAAATCGTTTTTGTTGGTAATTACAAAAAAAAATGCACCACTATTATCCTGCATAACAGGAAAGACAGCCATGTCTAATGTTAAAGCACTCCGGTCCCCATTTTCCAAGGTTAGTAGCGCCGGAATGCCTTTTTTCTACTAATCCAAATGAGATTTAAGCCCACAACCACTGCCATCATATGACGTTACAACTGCTTCATGATATCTTAATACCTCATCTTAATACCAAACAAAATACTAAAAATCATACCTACAATCACAAAATGCTAATTAAAAATTAAAATACCTACTTAAAACTCCACGTTACTCAAGAACAAACAATACTATCCTATAATAGAGACGTCGTTTACTAACAAAGGGTGACAAAAAACGTATAAAAAAAAGGCGCGCCAAGGCAACAATGCAGGCGTTGAACCGTCGCTGGTGTCTCAATAGAATCAATATGACAATTAAAGTAACGAGCGTCGTCGGGAGCCACAACAAGTGCGATGCTAATGTCTAATACGATTGTAGCGAGTGCTGTTCATATACTAGAGAGGGTGTGAGGGATGGGAGGTGATCTGTCGATATTTAATAATGTTGGCGAAGGAGTCATGTCTTTTTTTGTTTCAATTTTACATTACATATTAAAAGCTTACTTTTGAAGCTTTCGTAGCGCAGTGTCACACAGCGTCCGAGTAAGCGTGACGGTAATTAGTTCGATTTGTACTTTTATTGTAGATTCGATTCTCTCTCTTTACCAGAACGAAGAAATTAATCAATTTCATTCCTTTCTCTGGTAACAAGACAAATCGCGACTTCGATCTCCGCCACTCTACTACTACGCTGTTATATGTGGGATAAGAGTAAAAAATATATAACATTTATTGATAACAAAATTTAAAGTTGTTTAAAATCTGTGATATATAGGTTGAGCATATTACAGAAGGTAAAAATATACAAAATATAGACAGGACAGTAGTACATTAATAAGAAACACCATAAAACATTAAAATACAGCAATAGCCACCATTATGTCTGCTATCTCTACAACTACCATTCATTTTATAGATTTTATCGATATAATTACCCCCATTCAATACTATCGAGCATCGATACACGTACGTACGTTTGTACATGCCTATTCCTCCCCTTGCTTGTCATTAAGGGTGATCCATCAAAGTCCGCCAGGATTTGGGGTGAACAACGCTTGCGCGGTAGCCTCGGGCCATGGGGTACAAACGGGGTAAGGGGTAAGGGTAAAGAGGAGTAACAAACAAAATTAGATATTCGTGCGGTGTCCCAAAGCGGAGCACCTCTGATTGATTGCTTTCCCAAAGATTTTCATTTTTACCCCCCCTGTAGTAAATTGCATTGGTACATACAGGTCGTTGCTCTGTTGTTTGTTTTAATTTACGTTGCAAAAAGAATATAGTGTTAAAGCACTATAATTTAAACGAATCAAAAATATTATTTTTATTTGAACGTTTCCGAATTATTATATATTATATAATATTTACGTTTCCTTACTCAGATGTTTTGGTACATAATACACAATATCTCGTACTAAAAAATGACATACAGTGTCTGTAGATTATAACATCATAATAAGTAACCAAGTAAAGCCTCCTTTTTCCTCACAAACTATTTCACTTTGTCGATTCAAAATTTCCATTTCGAGGGCTACACTTTAGTTTCAGTAATTAGGCGTACGAGCCTGAGATGTGTTAAGGGTGTAAAACGAGGAAAAAAATGATAATTAACATAAACGATGCAGATAGAATGTGAAAAAGGTAAAAAAAATGTGAAGTGCCTACTAATTTATACTTTGCGTGTCTGGTGGAAAATTTTATCATTTCGGTTTCTGTTTCAGTAAATAATTTCATTTTAATGATAAAATTCTTAGTTAATGCTCTACTTTTTGGATATATGACGAGTTGTTTGCGTGGAGTATAAAATGTTAAATTCTGTTTTTCCCGTTCATTGTAATATTTCAGCGTTTAACGCCGCGTAGTTTCGGCTGTATGTTTTTTATCAGTCATTCAGTAACCGATAGGTTTTATAGAAAAAATATATACATTTGTTACATAATTTTACTTTTTATATGTTGTGATTAATTTTTTAAAATCTATAGTATTTTTTTTCCTTCTTCAGAAAAATATTTCTAGAAATTGGAGAATGTATTGGCATATCACTACTTTATTACACAATCATTTCAAAACATTAAATACATAGAAAATAAGCAATCATATCCAAAATAGGCTAGCCATACTACATACAAACTTAAATATGAAACAACTGAAAAGAACAGCCCTCTATAGCAATGAGCGCCACACAACTTATTTTACGTATCGGTATCGATTGTTTATTTGAACAACAATGGGTTATGGTAATAAATAACAAAAACTTCTACGAATATTTTTATGAATATTGAATTTATAAATTCCTCTATCTATTAGTTAATAAAGTTAAATGGTAGGTTTTGTGGAACTACTGGTTCGCAATGAAATATACTTTTTGTGTTGGATAAACCACTTATCGAGACAGATTTTAGTTCGTTTCAATTAGTTTCATTTAATTTCGATGTGACCCACCATACCCGCGGCCCGAGTCCAGTTACGTCGGGCACTGAAAACTGATACACTACTCTCAGTTATTCTCATTTGACCGTATTGCTTAAACAAAATATTTCTCATTCAAAAGGACATGAAATAGACAATCTATCTAAATTACAGCTCCACGGTACCCATACATTGCGAGCAGCATATTTGTCTTGCTTTACGGCTAATGGTGGCTTCGTAACAACCTAGGTTTCTGTGTAATAAATACTAAATCTCTATGTTACTTTGTAGCTACGTCTGTATCAAATATATAACTAAAATAGAAAAATGTTTTATGTTAGGTTGATGCGTAACACATATTAACTGCATATTATTATGAAGGAAATTGGATGGCAAGTGGACAAACTAACAATTCAATAATATGGTATCATTGAGCTGGTCTTGTTATGAAACCAGGACCTGAGAGAACCTGACTATTAACACTAACAACGAGTAAAATATAACATTTACTTTAATATATATCACTTCAAATATGAAGCCGTCGTGACGTTAGAGGCTGATTGTAAATATGATACACGCAATGTCTCGAAATTCGGCGGAAAATGGGAAACAATATGCCTTACAGATATATTGAGATATATACATAGTATTAAGATAGATACAGTATGTTTCCTCTGCCTAACTTACAGGGTGCGAAAATTCAAAGATAACTATCGTACTTTCCGTTCAATTTTGAAGATATTGCATGTAGAGTGGCGGAACTTAACGCCACTCTTTTCCAGTTACTAGAGTGAGGAAGGTAAAAAATCCCTCGAGTTAGTACTCAACCCCACAAATGTCAAGTTTACAGTCGGACGCTGCTGTTGCGCCACCACTACGAAAACAAAATATTTATTTAATTAGTTTCATTTGAAGATTTTTTTTACAATAACAAAAGGTGCATTCTGTATCGCCGGTAATATTTACTAGAGACGTATCACAAAAGGGTTGCAGCCACAATGGCCACGTTGGAGCGTCGCCAGTTCAATGCGGAATGGACGGCTTAGAAAACCTTAGGGCTTAGTGTTCTTCCCCCTCAATACATTTATTCTGTCAAATATATGTTGTAGATATTGCTTTCTTAGAAATTGTGAGATTTTGCGGTTTCTTTTAATATGTTTCTTTGAGGTTGTCGTGGCACAGTAGCACAGTGTCGAGGACTGATTACTATTAATTTCCACACTCTGGTACCAAGATAAAACGTGACTAGAGATCCGCCACTCGACACGTAATGTTTTCGAAATTTGGCGATGCGTGGAGAATGAAATATGTTGGTACTAGGTTCCCTCTGCCTACCCTGTTATATGTACACTACAGAGCAAAGTTTAAAAAAATAAAAGAAAAACAACTCTTTTTTACGCTAGGAAATGTTTTTATGTAGACCATCCGTGCGCAGGACAGATGTGCGCTACAAACGGATGGTACTGTTAGACTCATCAAGAAAATCCTGGTACTACTCACTAAAACTACATTAGACGCCGCAACATCGCTCGGGTATGCCACTACGACGCCTCAGTGGAAGGCCCGCATATAGCGGGCCACCGTCGGCTTTAGGATGCCCGGAGTTTCTCCTAGGGCATCCGCAGCTTCTATGAGTTGCATGAGTATCGCTATGATTCTCCTGCAGTAGCTCCTCTAGGGTAAGGGAAGTTGCAGATACGCATAGTGCCTTTTCCTACTCCCTGGGCTACGTCGGCGGAGCAGGTCTGCATTCGCGCCTGACTCGCCCACCCGCTCCGCGGTAAAAGAACAACAACTGCACCAAGGCATTAAAAAAATTAAACGCGTTTTATTTTTATTAATATTAAATATAAATATTATTTATTGCGCAGGAACAAAAACATGCCACTATAAACCTCTGGTAACAAGGGAAAGCGCGGCGTTGACTCAACACATAATGCCTCCAGAATTCGACGGATAGTGTGTAAAGGAAGTGTCGACATGAGAATGGAATGTCTTAATTCAAAGTTCCCAGGTTCCCTCAGCCTACCGTGTTCAGGACACAGCGTCAGACTAAAAAAGAATAATTAATTCATAGCCATTGAGGCCAGTCCTGGCGTAGGGGCACAAATGTGATTGTAAAACCGACTGGTAAGTGTGGAATAACACTTTAAAAATGTTTTAAAATATACCTCCATTTCTTCGCTCTGGTGTCGATGCTAAGCGCGGCGTTGAGTTCTGCTAATCAACACGCAATGCCTCTAGAATTATTTATTTTTATTTTAATTCATAGTACAGAAACAGAAATGAAATCATAAAAACTTTACGCGCTACAAAGCTCGGGTAATGCAAAGTCTGAATAAATGACAAGCTCATCTTGACCGCGTCAAATGTCGCCGTGGTACGGACGTTCGAGGTGCCGCTCTTTTGTTTACAACTTTTACGTCTAAATAATATAAAAGAAGCAAGAATGTAAGTTCGTCTGTCCTCAGGCTTGTTTCTCAGTTTATTTTTTTAGCGTAGCGTGTTGAGTTCCGCCATTCGAACTGCCACACAGTATTTCGATTTTTAGCAGAAAGTTAAAAATTAAAACTTTGAACTAAACACCTATCGACAAGACTTATCGGAATCACTGAACAAGAAATCTATAAGTCAATATTACTCAAAAACTATTGAAGTAAAATAAACACTACAAATCCTTTTGGTGTTCACGAAACTGGAAAATATATTTTGTTCACTGACTCTGCTTCTATCCTAAATGTATTACGCAAATTTGAATCTTGTACTATAAGAATAAGATATATTAAAACATACCTTATGATGTTGTTTAGCTTACATCGAGTGATGTTCAGTCGATGAGAATTTATTTCAAAAATCAAAGATCATAGAGCTTTCGATCCAACTGAAACATATGTAAGAGGAGATTTTTTTCTTGTCGCTACGACATTAAGAAATTCTACAGATACTATGCAAGAATTGTTCTTGCATAGTATCTGTACTTATCTGTAGAATTTCTACATATTCTATTTAGTTAGTTTCTTCAAGATGTGTTCAAAAAATCGTTTCACGAATTTTTTTTTGAACAAAATATGTTTCAAAAAATTGTTTCACGTTGTCGTATCCCCCCAATTGGGGAGGAGAGTGTCTTAACACTAGGCTTCCTCTATCTTCTCTGTTAAAGGCGAAATGTAGCGTCAATTTGAAACAAAATTAAATGAATTTTAAATATCAAAACGTAAAAATACCGACAATTCTACAATATTATTTCAGTATAAAACAGTCCAAGAGATTTAATGTCAATGCTTATTCGTGACACTGCCTTTACGACTTTATGGGATCAGCGTGGATCAAGAGCGTATATTATTATTTTGTAAGGGATGCGAAAAGCTTAAAGCTTTATTAAGTAGTAGCTTCTGTAATTGAGCTTCATTTATTCGTTACAAAACAAATATCAATTACAATTGACGAATGACGAATTTTTGTAGGGTAAAAAAGGAAAAGGAGGCGACAGGTGTCGAGGAACCTAACGCCGCGCCTCTTATGATCTCGTAAAAAATATTTTTTACAATTTAAATTCAAAACAACCCACTAATAGGATCGAATCCAAAACTATCACCAACTAAGAAGCCAAAAGTCCACTTAAAACACAAATCCCGCCGTAACATCGTTCAATATCGTAATTCAAAGGCATCACGGCTATCACAGTTATTAAAACAAGTAGTGTACAATGCTCAGTATCTGGCCATTACGGGTTTTGTTCGTACTAAACCCGCCCGTCGTCTCTTCCTTTATTCTTTGGTAAATCATGAAAATGGCTCTCAGACTGATGCAGATGGGTATTCAAATTATAAAACGCTATCGTAGCTCTGTTGATAGGTATTTGGTTGTATACGCGGTGGTCGTGGATTCTGTTGTGATTCAGGGGTAAGTTGTTGTTTAATATATTTTTTTAGTTTCGCCGGTCTACTTAAATAAACGTGTTTTAATCCAGCGCTTAATATTAAATTGTGTACTATAGTAGATTTTCAATACGTCTATACTTAAATTAAATTAAATCAGCTTTACGCTGTATCCCGCACACAGCAGGGTAGGCAGAGGGAACGTAGTGTTATGATACTCCGTTCCCCACTTTCTGCCGAATTCTCGAGGCATTGCGTTTTGAGTGGCAGAATTCAACGCCGCGCTTAGCCTCGACACCAGAGCGAAGAAATGGAAATATAAATTTAAGTAAATATTTCATCTCCTCGTGTGGGGATCGAACCCACAACCAGTCGGTTTATTAATATTATAATTATAAAACTTAAATATTCCAACTATTGTTTTAAATGTTTTTTGTAGTGGATAGTTATTTTATCGACATTCCAATATGCGGTATTAAATCACGTTAATTGTTTTATGTCAGATTTACATCGGGGGCCTAGGTCGTGATTGGACCACACGAACAAAGCCATAGGAAATATATAGAATTATGTAGTTTAAATATTCAACAGAAAAGTTAATTTTAAAACACTAACAAAACGTCAAGTCCGTCGTGGCGCAGTGGCACAGCTCGTAACTGTGAGCGCGGCGATCGTGGGTTTGATTCCCACTCGAATCGGGAATGATTGTGGGACGATCTTACTCTGTTAACAACAGCAAATGCGGCGTTAAGTTTAGCCACTACAACGCGCTAGTTCTTACTGACTTAACTAGGCAGAAATTTGGGACGGATTATCTGAACATCAGGTTCCCTTTTCCAATCCTGCTATGCGGAAAAAGCGTGAATCTGCTTTCTTTTACTAAAACGTACAAAATGGCGCAAATAATGAAACGTATTAATAAAGAAAAATACAAGAAAGTCCTCCTTTCATACATTTCAAAGAAAATGTTTTCCATAGGTCCAGACGTGTTAAAATCTACAGACATGAATCGACGTAATGTATCTCGCGTTTGAGTTGTATAGCGCGCTATAAAGCTAAGCTATTTAAAAGTTTCTATTCGTCGTAATAAAAAAGTGCAGCGTTGAGTTCCGCCACATGATACGTAATATCACGAATAGGGAAGGAAAGCAGAGATGAAGGGGAACAAAGTATCTTACCACTAGGTAGGCTAGGCTCCCTGTTTACCCGGTTAAATAGAAAATCTATAGACTTTTAATGGAATACTAGTCGTCGCCTGCAACTTTATGTGCGTTTTAAGACATAAAATGGAAAATTCCATTTCATCCCGTTTCCGTAGGATTTCTCGAGAAATCCTCTCTTAGTGTTACATTATATGATCATTTTTAACTTTCTATGCAAGTGGCAGTTTACTTGTCGTATTATTTACACCGTATGAAAATCTGAAAACTCTTCATTCATTCAATAATCTTTTACAAAATATTATAAAAAAATTCTAACAGAAATGCTTTTGACAAAAAATATGACAATTGAATAGAAATTCGAGGCCGTCGTGGCGTAGGGTCTTATTGGGGTATAAACGCAACGGTAGTGGGCTTGATTCCCACTCAGGAGTATGAAATATTTAATATTTTCATTTCTTTTGCTCTGGTAACGAGGCAAAACGCGGTGTTGAGTTCTGCCGTTGAATAGACAATGCCTCTAGAATTCGGCAGACAGAACGACTTAATGGGTGCCTTAATACTTAGTTCTTAGGTTCCCTTTGCCTACCCTGCTATGTGAGCTACTTGGATTTAATATTATAACGAAATGATTTTATTGTATTGTAATAATTGACAAGTTTCATAATAATACAATTATTAAAAGTGGTTAAAATTCAGTTTCTTATATTTTATTACATAGTTAAACCAACTAATAAAAACGTGTAAATAAAAAAGTACAGCCTTGTTATCAGTTATCAAAAGCTCAATATTTGTAAGTTCTGTGAGGACACAGCTTTAAGCATCTCAATGTCAGTCAGGGCGTCTTGAGAAATGAGCGCACATTCCCCGTGTAATATCTTAAGATGCGTGTACTTTATATCTCACACTCGTAAGTGTCACGCTTCGCTCACATCTAAGTAGAAAGCTTTTATTAAGTACATTAATGATTTAAAATCGACTGGTTGTGGGTTCGATCCCAACTCGAGGGAAAAAATATTAATTTACAATTATATTTTCAGTTCTTCGCTCTAATGTTGAGGCAACGTGCGTCTTTGAGTTCCATAACTCAACACGCAATGGCTCCAGAACTCGCCGGAAAGTGGGGAACGAGGTGTCTTAACACTAGGTTCCCTTTGCCTACCCTGATGTGTACGGGATACGCAAAATTAATAAAAAATAATGGTTTAGACGTTTTCGTGGAACACGGTAGTGTTGACTTTCAATACATTAAACTACAAAAGCTGAGTTGCGCAGCGTTGAGTTCCGGCACTTTACATGCAATGTCACGAAAATTGGCAGAAGGTGGGGAGCGGAGTATTTCCACACTAGGTTCCCGCTGACTACCCTGCAGGAAAAGCAAGGAGCTGCTGTTTTTTGTCCAAAAAAATACATGTTAGTACAGTTATTTGAAAGCTTGCATGTAACTATTACTATTTAGTACAAATTTAACGAATTCAAAACGAAAAAATCAAATCATTTGCTTTAAGCACGCAATAATCTTGCCGATTGAACTTTGAAACTTAAAAGTAGAATAATAAGACTTAAAATTGCTCATTTCACTAACGGAAAGGTGAAAAATGTATGTAGTAAATCAAATGAAGGGAAATGATTCAGAACGTCGTAAATCAGACGCCTGTATCGTGTAGTAATGTACCACGAGTTAGTATACGATACGAATACGACGTTACTTTACTATAGCTACTATAGTAAAATTATAGTATGACATACGTTATATTTTGTTGTATATTTAGCTTTAGATATATGTATCTATTGTAAAATATATGACAGGTCCCATACGACCACCACGTGCTGTTCACACTAGAATGGAGTCATATTTGTATGATAATATTAACAGAGGTAGTAGAAAAAAATATATTAAAAAATGTGAGATCAGTGCCACTCAGAAAGCACTAGAAAACAAAGAAAAAGGGAAATTTTAAGGACATCTCTTATTTAAACTATAACTCTTTAACACTCTCTTAAATTTAAATATTTATACATATTATGCTATGTTAACATCAGTCTAACACACGTTTCTATCTCATTTTAACGTTAACATTAGCAACTATCGAGTTAAACCTACAGTAGGATCACTGTAATTAAAGCGACTGAAATTAGAAAGTAAATTATCGTATTCACCAACAAAGACTATGTATATACATACATACATACATATGTACATACATCAGTGTAAGTTTATTTTATATTCATATATATGTATACGTCGATGAGCGTCTGACGCGTGAAAACGGGTGATTTGATGTTGTAATTAAAAATCTCGTTAAAGTATAATGAGGTGTAACCAGTAGGTGGGGTATGCCTCAACAAGAGTTTAAATTATAAAAAAAATCTAAATTGAAATATTTGTTTTGATATATTCTATTGTTTTTCTCTTTTGAGTTATATATAAATGTATATCACTAAGCTTCTCATTTTCATGTAGTGAAACATTTTTTCAGTATATTTACTTTAATAGAAATCTTCTTTTGTAAATTAAAATAATTTTAATAATAATTTTATTTTTGGTACTAGCTGTGTGGTTGAGAGACAACACACAGACGTAGCTACAGGGTATAAATTTTGGCATATAGGTTCCACACCAACATCTTCAACCGTCAAACTGTAAAAACTAAGCTTGTGGCTTCGATTACCATTAACTTTAAATTACCAGAGAATAAATTCTATTAATTTTGCAAACTTTGGTAAAACAAAGCGCTGCGTTGAGATTCGTCAATCAATCAAAAAATTGGGTGGTGCGTGGGAACAGAGTATCTTAACATTATATTTTCCCTGCCTACGCTATATTTAACAAGAAATAAAAAACAGAAATTTCCAAAATGCAAAAACAAGAAAAACAGGATTTTGTTTCAGTTCGAATAAAATAAATTTGTGAGCTGCATATCGTTAATATACAAAATTCACGAACCTAACTTTATGTGTTAGCATATTTTATACTACTCTTATACACTCGTATCTAAAATTCAAACATTAGTGGTAAAACCAATGCAAAATCCATCCATTTGTTCCGAGGGACGATGTTTTTCCAGGTCCCTGTGGCGCGCGTGAATAATTTAAACGCCTTTTTGCCGCCAATAAAAAATGAACCCGCTCCTCCCACGCCGATACCACCTAAGCTATCCATCCGGAACCACAAATGTATGTACAATTCAAGTTTCTTTTAGAATTGTTTTAGTAGGGTCATTATAAAAGTAATAAACAGTTAAATATCACCTACAAAATGTAATAGATTCGTGAAAAAAAATAACTAATGAAAAGTATGCGACGGAATCTGTGTATGAGGCGCGGCTTTCTTTAATTAAAAGAAATATTGTCAACAGTCAAAGTACACCGTTCTGCAATTTCCTACCGAATTCGAGTATTGAAGTATAGTAGTGGAAGTCGTACCCGCAGCCATTGCCTTTACAGTCGTAAGCTCCTCCCTCCTCCCATTGCACCGCGATACATTTAGGTTCAATTTCAGGCTTTTTTAGGGTTCCGTTTAAGGAACCCTTACAAGATCACTTTGTTGTTTCTGTCTGTCAAGGGCCTTTATCTTAGGAACGCTTGGAGATATCGAGTTTAAATACAATGCTCAGGTTATAAACTCAGGTCAACGACCCCTTGATTACCTGAAAGAATCGTATTTCTACATTTACTTACAAAAAACATGTGTGTGTATATTACAAAAAAGTATTTGGTTTATATTTACACTACAAAGGGAATCAAAAGTAATAGGATATTTCCGGTTGATTTAGAATTATGAAATTTGGCAGGAAATATTAGTTCCGGATCTGAAAACTATACATTTATGATTAAATCTTAAAAAATAATAGTCAAAAGGGAGGGCAATTTGGTATTAAAGTTAACGCTAGTTTAGGTGAAGTATCAAAGGAAAGAGCTCTGGCTAAGCTAAACTTGAATTTAAGAAAAAGTTCGAGACCTCCAATTTTTGTACGGAACCCTCGGTTGACGAATCCGACTCAAGCGCGAATCGGATTCGTCAACCGAGGGTTCGTCTTTTTATAATCCCAACTCCAGACTCTTTTTTAGGCATAAGTATTTTAAAAAGTTAGAGGAAACTTAGTGTCGAGACACTTCGTTCCTCAATTTCCACCATATTTTCTAAACGTTGATTTGCGTGTTCAGTGGCGAAACACAACAACGCGTTATTTTTTCTACCTGAGCGAGGCAATAAAAATAATTTAAATAACAATAATTCCCTCAAGTGGAGATCGTGTCCACGACCGTTGCAATTACAATCAAATCCCACTCCGCCACGACGGTCTCAACATTATTAATCTTGGAATAACATTGAAAAATAATTAACTAAAGTATACAAATATTAACTTGGTATTACAGCGTGAAGTAGCTTAAAAATGACTTAACAGTTCGCGCCAGTAAAAAATGATTATAAAAAGAATACCTAGGGAAGGGAGTAGGGACGACACTAAGCCGGATTGAATGAGCAATGGGAATTAGTCCTTGAAATTTTAAGAAGGATTTAAGACAAGTTTTTAAGTAAAATAGCATTTCTGGCCATTTTGTAAACTGTTGAGTTAATATAAAGGGTTTATTATTAGGTTGATATTATAGTTGTCATAACTTTAATTACTGTTTTAAAAGATATACTAGATTAAAACGATTTAGCAGTTAATTTCAAAATGCACTAGTTAAAATTCATACTAGTCTTTAATTAACCGAGGCGGTCGTGATGCAAGAGTACAAGGGTGTGACTGTAGGGAATAAATTATTTATTTATTAATATTTTAATTTCTTACCTCTACCTCGAAAGTGATTATATGTGTGGGATGCAGCGAGAAGCTGATTTTATTTCTCTATTTAACACAAACAATGTAACACTTTAAAAATGTATATACAAAATGACATGTTATATATTGTACCCACAAATATAATTTTCAATAGCAAATTTTGTAATGCAAGTTGGTACGACCAAACACACAATACACAAACAGTATATGTGATTAAAAAATCTACATTCTATTATATTATCGGTATCAATTTCTAAAACACCTAAAACAATTTTTCACCAAAGTAAAAAAAAATAAAAGCTATTTTAAGATATACACGTTTAAAATAATTATTATAACTAGCTTAATCTTTACAATTAATAAATATTTGAAAAAATATAATAAATCTTTGATATTTTGAGGCCAGTCGTGGCGCAGGGGCACAAGGTGTGACTGTAAAACCGACTGGTTGTGGGTTCGATCCCCACTCGAGGAGATGAAATATTTACCTAAATTTATATTTCCATTTCTTCGCTCTGGTGTCGAGGACAAGCGCGGCGTTGAGTTCTGCCACTCAACAAGCAATGCCTCCAGAATTCGGCAGGAAGTGGGGAACGGAGTGTCTTAACACACTAGGTTCCTTCTGCCTACCCTGCAGTGTGCGGGATACAGCGTGAAGCTGTTTTATTTATTTTATATCATAAATCTAGTAATAAAAAAATATGAAACTATAAAACAAACAAGATTAAGAATTATGTTTTGAAATTTCTCAGGCAGAAAAAAACAATAAGGCATCAAAGGCCTCAATAAAAATAGAATAACATACAAAAACATATGACTTTATATATACATATGTATTAGACCGTCATCTCCTCGCCAAGTATTATCGTGAAGGCTCGATGAAGCGTTCAGGGATGAAAACTGCTTCAGTGGAACCTTACGTCACATGCTGGCTTCGCTTTGGAACTATTTTTGTTTTTAACCTTTATGTTAAAACTATTTATAAATATGGCGTCTGTGCCTAATGAAGTACAACAATAATATTATCTAAAGTATGTAATCGAATATAATATAGATATTTTAAAGTTTTAAAGTATCTATGTTTGTTTTTTGTTTTGAATTTGGACGAAAATGGGAAAACAGAGTGACTTAATAATTAAGATTTCTGTGTCTGGCCTGCTACGTACGTTACGTCATAGATAATAAACAAAAGAAAATTAAAATAAAAAATACCGGGCAGGGAATTAAAATTATTTTATGAAGTTTTAGAGTTTTTCTTAGATATGGACGGTCTTTGAGTAGCAAAGTTTTACGAGAATAGACCCACAGAGGACGTTAAAAACGTTATAATAATGATACTAAGATTTAACAAAGTGGACTTATACTTACTCGTTGATACTTTAATTGGCTATCACTTCTAAGAACGTGTTACATTTTTCTCCATATACAGCTCCCGATAGTATTCACGAAGGTGAATACTATCGGAAGGTAAATACTATGGGTTCGATTCCTCCTTAGAAGAATGACTAAGATAATTAAATCAGCTCCACGCTGTATCCCGCACACAACAGAATAGACAGAGGTAGACTAGTGATACGATACACACTTTCCGCCGAGTTCTGGTGGCGTGGCGTGTTGAATGGCGGAACTAAACGCCGCGTTTTGCCTCGGCACCAGAACAGAGAAATGAAAATAAATATTTTATAAAAATAAATGTAAATAAATATTTTATCTTCTCGAATGGGGATCGAACTCACAACGAAGATTTTACTCTGACTCTGACTGGCCTCTTTCTGCCGGGCCAGCTCAGTCGGTAGAGCATAAGACTCTTAGAAGAATGAATTTTATTTATATATACTAACACTCTTGTAAAGCAAAACGCGAAGAATATTCTAAACTCAGAGTCTTAATCTTCTTCGTGTCAACGCTTGGAAAGTTCAAATTATATTTTGCTAGTATTTAGCCACGTCGACTGCGGTATCTGTTGTCTTAGTCAAGTCATCATACAAACAGGTGAACGGAAATTTGGGGCAGGAGAGTAAGTGTGCCATGTTTTGTGAGTTGTTTTGTTCGTTGATTCTTTAGAGCAGATCCTCATTTTACAAGGTGTTTCTTGCATCAACCAATCTGGCTACGTAATCGATTGAGCGACTTCCAGCTTGGCCACTGGAAATTGGAAGGTGGCAAGTCATGTACTCTTGTACTCATGTAGAGTACAAGAGTACATGACAGTTTATAAGTATTTGATTGTAAGCGATACTTGATATTTTTGTAGGGTCATTTCTTTTTCATTTTATTTAGAAAATATTTAAATTATCTATGGATAAACGCATAAAACTTAATAAACGCAAACGAACACTTTTATAATACTACTTGTATTGCCTCTAAAATGGAAATTACATAAAGGTGACTTCCCGAAAAATTAATAGCAACATTTATTTATAATATTTTATTCTATATTAAATAATATTTTTTTAACGTGGCTAGATGCTATTTATAATATAAAATTGTATAACCAACACGTACTTTAATTCAAATATTAGAACGTACCAGATGGTCTATACAAAGCACTCGTGTAGAAGTTCTTGGTATCAGGTGTAGGCTTTAATACACTAAGTGCTGAAATTATTCCCGGTCATGTGTTTATATAAATACATTTTTCGAAAAATGAATTTTAGAATTCCTTTAAAAAAAATAGTGTTATACTACCTTATGCTATTACAATATACCAGGATTTTTGTTTTAGCTTTACGTTTTTTTTTCTGAAGTCAGAAAACTAGAGAAAACTATACAAGACATTTCGTTCTGTTCCTTTTGTCTTACCATAAAACAATACATATTTTTTTGTAAAAAGATGAAAAAGATATATATTTCTTTTTATTTTTACTTTACACTGTGTCCCACATACAGAAGGGTAGGCAGAAAGGAACCTAGTGATACGACACCCCGTTTTTTATTTTCCACCGTATTCTGGAGTCATTGCAGGTTGAGAGGCGGAAGTCAACGTCGCGCTTTGTCTTGACACCAGAGCGAAGAAATGGAAATATTAAATATTTAATTTCCACGAGCGGAAATCGAATCCACAACCTGTAGCGTTTACAGTTACACGCTTATGCCCTTACGCCACGACTGGCCTCGAATAAAGTATAATCATTTTCCTAAGATAAGATCGAACATACAACCATCATGTTTAAGGTACGACGCTGTGTCACTACACCGCAATGGTCTCTAAGATAATATATACGCAAGAAATAAATATAAATATAGAGACAGACAGAAACAAGCACTTAAGATACGTTCTAAGCGACATAATATATGCGCCATTTAAGTGAAAAATCTCAACGTTAAGGTAAATGAAGACAGATCCTCGTGACGCGTGTAAGTAATACTCACTTGCAAATATATATGTGTGGATGTTGTCGAAAATGTTCTACTTTATTTACAGGGTTATGATTTTTCTCGTAAAGTAGCAGGGTAGACAAAGGGAACCTAGTGTTAAGACTCTCCGTTCCCCACACTCCATCCAATTTCAGTCACGTAGTAGAACTCAAAACCGCGTTTTACCAAAGCGAGATTAATAATAATTTAAAGAGAATTATTTTCTCAAGTAAGAACCAAGTCCACAAGCATTGCGCTTACTTTCTGCCCTACGACATCCTCTTAAACATATAGATATATTTACATGTAATGCCTTCGAAGAATTATACTTTTGAGGAACCTCCGAAAAATATCTTAACTTGCGACTTATATCACCAAGCAGACTGGCTACCACTGAGCGACATGGACCGTCTGCATTAAATTCAATTTACTAAATCCACGTTAAATAAGGAAAGTAAGTGTTTAGGTTTAATGAACGATACTCAACCACCTTTTCATACCAGTCGCTTTGCTGAATAAAAGACGTTGTTAACGGAAAGATTCCGCAATGGTTGGGAAAGCTGTAGTAATTAAATGTCTGTCTGTCACGTCTAATGTTAGTGTTGTTGTTGTTGATGAAATGTTTTTTTTACCATTTTCCTGATTTATCACAATTGTCGAAGATATGGCAGAGAAAACCTAGTGATACTCTACTCTAGTTTAATGATAATCTCCGTTCTCTGCTTTTCGGAATACCCACTGCGCTACGTTGCGCGATGGTGTGAAATAAAAAAATACATTGAAATATTAATTTATAATATTTTTTTTGGCCCTTAAGATTTTTGCTCTAAAGACTTATTGAGAGCCTAATTTAAGCATTGGAATTGGTCACTCATCCAAAATGATTTCAGTGTAGGGGGCTATTCTTATAGACACAACAATCGATTACGATTGACGATTTAGAAATGTTTTTTCCCGCTATTTTATTTTTATCGTACCTCTTCCATCTTGGAAAAAAAATGCGGTCGTTAAGCAATGTCGTTCAATAGATAACCAGTATTATAAGCGTAATTTAGACGATAAATGAGCATGTCATTTTATTCTGATTTTTAAAAATTTTAAGTGAGAAATTGAAAGTTTGGCTTTCTTCTCTAAGACTTCTTCATTAGTGGATTGGATTTCTTTATTAGTGCTCCCCTACATTCGCTAACAAAATGTCAAATTTTTACTAAAACATCATCCGTAAAGTAAATTTAATATATAGAAGAGAGGCTACATATACTATTTATATTACAGCACATGTTTAAGCATTTTTCATACACACTACTACCAAAACAAAGCGATTTCAATCCCTTAATAAAGTTTAAACGGAAATTTCAGCTTTCGCCGGTATTTGTATAACAATGCCATTCAAAATACAGTACAAAAAGCCGATTAAGTCGGTTATCGACAGCTAATAATACTGTCCCCGGTCGCTCCACTCTGACGGATGACAGCCACCCCTTTTAATTGCAACGAATGCACGACGAATTTCGATTTATATTATAATAAGTTTAACAATACACGCCCATAGTAATGTGAGCTATATCCGGACTGATTAGGTTATAGTATTGACTGACATGACTGACAAGACTTGGGGGTAGTATACTGATGGCTGACGTTTAATAAAGGACAGTTCTATTTGATTATACGGTGTTTGGTTGTTATTCATATAAAGTTTTCAAAGTTGCAATGTAATATATTTGCTACCAACGTTTACATTATTTTTGCGTAGTAAATTTCTAAATGTATATGTGATCATCATGAGCTGTATGCCCACTAAGGGTATTTTTAAGATCAAAATAATTTCAATTATGAGAATATTTCAAAATTGTATATAAGAAACACAGTGTTTGACTGTAAACGAGAGGGTTGTAGGTTTAATTGCCACTTGATAGAATGAATTATTATCGGTACCTACACTCTATAATCAATGTATCTTAGCACTAGGCTTCCCTTCCCACTTCTTTGTCATTCTAAACAGTACATGTACGCATCGATATCAAAACATGGTTAGTTGTTAATATAGTAAAACATTTTGTTTAACACTATGTCCTTTTTTTGCCTCACGATTTTATTCTGACGGACAAAGAGAAGATCGAAGTAAACAGCTAGAGCTACCCGAATTCGTAATATCTCTATTACGTGTTCAGTGTCGGAACTCAACGCTTCGTTTTGAGTTGACAGAACTCCGCCGAATTCTCGAGGCATTTCATGTTGAGTGGTGGAACTCAATTTGGGAATAGAACCTACAACCGTCGCGCTTGCAGTCCCACACAATTATTACTACGGTGGTGTCTTATTAAAAAAAATCTAAAACTATAAAAATTTTAACACATCATTTGACAAGATTCCCAATAAATACCATCACGTATTTAACATATACGTAGAGCAACCAAAACGAAGTTACAAATGAGTGAACTTGTCTCGAAACTAACATATTCCGCCCTCGTACGGACGTTCGGAACCCGACTAACATAATTATAACCCACAATACCGCGTGATTGGACCACGCGCGGAATCCCAATTACCTAAGTTTTCTGAGACACTGTACTACGAACATCGATCTTGATAAGATTTTACGTTTGATTATGTAGAAATAGTAATGATGGAAGAAAATATTATTTTTATTATAAGTGATTTTAAGAGGCCAGTCGCGGCGCAGGGGCACAAATTGTGACTGTAAAACCGACTGGTTGTGGGTCCGATCCCACTCGAGAAAATGAAATATATACTTAAATTTATATTTCTATTTCTTCGCTCTGGTGTCGAGGTTAAGCGCGACGTAGAGTTCTGTCACTCAACACGCAATGCCTCCACAATTCGGCAGAAAGTGGGGAACGGAGTGTCTTAATACTAGGCTCCCTCTGCCTACCATGCTGTGTGCGGGATAAAGCGTGAAACTGATTTTATTAATTGATTTTTATAAATATACACTCGTGGTGCGTCAGGTTGTAGGTTCAATTTCCACAAGAGAAAATGAAATAATTTATATATTTATACATTTCTTCGCACTGGTGTCGAGACAGAATGTAGAGAACGAAATGTCTTTTGTTCCTCGTTTCCGACGAATTCTGGAAGCACTGGTTGTTGAGTGGCAGAACTAAACACCGCGTTGCCTCATTATGGCAAGATGGAAGTCCTTGTATCGCTGTGCTTCTCTGAGCTGGTCGCATAACTATAGCAGGGAAAAATCGAATATTCTATATATTATCTATTATCTTACACATCCATCGTACACAAAAAGTATATAACTTTTTTAGTTGCTAACTCCCCCTCTTATACATAAGTAGATGCTAATTAGTCAAACGAGTGAGGTCGTCAAACTGCCAAAAACCAGAACTCAGACCACTCTTGAGCACACAACAACTAAAAAAAGCTTTAGTTCGTGTTCGGGCATGTGATGAAAACATGGGATAGTCAGAAGAAAGAAAAAAATGTTAATCATTTTTATTGTTAAGTATTAATATTATTAGCTTGACAGTTTATCTTAATTCTCTCCTTACTTGAGAGGGAGAAAATAAGGGTTGATACGTTTAAATACATTCCGGATTCTCAAATATCCAAACTTGTAGATGGAATATCGGCGAGGTTAAATACAATATAGAATTAAATTCAACCATCCAAAATGCAATGCTTTGCCCTTATCACCGCAAAAAAGAAGAAAAAGTAGCAAAGTGTTTCTAGATATAGTAGTCACTTTTAGATATATGTACATACAAATAATATAAGAGTCGCCCCTATCCATATCGAGGCAATTTGAGGAAGAACCCACGCTGATAAAAAATATAAAAAATCTAGACGTCGTCGTCGCTTTAACGCAATTGGAAAATGTCTGACTGCGCACGGTGGTAGTGCGGTCATATTATATGGGGAATATGTATATTTGTAAAACATGTATTTGCCCTTCAGATTTGATTCAATATATCCCGGTGCCTGGTTCTATCATTCGATGGAATGTTAAGACACTCTGATCCCCACTTTCCGTCTAATATTTTAGAGATATTGCATTTATTGCCTGTATTTATCGGTGTAAGAAAATGAAAACAGTTCATTACGTTAAGTGGAAATCGAACCTACATCCGTCACATTAAAGACTATGTGCAGTTGTGCCATAACACGATAGTCATAAAAATTTCATAATCTCTATATATAATAAAAGGACACAAAAGTCGATTCGGTACATGAAAGATGTGAAAAAAAAATTGGAGCGGTTAACAAATCGATTATAATCAGCTTCACGCTGTATCCAGCACACAGCTGGGTAGGCAGAGGGAACCTAGTGTTAAGACACTCCGTTCCCCACTTTCCGCCGAGTTCTTGCCGCCGAGACATTGCATGTTGAGTGACGGAACTCAGCGTCGCGTTTTACCTCGACACCAGAGCGAAAAAATGAAAATATAAATATTTCACTTCCTCGAGTGGGGATCGAACTCACAACCAGTCGATTTTACAGTCACACTTTGTGCCTCTGCGCTACGAATGGCCTCAAAATGCTAAAAATGCTAATTGGTTCAGCAGAATTCTTGTCCGCCTGGTTGTTTGTTTCTTCTCCAATTACGCAAAAAAATGGATGAATTTTTGTATGGTGATAGCCTAGAGCAGTGATTCTCAACCACTGTGCCGCGGCACTTTTGTGTGCCGCCAAATTTTGCAAATATATAACAAATTAATAATGTTAATATAATTAAATTATATCATTTAAAAAGAAAAATATTTTTAACATGAATATGTATTTAAATCCACAAAAAAATAAATTCGTATATTTAAAATTTTTGTCATAAACTATTTATGCAGTGTGTTGTAGTAAATAATTTCTCTTTGTGTGCCGCCAAATTTTCTTTGTGTGCCGTCAAATTTTGAAATCGTTAAATACGTGCCACAAGAAAAAAAAGTTTGAGAATCACTGGCCTAGAGTCTGGAGGTACATCTATTTTGAAATTAAAATACAAATTATTTAATATTACGATAACTACTGGTTGAACGTGAATGAATTTTGACATGGTAATAGATCAAACAATAAAAAACCAAGAAAGTACAATTAATCATTTTTTAGTCTACCATAAATATGAGTTTAAACGACAACATTGATGACATTAAAAAAATAATGTAATCTGTCTTTATTTGTCAGGACTAGCTTATTCTTTGTAAACAATAACGACTAACTGTATTTGGAAAATAAATTCTGATTGTGAGTTTAACATTTATAAATGTTGATATTAATAATTTTAATAATGTGTGTGTAAGTTACATTTGCCATCTTAGTACAGAGTAACCTCTAAAGAATATAATAATGCATTATTGTTAAAGAATAATTAAGAAATATAATGTGTGACTCCTCTATAGAAATGCATATAAAGGTATAACGTAGTATAGCTATTTTTCAATTACTATCAATACTACAATGTCAATATCAAAAATAGAATAATGTAGTATTATAGTGTAATTTTGAATTCTAGTGTTGATGGTGAATAATAAAAAGTCTATTCACGGTTTACACTGAGTATATTCAACACCACTTTAAAGTAGCACATATAGTTTGAACACAAATACTAAATCACGACACAGCTTATACAAAAGTCAACCACAAACATATATATAAAAGAGAACGCAAAAATTACAGTAATATTAACAAATAACTGAGAACGCAAAAGCGCATCGAGTGGCAAGCATCGACTGTTATATGTAAAGTATGCCGTCGACAAGAGGGTAGGCGGAAATGTTAGAACACCTTACCTACCTTTCAAATAAATAAACTAAATACGAATACTTACTACTTAGTATAAAATACATAAATTCAATTAAATGTATGTTTGTATATAAATGATAAATAAATAAATTACAATATTGAAATATATAAACAACACATATTAAATAAACTATAAATGTAAATATTTTCCTACATGAATATTTTTCTATGGTTCTTCGATGTGGTAATGGTCAGGTGAAAAACATAAATTATTTTTGAATTTGAGAAAATAATTAATTAACTATAAGAATGTTGGTAGTATTTCAAGTGGTATAAAAAAGCTTTCATCTCATGCGTTGTAATAGGTATTCATAAAGCTTATAAACTTATTAAACAAAAAAATACTATAAAAATTAAATATTCTCAAATTTTATATATATAAAAGTTCACGATATAATATGTGATTGTAATTATTATCTTATTATATTTGTGTTTTGTTCAAATTAATTCTTTAAAAAAAACAGTGATCAAGAAAATGATCATATTTCTATGAAGATATAAATAAATACTTATCTAGGTCGGTTATTTAATCATTACATCTGTTTACGTAGTAGTAAATTGATTAATTAAAATTGACGAATGTTGTAAAATAAACGTTAAATAAAAACATCTAACTTAAGTACTAATACTTAATGTTGCATCGTTTATATCAACACTAGCGACCCGCTCACGTCCTCACCCGCTTGAACAACACAATTATTTATTTACTAAACTGGATTAATTATGTTTTCTAATAACACTATCATTTTAAAGACAATATCTATACATTATATCTACACATGGAGGCCGTCGTGGTGCACGGGCACAAGGGTGAGACTGTAACGTGACATTGAAATAAAATAAATACTTAATGTTACGGAAAGTTTGCCAACTGTGCACTTCTGTCAGTTAGCCGTTTCTGAGATAAGCGCGGACAAATGCACAGACGAACAGACAGACCAATCGGGTTCTATTAGATTATTAAATGTCCCCAACAAAAGTTTTTGTAATATATGTTCAATGTGCAGACATTGATGAGTTACGATTATAAATATAGATAAGGTGTTTTTTTAAACTATTGAATCACCTAATAGGAACTACTAAAATTCAACCCTAAAGTTTGAATAATTTTTGCATTAGAAATCTTAAGTGGTTTACAAACATACATAATAATGTATTAAAACAGGAGTGTAATTCAGTGTATTAAGTAAATAGTACCGTCGTGTCTCCAGTCAGATGTTGCGATGTTGCGCCATTGCGGCACGACGCCCTCAAAACTAATAGAATACTGGAATAATTATACATTTACTAAAGCTAAGCCAGTTATGAATATGCAAGGCAGACCTAGTTTGCCTCCGTTAAGCTCAAAAGAATTTCTTTGAACTTTTGAAGCCTTAATTTTATATGACATAGATATTTCAGTATAATGCCTAAGTATGAAAAGTTTTTTTATGTAAACCAGGACAAGCTTGTGCATTGCGTACGTACTAAGCAAGCTACACATTCTTAACCACATTAACACTCGTAGATATACGCTACCAACACTTCAAAGCACTTGTATTTTGTAAAGTGACATAATTTTAAAATTAATTGAAGATTTTTTTTTATTTTCTACAATTTAATAATTTACTATATAAATATATCTGGCGGCAGCGTTGAGCGCCAATATTCAATATAAGAAACAAATCAACGAAGCAAAGAGCGGCGTAGAGTTCCGCCACTAAAAACGTAATGATTTCAGAATTGGGCGGAAACTAAGGGAATTGAAGTATCGTGATGGGAAGAGACTATCTTAACACAAGGCTGAGGAATCTGCTACGTGCGAGATACAGCGTAATGCTAAAAATATACATATATCTATATATAACACTGTTTCTTTTCTGAGTGATTGCTAGAACACGCGCTGACAAAAAGTTAATATTTGACATTTCTACGTGAACAGGAAAAGACTATATTTTTAATTTTACGTCTTAAAATCCACGCACACGTAAACGCATTTTAACAGCATCGTTGCAATCACATTGAAATTAGTTATTTCTTAAATAAATAATAATAATCGTCTAGTTAAATAAAGAACTAACATTAATAGAATTGCCATTTCCTCTGACAGTCCAGTACAAATTAATAAGAGTAAGTAACAGTAAAACTAAAATATATTTTCATTTCCTTACCTCACGCCAGATGTCGACTTCATCAATTTCAGCACAGCAGTTCAGTCCCCTTTGTAAATATTTACGTCCGAAACACCTCTAACTACAGCGAAACAATATGAAATATACTCTATTGTCTACGAATAGAGTCGAAATTGAATTACCAACAGATTTAACGCCGCGTTTGTTTTCGAACAACCGATTAACGATTGTTTAAATTAGTTTTTTAGAGTTTGAGATTTATTTCTATATAAAATGTTATTTTAGTAGCTAATTTACATTATATTAAACGATGTTCTAGTAATAGATATAGGATAATTTATAAAATTTTAAGAAACACTATTTTATGATATATTCTAGGGATAATATCGAAAATTTTAAAAACACTACATTAAAAATTAATATATAATGATCTAAGTCATATTACACTGGTAAAGTACCATCTTATAATGGTAAAGCCAGGGCGGGCGGCGCCCTCGGTGCTCTACGATCGAGTGACGCTACGGCTACGGAGCTACGACGGCTCTACGCTGAGATATTGTATACTAGAGGTATACTGGACGTCGCCTTCTTGTGGTTCTAGAAGCCTCGCTTAGTATGAAAATGAGAATTTATATATATGTATGTTACCTTAAAGTTAGTATATTTTTGTATTAGTTATATATATTTATTTTTGTTGGTCATACGAAGTTGAGTTCGTAGACAACGCAATGATTATTTATTCGAATCTTACTGCGAAGAAATTATAGTTAAATAAATAAAAAAATAAAAAAATCAGTTTCACGCTGCATGTTCACACAGCAGGGTAGGCAGAGGAAACATAGTGTTAAGACACTCCATGTCCAGTTTTCGCCGAATTCTGAAAGCATTGCGTGTTGAGTGGCGGAATTCAACGCCGCGCTTTGCTTCGACACCAGAGCGAAAAAATGGAAATATTAATTGAAATAAATATTTCACCTCCTCGAATGGGGATCGATCCCACAACCAGTCGATTTTAGAGTCACACTTTGTGCCCCTGCACCACGACTGGTCTGAAATTATAGTTAATATTTAATATGCGAGCTACATAAACAGTTTTCCTTAAACAAAATGCAGTACAATAATTATTATTGTATTTCTCATTTCTTAATAATTTAAACTTTTAAACTCTTTACTTTAAACGCGACACATTTTCACCCTCCCCCAATAAAAAAAAGTTTATTACACTTAAAGCTGTAATAAACTAATGCCACTGACTTTACGACATCGATTATCATCTCAATAAAAAGGTAATAAAAGTGGGACGGAGTACAAATCGTAACAAGACTGTAGTTCAGTTCAAGCCCTTCAGGTAAATTTATTTGGTAATTGGGAATTAACTTGATAGTGCACTCTTCTATGACTATTTAAAAATATTTCGAATGTTTCTAATGAAAATATAAGATGCACCTATTATCAAAAATATAAGATATACCTATATAGCAAGGGTCGGTAGTTATCTTAGTGCTAAGACTAGACTCCATTCCTCACTCCCATAGTGGAAATTAACGCCACACTTCATATTGTTACCAGAATGAGGAAATGAAAATAATTAATTTCTCCGAATGGAGATCGAATCCACTACCGCTGCGTTTATGGCTAGGCGCTGTTCAGCTGCGCCACTAGGGCCTCCTCACTCTACTTTTCATCCTCTACTAAAATATGACATTAAATAAAGAAAAAGAATTAAAAATCGTAAATGAATTCCGTTTCATTTCTATTGTGTTGCTTATAATTATATTCGATTATTATTAATTAATTATTATTTCTATTTTTTTAATTAATAACAATATAAGCGAATATAAGAAATATATCATTAATAAATTATTATATTCGATTACTAACTATTAATCACTACAGAGTAAAGTAAAACTGAGCTAATATTATTTTTTTTAGTTAATGTATATTTATATTTTACAAGGAAAGTTCAAATTGTTTGTGAAATATTCTGAAATGTTTTTGTTGGTTGAAAATGAGTTTTGTATAGCAAAATAATACGGATACCCCCAAATAGTTTGCAGAGTCGGTGACATGTTTCTAATTAAATGTTACACTCGCCGCTGTGGTTGGGTATTGCATATGTTCTTGTTATCTGTCGTACGACCGGGCTACGACCGGGGCATATATAAAGATAATTTAAGGAGTATCTATGAGAATTAATAATTTTTTTTTGGGACCCTAGTGTTAAGATACTCAGTTCTCATTATCGCCCAATATTAATAATCTATCTCCTACGTCAATCTTCGATTGGTATATCTATCCAATCTCTAGATTGGATAGATATATGGAACAATCGAAGATTGACGTTGGCGATAGATTATTAATATTGGGCGTATAACAGTTCCGTTTTCTGTTTTCCACCGAATTCTGGATTCTGGCATTGCTTATGTAGTCACGGGACTTAACCCAACGGACTCAGCGCTTTGCCTCGTACGCATGTGCTTCTGTACGACTGGTCTCTAATATCCATTTTACATTTAAATACTGAGGCATTAAAAAACAAATACAACAAAACAAACACTTTCACTCAGATACCATGATATGCAGAGGGAACCTAGTTTTAAAACACTGTGTTCCCCGCGCTCCGATCAATTTTCAATTTCCAAAAAAGAAACCAAAATAATTTAAATCATTGACTATGAAAAATTTACGAAATTTAAATAATAAAAATGACATCGTAATGGCGCAGTAGCACAACGTGTGACTGTAAAAGCGACAGTTGTGGACGTGGGTTCGATCAGAGTCCCCAGTCGGGGGAGTGAGTTATTTAATATTTTTATTTCCACGCTCTGCACTAAAAATACAGCGCAGCGTTGACTACCGCCACTCAAAACGCTATCTTCTGAATACAATGTGATAGTTAAAAAAAATTGCGGATAATTTATTAAGCTTGAGTTCTTATCTTTAATCATATCCTACTATGAATTTAAGCTATGATATTTCATACAGTTTGTGTTTTTATTGTAGCAAAGAGAACCTATTAATAAATATTCCATTTACAATTTCCGCCTAACTTAAAGGACCTCTTATATTTATACTTCTGTAGATATGATGTCTCAATCGACAATCGAACACACAACAATCGTTCCTTAACAATGGTAAACGAATTCGATCCTACATATATATTACGGTTAACTTGGATGAACCGTGGACCCCTTACTAATAATACAGCACCAATAATCCCTGGCTGGCGTTTGACATATTTTTAATTAAGCCACTTAGACACGTGACTGTGATGGACTCTGGAATGAGGCTATTCCCCTTTACATATAAAAGAAAAATAAATAGACATATTTATATAAAAAATAGAAAAATATCACTCTGTCAGTTTTTTCAAAGTACTTAAGAAGGTGCATTCCGTAAGGTATAGATGTAAATTCTGATTGCTTTTTGTAAAATGATTGATTGATTGATTGAAGTTTTGGTGCAATATCTTTCGACGTGTACTAAATTTAACATATTTCTGTTGTTAAAAAAAAGCATGCAACATATTTATGCATATATTATATTCATAATTGTTGCCGTGACCAGAGCCCCAGGTGACTGCCCAATTTTTTTAACTTTCTGTATTGAGTGGCGGAACTGACGTGCTTTATCTGCCAAATAGGAATCGAGCCCACAATCAGACGTCCGATTGCACTACGACGGCTCCTACACACGATCAAATGTGTATAAACAGACTCAACCTTAGTATACCACCTCCATGCAATATGAAAATATAATTTATAAAGAAAGCTGTATAACGAAGCCGACAGCTCAAATCCCTACCTACGTACGTACTACACCAACATAAAGATATAGCCCCAGCCTCTTAGCAATCTAGCAATATCCCTCGCAAGCGTTTGACATGTTTTTAATTAAATGCCACTTACGTCGCAGCTGCGGCTTCACGATCTATCGCCTAGGACGCCAGTTCTATACATTTCATACGTACGTTTGGTATAGCACGGCGCGTCAGTTTGAAATTTTAACCCCTTAAATGTGCAAGGTTTTTTTTTCATACTTCGTGGCCGAGGGTATGCGCCTTTTGGTTAGATTTACGCTTTACGAAACGAATATAATCTATGCAATATTGAGATTTTGAAATGCAAAATCTTATATGGCTTATTCAGTTATTTCACTGGAATCATTATGTTTTATACTTATACTACTCGTCGCCCTCATCTTTGTTTGTGTGGACTTTAAGACGTGGAATAAGAACTCTTGTTTACTTTAAATGTCTGTCCTCGTAAAAATTTCGAAAAATTCTTTCTTAATGATTCTCTACACTCCCGAAGCTACCTATATGAAAAAAACATTTTTTTCAAGGCCAGTAGTTACGCCCAATCGTAACGTATAAGTTGTATACATATACAGATTATTTTAGTAACTCTTTACGCCATACCTGGATGTTTTATTTCTTTTTAATATTTTGTATTTTTATGATGACAATATATATGGTTATAGCAAAATTTTTGTTGTTAATTAAAAACAACAAAAATTTTGTAAAAGCTATACATTTACGGGTTAAGGCTTTGCATTCTATAGTCCATATAAACATGATTTCTTGAAACTTGTAAATTAATACTAAAATATAAATATTAAATAAGAGAATGTAAATATTAATATTCTTAGAAATGCTCTGGTATTTCTGTCTCAAAAAGTAGCGAACGGAGTGTCTTGGCAATAGGGTTCATAGCACTCTATGCAGGAAAGGGCATAAAGCTTTTTTTATTTTAATGCTATAAGAGATGTAGGTAATAACAAATTCAAGTCGTAAAGCTTCCGCCCCAATTTCAGGATTGTATATATGTAGTGTATTGTCAACGGGAAATACAACTTATAAAAATTGACAGACTTGACTTTGCATCCATCCACCCATTTTTCATGAGATTAACTATAAATATAAATTTCTAATGCTTTTATTATGAAATAAAATTTCACTTTTCACATTTTTTCATTTAGTTGTTGAATATAACTTAAATAGTGTAAAAAAATACTTAAGGATTAATTTCTTAGGTAAGAACAATCGAATGGGTAAATATTTATATAAATTAGGCAGAATTCCTCTAAACTTATCTATAATAATATATAAAACTAATCTATAGGCTATCTATTTATAAATTAAATTAAATATAGAAAAAAAAACAAAATAAAAAAGATGCATCGGCCGGGAATCGAACCCGGGCCGCCCGCGTGGCAGGCGAGCATTCTACCACTGAACCACCGATGCTATGACTTACTCATATAAATTTATAATCAGCTACATAGTAAGGATTATATTCAGTAATAAATATATTTTTAAAGTTTGGGAAGAAAAATATATTTTCCTGTCAAGGAAATTACTACGTCTTAATGTGTTTTTTTTATTATTGTTCTTACACTTTTGACACTACAAATATTTCACGATCACTAAGACTTATACAGTGATGTCAAAAAATAATGTAAATAGAAATGTGTGAAAACTGAAAACAAATGTTACATTCAAGAAATTAACACATCACTATAAAACAATATACATACATTAATAATAGTAAAATTATTAAAATAAATAAATTAAATAAATCAGCTTCACGCTGTATCCCGCACACAGCAGGGTAGGCAGAAGGAACCTAGTGTTAAGACACTCCGTTCCCCACTTTCTGCCGAATTTTGGAGGCATTGCGTGTTGAGTAGCAGAATTCAACGCCGCGCTTAACCTCGACACCAGAGCGAAGAAATGGAAATATAAATTTAAGTAAATATTTCATCTCCTCGAGTGGGGATCGAACTCACAACCAGTCGGTTTTACAGGCACACCTCGTGCCGCTGCGCCACGACTTGAGTACAAAGTAGTAGTTGTGGGTATGATTCCCATTCGGAGAAATTAATTGTTTTTGTTATTATGCGAGAATAAATATGAAGGTACTTAATATAAATCATGAAAAAAATGTTTAAAATACAACACAAAATGAAGAAGGCTATATATATTTAGGCTTCCGTCAGTGCTTCCGGAAACTAGGATGAGCGAGCGGAAGCGGTGACTGTACCGGTGATGCCTTCTGATGTTTTAAATTGTTTATGTCTTAGCTCCGTCTGTCTGACACTTGTCTTGAGTATTTTAGAAAAGTTAGAATGACTTTCGGATTAAGGTATATCCACATTTTTTTGTTAAAGGACCCAACGCCTCGCTTTGTTTTGCTACCAGAGCGAGGAAATGAAAATATTTCTTTCTCACAAGTGGAAATTGAACCCAAAGCTGTCGTGTTTACATTCAGATCCTATTCCGCTGTACCAAAACGGGATCTATTATAATATTTGTAATTTAAGTTTTAAATATAAGAACGAATCAAATCGTACTTATACAAATGAGATTATACCGTAATTTCAAGCCGTGTGTGTTATTTTCGTCTTTGTTTTTTAGTTTAAAGATGTTAGTTGAGATGTTCAACACCACAATTAGACCATATCAGATTAGCATTTATATATCTATATTAATAGTATAAAAGCAAAGAGTTTTTTGTCTACGCTATTTTTAGACTAGTGATTCGAATTGTATTTTTGTCCATATTCTCTTATATACATTCCTTGTCCATATAATCCTTTTATTGAAAAGGACATATGCCATATATTACATAAGAAATATTAGTTATTTCCAATTGATCGCGTGTATTTCCAATTGAGCCGATAGTTAAAAGCTTTATAAATTTGTAAAAAATGTTATACGAATAATATAAATTATCTGCTATATGAACATAAACCTACTGCTTGCAGTCATAGCAACTTTATCATTATTATTAACATTTTTAAAGTGTTATTCTACACTTAGGAAAGAAAAGTAATTTCAACAGTGCAGCGAATTTGAACCCGCACTTCTAACAAATCTTCCAAAGGCTCTGACCACTAAGTTTTACGTTCATAGTAGCATTATTCTCCAAGAATTTAAAATTAATGCATCCTTAATACACAATTCGAAAACGCAATCACGAGCATTACAAGGACAAACACCGGCTGGCGTCGTTCCCAGCGCCCA
The DNA here is from genome assembly GCA_021202915.1 of Heliconius himera. Classification (NCBI taxonomy): domain Eukaryota; kingdom Metazoa; phylum Arthropoda; class Insecta; order Lepidoptera; family Nymphalidae; genus Heliconius; species Heliconius himera. The sequence continues at coordinate 401,770 of JAJHJA010000427.1, forward strand.
ATATGCAGTGTAAACAATCGTGCGGGATCTCCCCGGGATTCAGAGTCCGGGATACAGCGTGGATGCATTCTCACACGGGATTAGCGGCGCTCGCGTCGTAATTCCACTAGAGTTCGTGCAACGGGATTACCGGGATAAATAGTTTATAACTAGCGCTGCCAATTAGCGTTCGTGTTTAGCAAGCACTTGCTGGGTTTAGTTTAGAATTGAGTATCGACAGTTGAAGTCTTTTGTATTATATTATATACGTAATGTCTCTAAGATATGGTAAACGGAGTATATCTGTTACAAGCAGTGCTAATAGAAAAATAAAACACACAGTAATACCTTAATTACTCAAGGTCCAAATTAAAAATATACTACAATATATACCGAACCATGCTAGAGTAGGGCCTCTGCCTGGGATCCTAGAGCGAAGATATTCTTTATATTCATTTCCATTAAAATACGTCCTTTCCCCACTTTCAACCGATTTCTGGGGGCATTGCGTGTTGAATTGGTCTTGACTCAACGTCACACTATACCTCGTCGCCAGATCCATCTGGCGAAGATGAAAATATTAAATATTTGATCCCCCGAGTAGGAATGGAACCCACAGCCCATGTACCAAGACAGTCCAAATTTGTATTTCATTAAAATATATGTATAGTTATTGAATTAAAAAAATAGATGGGACTCTAATATATTCATCATATTATATTCCTTTTATATACGGAATTTAAATATTTATACAATAATAAATCCTTTGATTTTCACGATTATTACACATTTTAAATGAAATCTACCGTGTCTACCCGTGACCACGGACTACTGCAAAGTGTTCGAAACGTACCCGACGTTTCGAACAATTTGCAGTAGTTCCAAAATGTAAAACCTTATATGTACGCGATTAATCCGATTAAAATAGTTTCATTTAAAATATTTATACAATTTTTTTTATAGACGCTACAATTAACTGACAAAATTAATTAATAATTAAACATACGACAAAAAAAAATATCAAAAATTCCATAAAAGAGCCACAACATGGCAACCCCACGCAATATTTCGAGTACATAAAAATAATCAGAGTAGTTCCCGAGGTGTCGCGAACGAGGTGTTAAATTAAATAGCTATTTGCCTTCCCCGTGTCGGGGGGATAGTCGCTTGTGCTGCGACACTTTAAATTATTACATTAATTATAATATTAAAGTATTTGTAAATTAATTTGCACTGAATATATAGCTATATAAATTTCATTTACGGTTTATGTGTTGGTATATGTGCATAGGTGTAACTTGTGTTGGGGCCATCGTGGTACAGTGGCATAGCATCTGACTGTAAACGTGATGGTTGCTGGTTAGTTTACCACTCAGGGTAATGAATGATTTTAAATGTTCCAGCTCTGGCATGACAAAACGCGGCGTTGAGTCCCACCAACCCACGCGCGATGTCTTGCTCGCCGAAGATTAAAAAACGAAGTGATTTAGCATAACGTAGGCAAATTATTTTATATCTTTATAAAATATTTTAAAGCTTGAGAGTTCCATCAATGTAACCTATGTTCAAGGTAACTATAAGAGCCACAGCCATCGTAATCTTGGTCACTTAGAAGTGTCATGTGGCCAAAATACGGTAATCAGTAATATTCGTTTGACTACGAGGGCATAGTCATCGGTAACCGCTAGTATAGAATAATATAAAAATGCTACATACAAATTTATTATTTGCGTGTTTTCTATTGTAAATATATTTATATCTTATTTCGTAGGATCTAGAGGAACTAGATTTGTATACCAGTTATATGAAATATATTCTAATATGATAAACACGGCTGTGGAGCTGTCTTTCTGTCTGTCAGACTGAGAATGTGTATGATTTACATTTTGCTTTAACAAGTTATTCCCGTGAGAAAATATATCCAATTTATATTTATAAAACGCTAACAAAAGTTTATGTTTCACAAAATAGTACACTGAAGTAATAATATAAATATGTATATGTCTGACTGGAAACGATAGCTGTGGGTTATAGTCTCTCTCGAGAAATTTTTTTTTTTTTCTTTTTACGCTAGAAAACTTAGTAGAAACGCACTCTATTCTCCGCCAATTGCAAAACTCAACACCGCACTAGTTCATTAATATTTTTGTATTTTCACTGTAATATTTCGTTCTTAGCATTTTCTTTGCTTCGTATAGGGTTTCACACATCAATACGCATTAATCAACTAAAGGTTATTTAAGGAACTCTCCCCCAATCGGGAACAGGACTTACAACCTTATTAGGAAAACGTATAAAAAATTAAACGTAGCGGGGATTTTTGTATTTTTTTATAAATTTTTAAGCGTTTTCTTAATAAATATTTTTCTTCCCTAAGTGTGGAATAACACTTTAAAAATGTTAAAAAAAGGATTTACAACCGGTGCAAAACCAAGCAATTTATACAAAATTAAAAAAAAAAAAAATCAAATCATTTAAACATGAACAACTTCCATATTTTTCTTCAATTAAGAATATTTCTTACAAAAGCGCAAACAGAATACTAAATACAGACGATTCATACAAAAAAGGCAACACAAAAAAGATACTTTCACAACTAAAATGAATGAGGGCTTCATCATAGGATCATACACAATAATCCATTCCGGCGTGTTCGCGTAACAAACACCAAACATAACGTAACGAATCATCACCATGTGCCTTTTCGCTTATAAAAAGTAAAAACATTACGGACTGAGCTGAGTCTTTAGTATTGTACAGCGACTGCCTTTTTATGAAAAAAACTCTTTAGAATTTGAACGTAGGTGTTTGAGCCCGAATGGGCTGTGACCCCCGCATTATGCGGCGCGACTCCCGAAAACAAATCTTTTATAATTCCGTTTCAATGGACCTCAGTCGGCCGTCTCGTGAGATACTTGTGTTGTTCTTTCAGCTATATTGGGTAGTTTTTTTTTGGCTTTTTGTAACCTTTTTTTGTTTTAAATTTTCCTTTTTTTCCATGACCTGGTTGAAATTTGGAATGATTCGATTTTTTGGTGGTATATTTTTTTACCTTCACGCCGTATCCGCGTAGAGTAGGCAGAAAGCGTAAAAAATTGTAAAGACAACTCGTTTGCCAATTACCGCCCAATTTTCGAGACATTTTGCGTGCTGGCGGTACACAACGCTTTGTGTTCTTACTGGAGCAATAAAAATGGAGTCTTTCGAATAGGAATTGAACACTGTGGCGGTACGCCACGTCGGCCTCTGAGGTTTCATATTTTCTCAATTACGAAAACATAAACATTTCGTTTAAGACACTCCGTTCCACACTTTCCTCCAAATTTTTTGCGGCATTACGTGTTGAGTGGCGGAACTCAACGACGGGTTTTTGCCTTAGTAAGTATAGTATATATAACCCTTTAATATATAACAACACCATAATCCTTTAATAAAACTTAGCAAAAAAAACTTATGTCGGAAGAACACACAAAAGATGTAAAAACAAATGTGCGGTACCTACATCATTAAAAAAATTACGTTTAGAAAAAAATGGGAATAGAGACAGTCCTCTGTCATCATTGTCGCGCGCAATCATCGTCCTTTATTATGCTGACTGAAAGTGGACTTGACAGTTGAGTAGTAACCCCTGTAATAACGTTACAAAGTATTTAAATTATCTTTTTAATTATTTTGTTATATTGCCGTATTATAATATAAAAATGTATTTAAGAAAAACAACACATTATGCCCTTGGCTGAGACCTGAGAGGATGAGATGATGAGCGCTAAGGTAGAGTTCCTAAATAATTTGATTTTTTGTAACCACCACATATAAAATTATGTTATTATATTATTTTTGTATCTTTGTCAACGTGTGTGCTTCAGGAATTTTTGAGGGTAGAAAGAGAATATATCTATAGGGTTAACTATGTACATTGTAGTGGGCCACTTATTTATCTGTATTAATATAATTATAAAGCTGAAGATTTTGTTTAGTTTAATTAAAAAATAGCGAAAATATCTGGAACGGATAATATCTGATTAAAATTGAATAAATATTTTAATAACCAGAAACAACCTTTGCTACTTTTGCTTTTATTTGAGCACGGAGGCAAAGCCGCATCGTTAAGCTAATTTTAATTAAAATAATAACTAATATGCAATAAAACAATTCAACAGAAATAAATTATTTTCTTTTTTTATTAACATTCCGTACCTTAAAAGGTAAAACGGAACCTTTATAGGATTACTTTGTTGTCCGTCTGTCGGTCTGTCAATACAAACGAAAGATACGAGCATTTGCATCGGTTTGTTGCAAATTGTATGTAATTTGCCGCGTAATCAATATAAGGGATATAGATAGAACTACAGTTATGATATTTTGGTATGTAGCAAAAGTATATAATACAAATAAAGGAAAAAAAAGAAAAGAGAAATTTCATAATTATTTAATTATAAAAAATAAATATAAACTTATACTTACAGTTCATTTCATACAAAATGGCGTATGTATACGCCCATAAACTTAAATTTGTCGAGTTTTAGGACTAATACAATCCTGGATTTGATACGGAACCCTCGGAAGGCGAATCCAACACGCACTCGACCGGTTTTCAGGGTACCGTACCTCCAAAAGTAAAAACGGAATTCTTATTTTAATATTAAAACAGTTTTATTCAGACTTGTTTGTAATATTAATGCCATCATGGCGCAGTGGTCTACCACTGCCTTTAGAGTAGATAGCCTCTGAACGCTATAGCTTCTGTCTGCATGTATCGCTATAGTCTGACTGTAAGTGCGGTGATTGTGGATTCAATCTTCACTCAGTAAAAAAAATTGCTACAAAAAAACAACTTTTCTAAAATCTCTACCACTGAGCCACGAAGTTCACTAAACTACATCTGTACCTAGATAATAACAAAAAGTTTTGATTAGCGAAGACTCATCTGGGAACAGTAATTCTCACAAAGAAAGATCACCGAATCCGGATTCTCCGAAACGACCTGATTGATTACAACCCGCGGGTGAAAACCTATATTCATTATCCTTTCGACAAAATCTTCTTCGACACAATCCTTCCGTTCAATCTTATATATCTAAAAAGATTAAAAGATTTTCTTTTTAGCTTCACGTTGTATCCCGCGTAGAGCAGATTAGGCGTTGAGAACCTAGTGTTATGACACTCCATTTCTTATTATCTGTCCAATTTACGACACATTGTGCATTGAAATCAAAGCCTCGCCTAATCTTTATAATAAAAAAAAATCTTAGCTGTCTTATAAAGAAATCGTAACTCTTCGGTGTATGTATGTATATAGATATATTAGAAAAAACGCTATTAGGGCGTTTAATAATGTAATAGAATCCGGTCGGTTTGTCTGTTTATTCATGTTAATCTCAGAAACGGCTTGATCGATTTAAGTACACAGTTTGTAGTATTGTATATTGGCAAACTTCCCTTAACATTTAGTATTTGTTTTATTTGAATGGGTTCATAAATAAAAAAATTATATCAATATAAGCTATTTTGTAAATTGCTGTAAAACTACTGTTTTATTGAATTGGCTGAATGTTTGGTTTTCAAAGTATAGATATTGTCTTTAAAATAAAAATGTTATTAGACGACGTAAAAAATCCAGTTAAGTAAATTCATTATGTAGTTCAAGCGGGCGAAGACGTGAGGGGGTCGCTAGTTAACCTTATAAATTAAATAAAATATATATAAGACGTTATATACTTATATAAATTCCACCCAAAAACATCATTAAACCATAACATCTCTATATATACGATTTCTAAAGAAAATAAGTAACATAATTTGTGTAATAAAACCGTTTTTAGCAAAAATCAAATCGTTTAACTCAAATTCGCAACCAACCAACAAAAGCGAAGTGCGACAAGTCAAATAAATCTAACACGAAGCTAGATTCCAATTTTAATCCAAAGCCATATTGGTTTGGATATTTTTTGTTCGTCGCCCACTACTACCTACAAACTCATACATTAAAAGGGACTTTCCAAATCCTTTTTGATAGTAAACCAGCTTACACCAGCTCCAATTCTATCTACCTCGGCAGTGTAAACAGTGAAGCAATCAATGGACAGCGTTGGCTGGATCCCGCGGGATCGCCGCCGGCCGCGTCACTCCTAATTCCATTTGGGAACCGTTTCGATTGAACGAGGGTGTCTACTGTCATGCACCTTGATCGATACCTATTTTATTTGTATGGGATTCCGTGAAATAAGATTATTTGCTGTTGTGCTACGCATGGGTGCATTTTTATATATTGCTTAGGTTATATTTGCGGTTCAGCTCGCGGGGTTAAGTTAAAATAACTTACTAGTCGAGTATAGCACATAGGCATGTTCTCTAAGTGCGGGCTTATTATTTGCGAGTTACATAAAATATATTAACGCAACTTAATATAGAATACAGCATTTCTCTATATAAGGACTTTTTGTCATAAAAAAAATAATCCTTACCAAATTTTACATTTCAGCTTTATAATATTGGTATAGATTTTATATGTACGAGTACTTGCCACAGGCATGTAATGGCTATTGAGTGTTATCTGAGTCATGAATTTATTTTGAGTTCTAATTTTGTTTTTTTTAGTTTCGCGATTTATTCCGCAAATAGTAGGGTAGCATCTGCCTACCTAGCCTAACCGAATGTTAAGACACTTTGTGCCCTTTTAGCCACTTCCGTTCGCCAATTCCTGTCGAATTCTGGAGACATTCCGTTTTGAGTGGTGGAACTCAATGCCGCGCCTTTACTAGAGCGAGCAAATGAAAATATTAAATATTAAATTTCGTCGAGTGTGGATCGAAACTACTTGTACTACTACTTGTTGTGGTTTAGTAAATCTTATCTAATTGTTACATATTACAAAATACAGGATTTCAGATTTAAATCTAAGTATAATCATTTTGTCGCTGCACTGGTTAAACATTGAGTTAGAGGTGCGATGCATTCCTCCGAGGGTGGCTCTCATAATTAGGTTACCTTCGGAGGACGTCCCTGCACTCCGGTTAGCTCGCCGTCGCTTCCGGTACTATTTGATCAAGAAAATTGACAAACTAAATATGTGTTTTACGTTCATTTGTTTGCTTAAAAATAGGATATACTTAATTAATTTATGGGAATTCAGCGATAAGTATTTTTTATTATTTTTAATAGTTGAGTTCCGACACTCACGCTACAAAAATAATAAATTAAAATGATAGAATAAAAAGTAAGTGACCAATAACTTTAATATCCATTACATAGCACCACCTACAACGTTCATTCAAAGTTACACAACAAAACAGAAAAACTATTGGAAAGCTCTCCTAACAAGTGGGCAGAAATTCTTCGTTTAAATAAATTTAATTTTAAATTTAAACTTTGCTTCAGAGCACTGCATCGAATCTTACTCAATGCTTCAAAACAAACACCGTATCGAAGTTTCTGGAAATTTTTCTTATTACTTAACAAGTTAATGAAACAACATTCTCATTGGAACGTGAAAACGTTGTGGAGTGAAGAAACTTATTTATATTATTAAAGAGAAATGAAGCGAACGAATTCAGTTCTCGAATGGAAATAAACTGCGAGTGGGAATATATTGATTATGATTTCCGATTCATTTTCCCTGTACATACATTTTTGTAGGCCGGGGGCTGGCTGCTAAATGGTCTGTCGTTACTGTAAGTAATAAACTAATTTTGGTTAGTTTTTTACCAAACTTTTATTTTGGCACGGTCAATAGTAAAAATATTGTATGTAAATTTCGAATAAAATACATTTATTTCAAGATTGAAATCGCCGTGATATTATTTACGACGAGCATGATACGTATATGTTGATTTTGTTCACTTTTTCAAAAAGTGCTGAATTAGTTTGCTTATTTCAATATTTATATGCCCCTGATATAAGCCCTATCCAATGGAAAATAATTAACACACCACTCAAAAATATATGTTCTATTCATATTGGCAACCTCCTTTGATTCATTCAAAGATTAAATTAATAAAAGACACTTTAAGTTAGTATTTGCGCTATTTCTCGCTCTACGTAATGCAAAAAAGTGTAAAACACATCAAAACATCCCAATATCAAAATAAATAAAAAATATATAATATAACATTATAATAAACAAATAAATAAAGCAAACCGCCTCCCGCACTACGAACGATTAACTCCGATATAAATTTCACGCTTTTCACTCGGATACATTATCGACATTACATTTATGTATCGCGCCGTGTTCGCGGCTATCAGCGAGTGACGCGCGCGAGGGGATTGTTTCAGTTTTAGTTTTAGCACTTCCACTCTTTGTGGTTATTGCTTAGCATTTCATTAAATGAAAAACAACTTGAAAATGATGAGTAGTTGGAGCTAATTTCAACTTAAACAAATATTCTTATAAATATTAAAAATTCCATTACTAAATAATATAAACTAGTCTTTATTCTCCCTATTAGTTTTTGTAATCCCGTGGTCTATTGAAATCGGTATAGTGGGTTACATAGAAATCATTAATATTTTATATTAATATATATCTATTAATATAAAATATTAATGACTATAACTATCCTATATAAGTAGATTATAAAAGAAAATCAATTCGAACTTGTAAATTTTTGGACTTTGTAGTACTAAATACGATACTTGTCTAAGTATCTTTGATTTCATAAACTCTCCCTAAAGGATTACCCATTGACAAAAAATTGACCCATGAGCTTTACTTTATATTAAAATCTATATAATAATCTTCAATTAATGATGTCATTATGGCACAGTGGCACAAGCATGCTACTACGTTAACGACTACGTTAGCGTAACCGTTACGATTGTGGGTTCGAGTCCCTCTCGGAGGAGTGAAATATTTAATATTTTAATTTATTCGCTTTAGTAAAAACTCAAATCACTGCATTGGGTCCCGCCACTCAACTCGTAATGTCTCGAAAATTTGGTAGAAAGTGAGGAACAGAGTGTCGGAGGTCTCATATGCCTGCCTTGGTACATGCGGGAAACAGCTTTGAAGCTGGAAACAAAACGAAAAAAATTATAAAGCCCAATTCAAGTAGTTTTAATAAGTTCTACGAGTACAACACCTTCACAATCAAAATCACTAGCCCCTGGACTCGTTTAAAAAACTAGTAAAAGTAATGAAAAATTTATACAAATATTATAAAATGACCGGTTTCAATAAAAATTTTGCATTTCATGAAAAATATCTTCCCTGATAATGTGAATAACAGGAAAAAGCTCATTAAGCATCGCTTATTTAGTCTTAAGACTGGCAACAAGCTGGAGCTCTAATTAGTCTTAAACGATTGCCACTTTAACCCCTCCAGTGAGTGAAGAGGCTAAGATTTTGTAAAGATTCAATTCATACAAATAAAATACACTGATTTTAATAAATTTTCAAATTGAAAATTCTATTTCGAAAGGTATTTCAGTTCGTGTAGTAAGTTGATGGAAGTTTGTCAGAGCCAAGTTTGTCAAATTCTCAATTGAGCTCGAGAAGTTTTTGAATCTTCTTCTATTTATATTATAGTTTCAACTTCAGAAATGTGTTATTCATTTTTCACCGAAAATGTCGATAGAGAGTCGGTAATAATAAAGAAATAGGAAAAATAACACTTTCTATTACACAAATTATAAAAAAATAATTTTGTAATTTTTTTTATATTCACACATTATCTTACATATAGCAGAGAGAACCTTCTCTCTGTTTCACGTTCTAAGAGACATTGCGTGTTAAGTGGTAGAAATCAACGTCGCAGTTTCACTTACCAGAACAGGAAATGAAAATAATTCGTTCCCCCGAGTGGAGATCAAAGCTAAAACCATCGTGCTCAAAATCAGACACTATTGCATTCCGCTATGTGGGGTTAGCCTAAAAAATACTTTTAAAGATACAGTAAAAAAATAAATATAAAACATAAATTTTAATTTACCTTAAAATGAAGATATATATATTTAGAGAATTAAATATTTTTAAAAATCAATCATTTTTTAATATCTACAATTTCAATCAAAGAGATTAAATAACATATTTTTTTGGCCATATATCGTTATTAAAATGTAATTTGCCTCACCCCTCGAACGGTGGTAGCTGTAGAGCTATTGCATTTTATTAGACTTTTATAGAGCACTTAACTAATACTTTATTACTTTATTGTAGGAACAGCCTTGTTACTCGTGTTATGTTAATAGACCTTATAAAAAATATGTAGGAACATTTTATTTATTTTAGCTTCACGTAGTATCCCGCTAATAGCAGAGTTAATAAATGTTAGTTAGGACACTCAGTTTTCTACGCACTACCAAAACGCCGCGCTTTGTCTTATTGCTAGACCAAAGAAATCAAAATAATTTTATTCCTCCGAGTAGAAATCGAACCCACAACCGTTTAGTTTACAATCAGCCGCTGCACCACGACTGCGGCGTTATAGGAATATCATTTGAAATACTAAATGTGCATCTAGTACAATTTATTCATTTGAAAGGCTCTTAAATGAGATTAAAATGATACAACTTTACGTATTTGTAATTTAGTGTGTGTTTTGAAGAAATGGACATTTTTGAGCATGAATGAAAGAACTAAATACATCATATCATAATCTTTTTAGCAAAAAAACAAACAAATTAACTATATAGATAGATACTTTTAAACCATATTTAAAACAGGTCTGTCTATATACCTCTACAACTCAACTGCCGCACATTTTCGTTAAAGGCTGATTTTGAAAAACTCTAAAACCCGTAATGACTTACTTTTGGCGGAATCCCGTCTGTGCCTCGATAATGACGAGACTCTACAGAACTTGTCGTTCAGCAGTACTAGGTTGATTTGCCTACTAAATACAAGCTGCCTTTGACGGTTGACTGGAGTATTTTTATTTGTACATACTAACATGCACGCGTTTTTCGTTTCGCGTTCATTAATTATTTGAACTATAAGTGATAACATTTTTTTTTAAATATGAAATATAATGTTTACTTTTTTTATTGAGCTATTATATTTGAAGTCGAATAACGAAACCCATATAATGTTTTGTTACACCATTTTTACGAATTGGATTCGATAGAGGTAACCGAGTGTCAAAACACTCGTTGCTTCATTTTCTTCAACGCTGTGCTTAGTTTATCAGAACGGAAAAATTAAAATATTTTTTATATAATCTAGTCCCAAATAAGTATCGAACCTACAACCATTCCATTTACATTAAGATTCTGAAAGTGCGACACGGCGGCCTAAACTTATAAAATAGATTTTTTTAGCTGCGTGAAGCTAAAAATCCCACAAATAACAGAGTAATCAGTGTTAGCCTAATGTTAAAGCACTCCGTTCCTCTCCTCTGCCCAAATATTGAGACCTTGCGTGTTGAGTGGTGGAACTTAACGCCGCTCTTTGTTAACTATCTGGCTAAGAGGCGGACGCTCCAACTACACCACGACGGCCTCCTCACCTTACAACTTTGCACTAATAAATGTAAATGTTAGACATAATTAAGCTGAGCTATAATAGGCTAGTGATAAAGTGCATCTTGATAGTACTCCGTCAGACCCGCATCCGGTTAAGGCATCAAAATTAAGAATCTTAAATTACACAAAGAAACGTCGAATACCTTCCGCCTCATTTAAATTCACCCCTTCGTGATTAGGCAAAGACGCCTGAAACGATCTTGGCCAAATGCTTTTTCACTTTTGTAAGCAAAATTATGCTTAAAACATAATTGTGATGCTACAGTTCCTTTATAACGAATTTGAAAACCAGAAAATGGTTACTTTTGTTGTTTTCTTTTTTTAAAAAAGTTGTTTTTTCCTAAACTGCTGAGCATTATTCCTCATTTCGCAGAATAGACAAAGAAAATCTAATACCAAGACATTTCGTTTCCCATTTTCCAACCAATTTAAAAAAAAATCGTGTCGAATTGTGGAACTTTACGTCACGCTTTGTCTCTTTCCCAGTGCGGGTAAATAATTCCTTTACCCGAGCTAGAATCGAGTCCACAACAACCGTCGCACTTACAGTTACAAGCCCATCCAAATAAAACGCCATTTGATTTTTATATTTCAAATTTAACAATCCCATAAAACGACTACACACAGAACTTACTTCGAATCAAGTGTGACATCAAAAGGGCCGGACCCCATTCTTTGCCCCTCGTACGCACGATCATTATGTAATCGACTTCTGACATTTAGTTAGTACTTTTTAAAATAATTGTATAACATTTTTGTTTAAAAGCCTAGTGGTGCTTTGGTTTAAAAAAATATAAGGTAAAAAATAAGATATTTTTATGTGTGTGGACTTTAAAATACAATATATAAAATTTCGTTCCGTTGTTAGATTAGGTGCTCCATATTCACTTTACAGAAATATTCTACGTTATGTGGCGTAACTGTATGCTGTGCTGTTCTATTCAAACCAAGACAAGAAAAATAATTTATAGATACTATTTGTACAGAAAATGTATCCACTATATAATGTATGACTATTGTGTAGAATAAGATCGTTACAATAAGATATATTTCCAAAAACATGAATCTTAACTTGTATAAAAAAAATCAGCTTCACGCTGTATCCTGATAGGCACATGGAACCTAGTGTTAAGACACTCCGTTCCCCACTTTCTGCCGAATTCTGGAGGCATTGCGTGTTGGTTGGCAAAACTCAACACCGCGCTTAACCTCGACACAGGAGTTAAGAAATGAAAATATGAATTTAAGTAAATATTTCATCTCCTCGAGTGAGGATCGAATCAACAACCAGTCGGTTTTACAGTCACACCTCGTGCCGCTGTGCCACGACTGGCTTCTAACTTGTATAATACAATAAAAAAAATAAATTCGCTTTTTTAATTACTTTTACATGTCATCTGTCATTGAAGGGGCGAACCCCAATCTCACCCCCATTGCTTACGATCCTAACATACAATCCATACGTTAAGACATAAACTTATTAAAACTGAATCAGTGTTTTTATTACAGTAGAGAAAAATAATTTTAATCGACTCTACTTTTTAGCAATGGTCATATTTGGAACACAATTTATCGTAATTTGTAAAACAACATGTTATTGCTTTTTTTTTCTTCACTTTGTATTTCACATATTACAGGGTACAAAGAAAGAATTCAGAGTTAGGACACTCCGTTTCCTACGCGGCGCCTAATTTTCGAGACATTACATAATAAATGGCAGAATTCAAAGGCGTGCTTTGTCTCGTTACCAGAGGAAGGAAATAAAAATAATTCCCCTTCATGGGAATTGAACCCGCAATCGTAGCCAGACACTTACAGCCAGACTCAAATATTATAATTGTTACAGTTTAATACCTATTATTGTATACAAACTCTCTATGAGTAATATTTTTGCCTAGAGGTATCTCAAATGGTACATGTTTTCTTCAGCCATTGAATACATCTCAACTTTGGCAAAATTGTTTAGCTCAAAGAATCTTATTAAAGCTACTTTAGTAGACTTTATTTTTCTGCATGTCTCAAGATAGGCAAAGGTAACGTTAAGACACTCTGTTTTCCACTTTGCGTAATTTCTTTATATAATTAATTCGACATTTAAAATATTATCAAATTGTATGCGATAACAAATGACTTTGTACCTCATATAAAGGCTACAATATAATTTATAAGCTTATTTCTCCCTTACATTCGTTGTAGCGTCGTCATCACACAGTCGACTAAATAAGCTCCATCTGAGTAACGTCACGTAGCCTTCTATTCTGTCATTTTTTACCACATAGGTGCTAATGCTCAAACAATATATACTCGTATTTTAACCAATTTTTAACAAATTTACTGTTGTAACTATGTAACAACACTTACGACTTACCACACTTACTCAGTGAATTTGTTGTGAATTTGACTCATTCGTTATAATTATGTCATTATGAAACTTGGTAGTTATACGTAACTAAAGTAGTAATACAGTAATAGGGCATCATCGAGCTGGTCTGTTGAAGGAGCCCGGACTCCAAGACATTCTCGTATTTGTAGCACTTAGTGTAGCATGTTTTTTATTCTCAACTTTACTTTTATTATTAATAGAATAAGAACAATGTGATAGAAAAAACGAAGCCATGTCCTTTATTAAGTTCATTCATATCCTACATTTATTCGGGTAAGCGGAGAAAACCTAGTGTTAAGACATGCTATTCTCTTTTTCAATCGATATTGATAATTCGAGGCCGTCGTGGCGCACTGGTATAAGCGTGTGACTGTTAACGTGACGGTTGTGGGTTCAATTTCTTCGAATTAATTATTTATAATTTTTATTTCCTCTCTACGGAAACAAGGAAAAGCTTGGTGGTGCGTTTCGTTACTCAACACGCAATATCTTGAAAATTCGGCGGAATAGAATTTCTTAACAATAAGTTTCCTCTGCCTACTCTACTATATACGAGAACAGTGTGAAGCAAAAAATAATGGCTATATAAACTGGTATGGTCATAACCGTCCTTACTAAGTGGTGAAGACGCCACTTATTCTTTTATTTATTCATATATGTTTAGGTGGTATTATTCTATGTCTAACTGCTAATTTGTCAGGTTCCGCATGTATATATAGAGATATTGATATGTTTGTGCATCAATTGAGTGATTACCATATTATGTTGTGTTGTTTCTTCCTAACTAGCTATTTGGTCAGGGTTGACCTGTCAGGAAGTAGCCGATGTTTGGGTGTTGTAATGCTGAAAGAACTTCAAGGTACTGTTCCTATTTGCTTGTTCTAAATACATATTGTAAACGCGAATTGCGAATTGTAAACTTATCACTGGGTACAATCCATGTGCCATTTTTTCGTTTAATAAATAAAATATAAAGCAAAAGTGAATTTATTTAAAATCAAAGCAAGTAAGGTAATTTGCGTGCCTTAACAGAATTTACTGTAGGTGCCAGCAGACGACCGTGCCTGTAGCAATTTACACTCAATAAAACGGTACAAATTGAATCAGAGCCACCGTTCTATGCATAAGTGAGTTAGCCACCCCCCTCCCTTTCTCTTCCACCAGAGTGGACCTAATGCATCCAACCTGTCTTTAATTGCGATCGGTGAAAGAGTTCTTTGTACTGAAGATTATATATGTACCTACATATATGTTGATGCAGTCTGTACGTCTGTAGAGACGTGTTTTTCTTCGTTTTGAAACCGATTATTAGGCGATACGATGCATGAGCTGGTTTAGGAAGTAAAAAAACATTTTTTTGAGGGGATTGATCGATTGAGCACTTCAATTCTGGTATAACACACGATTTGCGTTTTAGGGCTGTTATGCTACAGAGATCGTGTCAGAGTTGTGACGATAACAGATATAATATTTGATACCTAATGGTATTTAGTTCATATGTAAATACTTCTTCGACTTGATTAGGACAGTGTCGTCTCGTGTTACAGCTCAACATTCTGTGTGGAGCTGTCACCTCTAAATGGGCAGATAGTAATAAAAAATCTTTGCTAACCTAAAATGCGAGAGATGCTTTAAATTATAAACAAGATATAATTTTTATATAGACAAATATTGTGTGAGTTTAACGCATACTTAAGCCGTAACAAATACATACTTGTCCTGCTCATAATATCTCTTAATTAATTTTATAAAATCCTCTTCCAAGCGCTACCGGGACCATGAACTAGCACATAATATAATGAGCTCAAAATCGTATAAAACAATCGCTACTCGAACAGTCCAGCGGCAACTAAACGTACACAAGTGTACCCATATATGTTTATAAGTGCATAAGTATACGCGTTTATTTAAGTATACCCATGATTTACGGGAATTTACCCATTAATGGGGCTGGTTTTGATGTATGAGCCCTCGATAGAGAGTCCTCCACTATTATGCACGGACTAATTACTATGCATTTTATAGTCTGGTCACCGAGGCGAGCGGCTGCCTTTGAATTTTCATGTGTTATTTTTTACGATACGATGGACAGATCGCTTGAAACTATAATAAATTGGTTATAAAGCGTATAATGTATAATATCTACGCATACGTACGGGCGTGCATTTGTTATTATGTTAATTTGTATAAAATGTTTAAAGTTAGTATGCTCATGACATATGTGTTGTTACTTTTAAAATTATCTGTTTTAACCAAATGTATGCATCTTTTAGATACATACTGTATTCTGCAGCAAGCAGCAGCCGCTGCAAGCGCGGCGTTGAGTTCCGCCACTTAGCACGCAATGCCTCCAGAATTCGGCGGAAAGTGGGGAACGGAGTGTCTTAACACTAGGTCCCCTATGCCTACCCTGCTGTGTGTGGGATACAGCGTGAAGCTGATAAAAAAAAAAAAAATTGTCATTTTTCATATACGCAATAGAGTAAAATAAGGAAATGAAAAAAAACAACTTCTGAAGAGAAACAAACCCAGATCTGTCGCCATAAGTGCATCGTGTACATACATTTTTTTTCAGCTTCACGCTGTATCCCGCACACAACAGGGTATGCATCTAGCCCACTTTCCGCCAGGTTCTGGAGGCATTGCGTGTTGAGTGGTGCGTTAACCTGAGTTAACTGTTGGCAAAATTATGAATAAAGTTTTTAAAGACTTTGACTTTACTCTCATCAATTAATGCTTAAAACCATTAGGGAACCAGATTCGTATTTACTTCCCGTATAAACACAATTAAGTCACATATCTAAACTTAATGTAAACTCACCGAAATTTACAACAATAATTTGCATATTTAAAACAATTTGCGAACAATTTGTAGAGCTAATAGGGTGTAACGTCGTTATATATTTCTCGCTAGTCGTTTGTTACGTTTAAATTGTCATTTAAATTACCAATGCTTTATTTAACAGCATTAATTAATTAATTATTGAATTTTGTACAATTTATTTGCAGTCACTAACTTAATAGGAATATCGCGGTTGTTTTATTTTATACTTTATTTCTTAGAGTGGGAATCGAACTTACAAACGTTGTGTTTTACTATGACACGATGTGCACCACTACGACCTAAAACATTAAAAAATAAACATAAAGAATAAATGTACTTAATATTCGAAAAGCTTTTATAATAAACAGTTTAAACTTCCTACGTCGCATCACTCTATATCGTGTATACGTATTTTATGTTCGTAGGATTTATTCCAAACAGGTTACGAGTGCGAGAGTGTCAATATTTGCTTTTTGACTGGCCCCCGACAGCGGGCGCGTAGAGCTTCGAACAGCTAAGTACGTATGTAGAGGTACCTCTACTTAAGCCTGAGTTGAAGCATATAATGTTATTTACACATAATACTTTTAAAGCCTCATTCAAAATATATATTTTTTTGTTTTTTTTCTAATATCTCGATTCGTATGGTTCACAACTCCCTTATGTTTATTTACTGTTATTCATAATAATCTTAAATTTGAGTGTCTTCTCTTAGTGTTAGACTGTAAGCTCTATGGTTGTGGGTTTAATTCTCACTTGGAGCAATGACTTATTTTTTACTTTCCTCTCTCTTACAAGATAAAACGCAGCACTGAGTTTCGATGCTCAACACGCAATGTGGTATATAAAGTAAGAAACCGAGTCTCTTAACACTAGGTTCGCGCTTCCTGCTATGTGAGGGATGCAACGTGAAGTAAAAAAAATAAAGATAAATATTCTTTTAATTCTATTGTTTGTAGCCACGACCTATTGACACCATTGCAACGACAACAAAGCGACAGTCCCTAGGTAGAGTATCGAAAGTTAAAAAAATAAGTATCTTGTATTGCAGCTGTTGCGAACTACTAACAAGGTAAGTTTTCCAAAACATCGTTTAAAAAATATATAAATATATATTTTTTTTAATTTTGAAAAAACTACTTCAAAACGACATTTCTTAGTAGTTAAAAAGAGCGACAAAAACATTGCAAGTTTTCGCTTTCAATACATTACCATCAAAACGTAATATATGGCATATTATATTAATAACAGTAAGTGCAATCATTTTAAATCCATTTGCATATTATAATTGACCAATAATAGTTTACAGGGATACAGGGTTTCAGTACTTTCAGTCAATTTGCAACAAATGGGAGGTCCCAGTGTTCGCGCAGACAGCTGCAAATCCAATTGCGGCGATGAAAGGACTCCAAGACCTTTGTCGCGCTTGGTAAATAACTAATATTGACTATCGTTCGTGGAAGCCTGTCTATAAAAGTGTCGACTAGATGAAAAAGAATTACAGTTTCGAGAAATATATGTATATAAACTATAGAAGAGATGAGGCCAATCGTGGGGGCACAGGGTGCAGGGGCACAAGCGTACACGCACCGTAAACGCGACAGATTGTGGGTTGGATTCTCTCCACTCTCGACTTGAGGAAATGAAATATTTAAGATTTTCATTTCCGGTAACGAGAGAAAGCGCGGCGTTGCGCGCCATTCCTCGGAAATTCGTTGCAAAGTGTTTTAACTTAACATCAGGTTCCCACGTTTTATTAGCCTACCCTAAAGCAAAAACAAGAAAGTAACTTAGTTCTTTTGATTTATTAACATTAAAACCATTTGAAATGTTTAATTTCTATATAAAATTAGAATAAAGTAGCCTCACTGCCTATTCACAAATGCACAATATTGAAGTAAACAAACAAATAACTAAGAATTAATTAATATCAAAAAAGTAAAAGAAATAAGAGTTATGTTATGCTTCAACATAGAGCACAGAGACTGAAATGAATAGCATTCCATTTTACTAAAGTTATAAGCAAACAGAATAATAAAATAAATCCTATATTTAATCAGGTACTTCATTAAAAAAAGTAGGTTACATAAAATATAGTGAGACGTAACGAAGTAGACAACTGTAGAACTTTTATAGTTCCCAGTTACCGACCGCTCGCTGTATTTGCTGAGATTACTTCAAAACTTTTATTATTACTACACTATTCAAGTTTGTGCGTTAAAGAAACAACATACTTGATAAAATTCGTTTATATTGTTTTTTTAAATAAGAAAATAAGATTTGATGATCATTGGAGCAAATTAATACAAATTAAGAATGTTGTAACTTTATTATCATTATAATTTACGTTTTTTTCCAGACTAGGAATCCCACCCATGAACCATCACGTCTACAATTAGACGCTACGACCTTACATACATTTACTTGGTGTCCGTTGCACACTACATCCCACACTTAGCAGAGTACCTAATGTTAAGAGACTCCGTCCCCCATTAAGACACTGCCGTTCCTCACTTTCCGCCGAATTGCTGAGGCATTGCGTTTTAAGCGGCGGAACTCAACGCCGCGTTTTGCCTCGTTACTATTACCAGAGCGAGGAAATGATAATATTAAATATTTTATTCCCCTGCACACTTGTATCCCTGCGACACGATGGCCTCATATATTTCCTTGCTCTACATTATTAAAATGAGTCTCTATTTGTCGACAGCAGTAATAATTAGTTCTCGTGCAAAGCACTATCTCGGCCGGACGCTGTGTGACCGCTACACCTTTTATTACTCGAATGTAAATAGCTCCTTCAGGCACACTCGTATGAATGCCTATGGCCCGTGGTGTATTGTTGCTTGTTCAGTTTCCTTTTTCTTTGTTTAGATATAATAAAATGTAGGATGAATCTGAAATTGATTTGACCCTAAATGCTATGAATGTGGGTTCGACTCCCATTCAGTGGTTTTTATTTCGCCGTCCTGGTAGACAGAGCGCGACGATATTTTCCGCCATTAATTCACTACACAGTGTCGTGAAAATCAGGTGGTGCATGGAAAACGAAGTGTCTAAACTAGGTTATCTATTGTTCTGCTTGTTTTATATATGTAAAGTTTAGTTTTGATTAATAGTATTCAAAATAGTAAATAGTTTACATTTAATTATAAATTAAAACAAATATTACATTTTAATTTTTTCTTTGTTTTTATCAGGAGGGGAAAGACAGTAGGGACTTACTTATCGATCATCTAGCAATTCTCCATGTGTTAAATAATTTAAAAAATACTTATAATATAAATATGTCAACAATGCATTTGGTCATAACTAGTACTGTATGGTAAAGTGCGGTGGCGTTGGATTCCGCTATCCAACACATTTTACGAGTTTACTAATATAAAGGTGAAGCGTTCGTTTGTTTTAGCGCGCTAATCTCAGGAATTACTAAATCGAATTCAAAAATTATTTTTATGTTAGTAAACAGATTTATCAAGGAATGCTAAAGGTTATATAATAACATTGCATGCTGAATGTGTCATAAGTGTGAACTTTTTGCATATAAAAACGTTGCGTTGTATACAAGAGTGACTCACCTCTCCAATTAGTATCATACAATGTGTAAAACCTATCACCTCAGTACTATAAGATACAAGATTTTTCCAACGAAGTACGTAAAATATAAAAAACACAAAAAAAAGTTTAAAATCTGTAAAAAGTGGAGACAATTATCTGTTCAGATCGCAAGCACTCTCGTTATTCGATTACCTCCTTTGATCATCTACTTGGCCATTTTTGATGCAACTTTCATACAAATAAGGTACAATTTCGAGTGAAACCGGTACTTGTTAGTTAACTTAATCGCATTACAGTTTCACAGGTCCGCAGTTGAAGATTTAAAATATATTATTTTCTTCGAACGAATCGTGACTAGACAAAATGAGTACCTACAGTTAGATTTCGTTTTCAATTAGTTTTGTAAAAAAATGTTGGCTCATTTCTTTTGTTCTGTCGATTATTATTTCATATTTATTTAATATTAGTTCTTATGAAATGGAAATTACTTGGAATTGTGTTTCATATATAAAACATTTTAATCTGAGGTAGCTCAGGCCGCAGGTATAAAGGGTTACATCAAAATGATTAACGTAACTTACAGCTTTCCCCGATAAATTAACTATTCAACATAAAAATAACGTTTTAATTGAACCAGTAATTCCAGAAATACCAAAAACACTCTTTAGTTAAGATAATTGTGTTTAATTTAAACTCGCTTCGCCAGTTTAAATTTAAAATATTTGATTTCTTACGTTAGGTAAGATTGCAACTTTGTTTGCTGGACTTGAAGATATAAACAGAAAATTCCATTTTTATATATGCCCGTATTCATTTTGGAAAATCCCCTTACACTCTCTTAGAGCTCCCCTACACTTCCTAATCTAGTTTCTTCTACTTCTAATTTTCTAAGCCCTGTAGAGTTATCTGTGCGTTATCTATCAGTAGCTCAATAACATACGACTTTTCATAACCATAGTCATTGTAACATTACATTATAATATGTAGGTACATCATATGAATAATTATGAAAGAATCGGTGATTTTTATTGTATTTTTAGGTATTCATAATAACAAACATAGATAAAAGGAACGAAAAGAAATCAAAATTCCACAATGTGTAAAAAAAATAACAATACAGCTAATGTACATCTCCTTATTACGACAAAAAGTCAACGTAAAGTGATGATAGGCCTCATACCGCTATTCAAAATTTCTGCCCAAAGTCACTGTGCAGATGGCGCGTCTTCTCTTATTGCTGACCACAAAGCCTGCCGCTTTATACCCTATACCAGCATAATTTACCCTAAAATTAAGCGAAAATAGACTTTACTACATACAGTGTAAAAGTAAATTAGTGTTGTTATAAAATGAACGCAACTAGTTTACAATGCAAATGTATCGTTATGCGGACGCTGAATTGCTTTTTAATAAAAGCTGGTAAAATGTATGGTGCAAAATTTGCTGGTCGCTTAAAAACATTGTATTATGTAATGGGCAGAGGAAGGAAATAAAAATGATTAATTTCATAGAGTGAAATCGAACCTACAGGAGTCGCAGTCAGACTCCTTGCTGCTGTGCCACTATGTGCTCACAGGCGAAGTAATATATGTAAGTTAAGTAAAATACATAATTAAAATCAACAATTACAACAAACTATAACCAAAATGAATGATTATAAATAATTATTACAACCAACCATAACCAAAATTGCCGTCAATTATTCACAAAGAAAACTCGTAAATTGAAGAAACTTCCATGCGAGTGCGTCTCCAACTTTAAATGAATAATCCCAAGTTAAGCGTTTAAATGAAATGTTTTCAGCGAAACGATTTAATACACTTTGCAACTCCCACACATGTATGTACGTAGCTGACAAATTTTACACTGTTTTCTATACGTTCCCTCGGGTCGTAGGCTTTTACGTAGACCCGCTACGGCACGTGGAGCTACGAAACATTTATTATTTTTACTTTCGTATTTACAATTTTCTGTTGTTACAATTAGTTATGAAGTAGACAGAAACATTTAAGGAATAAATAACTCAATTGTCTTAGTTTGTTAAATCATATTTATCTATATAGGTATATAAAACCGACAGTCAGAGTGAGACAGAGTGACCGACAGACAATACACAGCCGAAATTTGCTTGCTAGTTGTATGTCATTTTTTTTTGTCCTTGAGTAGTGCTTCCCACTAGGTGAAGAAGGGGGTTTTATTATTTGTAGTTCACGTAAACGAATTGTGGGCTGCAGTTATACATAATAATAATAATAATAATAAATAGATATATTAGTAATACTTAAACAGATAATTTAAGTATTACTAATATATCTATTTACTTAAATGTTAAGTGTAATTCATTCATTATAATATAGTTACATGTACGAAAGCCGTCGCGCAGCAGGGACACAAGAATGCGACTGTAATACGACGGTTGCGGGTTCGATCGCCACTCGAGGGAAGTAATTATTATTTCTCAATATTCTCATTACTGAGCAATATATTTTCATATTTTTTTCACCTTGGAAACTGTTCAAGCGTTCTGAATTCCTAACCATACATCCTAAAAAGCTACATCGTAATTGGTTTACGCTGGATATAACGTATATATTTTTGTTTCCATAGTGTCGAATAACACTTGAAGAATGCTGAAAATATAATAACACTAGGTTCCCAGTTCCCTCTGCCTACCCTGCTATGTGTAGGAGCCATAGCAGGAAAGGCCCCGGAACTTAGTGTTTACCTAATTTAATTTTAGGCCAGATTTAATTTAATCTGCTTAAACCCTATCTAGACGCTAGAATCCCTCTGCCTTCTTCTCTAATATTATTATTATTGTCCACAACAGTAACAAGCCTATATAAAAGAATATATATGCCACATCCATTTATTTACTTTGACATAATCATGTTATACCTTCAATATCAGTTATGGAGTGCTTGTAACGCATGTGAGAACACGCACGACTACCTCCAGCAGATAGGCTGTAATACTCCCCGCGTAAGGTAAATATGACATCGTTCAATCAAGGTCGTCGCTCAGCCGACTATATTGTAGGAGAGTTTGTAACAAAATATAAAAATTTAATAAGATTTCTTATGTTATAACGTCAGAAATAGGAAATATTTAATAACACATTCAGTTATAACGTTTCATCATTTTGCCCAAAAGATCTACGAGTATATATGTAATACGACTATATAAAATTCTTCCTTTACTGAGTGACTGACGTTCAACGAAAAACGAAACGGCTTGACTTATAAAGTTAAAATTGACATGTAGGTACATTATGCTTTATGGGGGAGCAATAAGAGAAGATTTCTACAAATTCCTACGGGATCAGGGAAAAATGTATTTTCCATTTTACGTCGTACAGTCCAGGCCGTCAAAAGCCATAAATGTTGCGGGCGATCAATAGTAGTGAAATAATATGAAATAATTATAATTTTGTCATTTCATATAGTTCTTTCTGTATTCTACGAACTACGAAAATATCTCAGCAAGGATATAAAAAAATAAGACTTAAATGTAGAAAAGTGTACCAAAAAGACCCGCCGTGTTTCTTTGGATATAAAAGGAAAACTAATGTTTCACTCGAAATAACGGTCAGCATTTGGGTCCTGGGGCACATGCTTTGGAGATTTCTTCAGTTCTCTTTGTAGAAAAACGTGTTCAGGGCGAAACAATCTAAATACATACATTTCAAATATATATATTTTTTGTATATCATCATTTTCATCTAGATTAAAAGAAGATTTATTCTAATAACGATTTTAAATGCTTCTATGTTTTTTTTAAATGTTTTCGATATGTTCAATTATAGTATCTATAATATGAATTTGACTTAAGCTCATTGTACTTAGATAACACGCCAAAACGCTCTACAGACATTCATATATAATTCCTTCCAAGATAGCATTAATTGCCAGATTAGAGATTAGATTATTCTAAGAAATGAGATGCTGAATAAAAAAGTCACAAAGCAAGCCGAAGTCGGTTCACATATAACATGCTATACATTTATTAAGAGTAATTTTACACTGAACTCTCAATGGCTACACCACTAATTACAGATGTTTCTTAGACGGAAAAAAATGAAGTAAGAATCATTGCAAAAGTCTATTTAACTGCTAACTTGCACTTAGAAATCAAATTTTAGATCAAAATGTTTCAACGAAAACCCGAACCGGACCGAAAGAAATTGAAATTTCTCAAACTCATTCTCTGAAATTAAAATGTCCCAAAGCGAATTATCGTCGTTTACTTTTACAACTACCCTCAATATAGGAATTATGAGGGAATGACGAACCAAAAACAAATGCTTATATCGTAACGCAGCATCTGTACCAAAATGAATATCCGAAATTAAAATAACAGTGACGTGCGCGATCCACCCTCCACCGCCGCGTGCGAGGTGTCGGCCTGTCGGGGTAATGTAAGGGCACTTATACAGGATGTTCCTTACGCTCTGATGAATGAACGCGCCTCAATTATGTAGGATTACGAATTATCGTTTATTTTATGACATTTATTTATTTTAAGTTTTATGAATTGCTTGTTTGTTTTATGGTATTTTTTGTGGAGTACCTTATATATAAATTAGTTGATTCGAACCCCTGTATAAGCTCAGCTAAGTACTGTCCAGCTTATTCGGAGCTTATTCAAAGTTATGTACATCCTTACCTATATCTTTCCAGATTTCAGACGAGTCTTTTTAGTTGTATATAGTTCTTTTTTATTTTTTTTCTTAAAGCCTAAGTAGCTGGAAGCCTAGTAAATATTATATTATAACCTATTTCTAGAGTAGACCTAGAAAAAAAAAATTTAGTCCCCTGTCGGTGTGTTTTATCAATAAGGCAAATTATATAATATAAATTTCGTATTTATATTACTTTTATATAGCAGCTATATTTTTAGCACCTCCAGAATGGCGATCATAGTATTTGTTTATTTTGTGCTAAATAAAACAATAACAAGCCGCATGTCAAAGTATAACAACTTAAAACAATATTAAATTTTCACAAGACTACTGTGCGTTGCAATAAAATTCTAATATGCGTCTAAAAAAGAAAATTCCCAATAAAAGTCGATGTTGCGGCTACTTTTTAAGTCCACACAATCGTAAAAAGTCCACTTATAAAGGATCCACAGTGAGAAAAACAATGCAAATATTATGTAAATTGAGGAAGTTTTTTCGAGCGAGCGCCGGCGGCCGGGGATTGCTAACTTCGCGTTAATTTCTACTGTAGCGCGGTACTGTGTACGTAATTTTGTATTACGACTATATTTACATTAGAAACTATATTTAAGCTACTGTGAAATTGAGATTTAAGAAAAATTTATTGTAAAACTATGTGTTAACTGTAACGGGAACCTCCGGGATTTTTCATTTTACGTCTAAGTTCACGGAAATTAAGTTTTAATTAATATATAATGCGAATAATGTAATGTCTTCAAGCAAGATTATCTCTATCGACCGTGTTAAGCGAGATAAAGCGTAAAACGCGAAAAAAAAAATAACTAAACACTTTTCAACTCCATTCTGGATACAAAAACTCATAATGTCCAACAAAGAGACAGTAATAGGCAAAAAAAAATCAATATCTCACAAGTGTCATTATTTAGCAACCCCACACCACTCCACTTCGCCAAAACGAACAGAGAAATGATTTTCCTCGTGGATGGTGAGTGAGAGAGAGAGAAAGTACCCACCTGCTCGTCTACCGAGGAGGTTCTCGATTTTTCCAAACTGCACAATACTCAGTCCTTAGATGATGTCTTAATTAGATAACTTGAGGCCGGACTTAATTATAACTTCAAAGGTGTAAATCCTAAACAAGAACCACTAATTACTCGGGGCATCTCTTTCAGCCGCGGGTTAAAAGAGCTCATTCTTTTTATTTAATTTTATTCGTCCATTATTTAGTTTGAAGGAAAAATGAGGGTTGGTATCGAGGTTCTTGCCAAATGGGCTCCTTGTAAGCAAAATGTGCTAAGGTTACTTTTTAGTACCGAATATATTATAGGAGCTTCCCCTGTTTTACCACAATGCAGAGTAGGTATAGGGAACCTAATGTTAAGACATTCCTTTCCCTACCTTTCTTCTTGCATTTTGCTGCTCTGTCTTATTGACAGAGCAACAAAATGCAAAATGAAAATAATTCACTTTCCGAATAGTTTCCCATAGTTGTTGTGTCGACAGTTAGACACTGTGACCTTTGCACCACCGCCGCCCAATCTTATAAAATAATATGATACTTGAATAAGCTGATTCCTAAGTAGGTACGTATATTTCCTAAAATTCATTTTAATTTTTCGTTAAGAATTTAAGAAATCTTTTTTTTAACATTCTTCTCCTTTTATTAGTTTGATACAAAAAACAATCAAGAACGTTGTGACAGTATCCAATAATATAACTTTAAAATCAATAATACATAAGTTAGTACACTTTGCCTCAATTGAATCCAAATTAAATCTCCTTATAAGACGCAAAAAACATGTTTTAAGATATTAAACGTTTTGTGTTCTTGTTTCTTGAACTTCTTTTAAATATTCGCTTCGTTTTAAAACCCTTTTGCTTAAAAATAATACTTGGTCTTTTTAAAGATTAACGTAAACAGACATATTCTATGTTTTTTAAATATAAAACAACTTAAATAAAAGTTATTTACGATACATATATTATTTAAGCAGATTGTACAACTGGCGGCGGTTAATTCCGCTATCCAATAGGTCTGTAAATAAATAAGAAATATAAGACTAACTCTAAATTTTTACTATTACTCTATATAACTTACAAAATTAAAGATACAAAAAGTCAACTACGCAGTAATTTTGGCAATTATTGTCATGCATCAGACACCCTACGCCTTATAATCGTCCATTGTTAGAAGATCTTCTAACGCCTTCTTATATTTTGGAACCTCATATTATAATCCTCTTACTATGTATACAACATTTAGTAGGTACTACTAAACTTTTTACCTAGACGACATTAACTAGACTTTTTACCTAGACGACAATTACGAAAATTTACATAATTTCTTATTGTTTGAAAGAGATACTGGAGGATAGAGAGACTGCTAGCACATTACTGCAGGACCAACAATACTAACATTTTTATATTCATTGATAAAAACTGTTTATAACGACCTACTTACTTTAATTTTATTTAGACATAGATTGCTAAGTAATGTTTATATTTGCGCATCTTCCATACAAAGGCAGATAGAGCGATTTTTGCTTATATAAAAATCTAATAAACCTACCTAACTGTAAATTCTCAAAAGTATCGAAATTTGTCCTTCATATATTCCAATGACACAAAAAGGGAGGCCAGCCTATAGTGGATTATGAAGGGTGACCAGCACACGTGCTGGGGACGCCTAATGAAGAGGGGCGTGCAGCCCCTGGGTAAAGATTCTTCTGTAACGGACGCGTACTATTGTCTTATAATTTATTATATAAATTGTACTACGATTGTGTGGGTAGTCCACAAACGTAAAATTCCGTTTTTCCATTTCCGTACAAAATTCTGGAAACCTCCTCTTAGTGTTCCTTTACACTCCCCAAGGGAACTATATGCCCATATTTGTTAGCCACGTAGTTTTAACTGTGCAATGTTTATAAGACAGTAACAAAAGAGTTTTATATATTAAATTTTTAGAACAGTAAACAAAACTTAAGCGCAACTTCAAATCTCGCTACGTTTAATTTTTTATACGTTTTTTAAAAAAGTATTATTCTTTCCTAAGTAACTTAGGAAAGAATAAGAATAAAATTAATATGTATGTTCAAAATAGTTTTATATATGGATGCTTATATAAATTCTTAAAACAATTTGTGACAACAATTTTTAAGAATATATTTTTGTAAAATAGTCTAAATTAAGCCCTGATTACAGTTATTTTTATTTTTGTTAAACACGTTGTATTTGTAGTTGTTTCTGTATCTTGTCAGTCACTCAGTAACGAGACAGCTTATAATATATAGATTATAAATCAATAAAAATCTTACCTTATATAGCTTCAAGGGTAACGCCAACCTTAACCTGGAACAAATAAAAAAAATCGTTATTGAACCATACATTTTTAAATATGATTTAAGATTTCTTAGTATAAAATTCATAAATTTATTACGTTTTTCTTTGGGGGAAGAACACTGAGAAAAAGTGAAAATTTTATTTAAAAAAATATTTTTGACGTTATGTACAGCTTCATGCTTTTTGCATACTGCAGGGTAGACAGAGGAAAGCTATTGTAAAGTACTTCGTTTCCACGCACCGCTCAATCTTCGATATGGCGTTCGTCTTAATTGGCGGAATTCAACCCTGCCTTTGGCCCAACATTTTGTCTTACTACCAAAACGAGAATAAGAAAACAATTCATTCCCCCGAGTGGGAACAACAAAGTTGAATAAAATTTATTGCAACATGAAGGTAAAATAACAAAACCTAAAAGTGACTTAGGTTTCCTAGCAATATCAAATACAATTTTCTGTTCTAGATCGATACCGTGAATGTGGAAAATCCACCAGCGACAGCTGATTTATAGAGGTTATTAATGACCTTGAAGGACAAATGAAAGAATCGCACTGTATCGCCACTTACCTCAATTACAGTGGAATAAGAAGTTGCACTTAAAGTTTTATACATATATCGTAACTAGATTTACTTAAGTTACTTTTGATTTTTCTTTTGTGAAAAAATCTTTCTCACAGAGAAAAAGAAGCCGCTTATCTATTTTTTAGGGTTCCGTACATCAAAAAGTGACAACGGAACCCTTATAGGATCACTTTGTTGCACGTCTGTCCGTCTGTCAAGACCATTTATATCAAGATGGCGTGGACGTATCAAGCTAACATTAATATAATATTTTCAGGTCTTTGGTTCTTGAAAAAAACAATAAAGCTTCTAAGTCAACGCAATTAAAAGATACGAGCATTTCTTCATCGATTTTGCTGCAATTTGTATGAAATTTGCCGCGTAATCAAAACCTATAGAGTGCTTAATGTGGACCTACAGTTCTGAAAATTTGCATGAAGTAAGAAGTTATGATACAAATAAAGGAAAAAATCTGAAAAGTCACATTTTAAAAGTATTTCAAATAAAAAAATAATTACAAACTTGTATTTGTATTTCATTTGATAAAATGAGGGGATATTATGTTAATGATTTGTGTAATTTATCCTACACAATTACTACCTACCTTGCAATTCATACAGCGTGGGCTTACTTTTATTAAATTATCAATATATGTTTCATAAAACCTCATTAGAAAATAAAATATACAACACAATAAACCATTTAAAAATGACGCCTTCAAATGAGTCGCGCCTCGAGCTAGGAGGAGTAGCTTATTTTCCTTAGCCGAGATAACAATAGCTTATTGAATGAAGAAATCTTAAAATGTTATACAAAGAAGTAAGTAGAAAAAAAAGAAATAAGAAAAATATCTCTTTACTATTCTATTGTATGTACAATATATTTTAAAAATGCTTCTTATGACATGTATTAACGTGGCGCATTTAAAAAATTTAAAATCCAAGCTGGAAGGGTTCTGTATCATTATCAAAAAAATCAAATATCTATCTCGTAGTTCATGAGAAACGGATGGATATACAGACAAATAGTTATTTCTATTTGGCCACGCGGGTACTACCGCATGATATATATAGCGTTACATACAACTTCTATAAAAAAAACAACATTAATCGTGCGAATTTTAATCGTAGCAGCACACATTAAAGTAACGAAATGATTAAAATTTCTTGTAAGCCTAATTACTCGAGATCGTTCGCGTCTATTCACTCCCGGTGCCTTGCCGCCTGCGGAGTATGGAGACACTAGCGCCTGCCAGCTACCTCATTCTTTAATTACTAATGCCTTTAATGAAATACACGTTTCAAATTATATTTTTAGCTTACATTTTAGTGTCGAAGCTTTGCCTCGTGCGCCCTTTGAGTGACGTCTCAAAGTTTATTTGCGTTAATTTAAGCTCCCTCGAACAGAGCTTTTACGCAAGTATGAAAATTAAAAATTATTTTAAGAATAGAATTTTTTTCTCTTAAATGTTTTTTTTTTAAATTAACCTTACGTTTGCGTTAATTTACGTGGTTTTAAAGAAGATCGTGAGTGTTTTTTAAATTTATGATTTATTTAATAAACGATTGAGCTTTGTGTACCGTAGCACATGTAAGCGCAAAATTAGATTGCTATATTGTAGCAGCATAGTGTTTTATCCCTCTCTTGACATTTCGTGCCATGTGGCGGAAATAAACGCCGCACTTTGGCTTGCTTAGAAAATAATCAATTTAATCATGATTAAAAATAATAAATATTAAGAATTACATTGATTTTTCTTTCCTTCAACCTATAAATAAACTCTTTGGAAAACTCTTGGAAGAGTAACACCCTGGTGTCAAAACAAGACACTGGACGCCTACATTTAAGATATTGTTTTCTTAGTCGTTTAACTCAATGGCGAACTGTAAATTCGCTTGTAAGGCAAACTTACCAGAGCATGAAAATAAATCATTCCCTCGAACACTGTAAGAACTCCAAGCCAGCACGCGTACAGTCAAATGCTGTTCCACTGCGCTATGTTGGCATTATTTTGAATTTTAAAGTAATCTAAAAACGCCAGAGAATATCACAAAAGATCAAATATAAAACATAATTCTAGTTTCATTATATTATAAAGCTATATTATGTTATATCTGTTAAAATGCATAATATTTTTCATCAACAAAGTAATAGAAAAAATATTAAAAATTAAATAAAATGTGAACATAAAACTAGCTTATGAAAAGACGGGTAAAGTAAAAAGGCGCGCGAGATGTATTTATTCGCAATTAAATATATCTTGTGTGTGTATACGTGTATGTGTATACGTATGTGTGTGTGTGTGTGTGTACGTTTATAACTGAATGTGTGTTTAATTCGCCGGTCCTAGTCGCGGATCTCAAGACGATGCCGAGGCGTGATTCCAAAGCGAGTTGCAATTACCGCACAACGACGTTAATTAAAAGCTTTCCCCCCTTCGTCCCCCGCCCACCCCCCACTCGCTCTAAACTAGCCCTTACAAAAATTTGTTTTAATTAAAAACACTTCTATTTTTCGTTGTGGATTTCGAATTTTTAACGACTGTCCCTCAGACTGTAAACCTTTTGTATAGGAACTTTAATGAATCCGCAAATCTACTTGCAATAGTTTTCTTATGATTTTTTACCTTTTTAAACGAATTTAAGTAAAGTTTTTGTGTGAGTGTTTGTTGCGAGCGTTCATTAAAATGGGAACGAAAAAGACAAGTAGCGAAACGCAGAGGTGAGCTTTTTAGACTTTTTCTTTTGTAGACCTACATATTTAGCGGACAATGGAGTGATTTCACAATTAATTTATTATTTGCAGCAGCTTTACTGTTTTGTCCCGTAGCAGGCTTGATAGAGAAATATTTCGTTACAAACGTATAAAAATTTAAACGTAGCGGGATTTGAACCTGCACCTCTTGGAAACCATCCAAGCGAAACTAACTATAAGCCTAATATGTTCTCATCGAGCTACGTACAACTAATTGTCAATACATCTCTGAAAGGAGATTTTTACAAATTTCCGCTACCCAAAGATAAATACTTAGAATTATCATTTGGCAAGAGGGAGAGCTGCTTTTTATGAAATATTTTTAAAATTTTTGAAGTGCTATTCCACACTTAAGAATGAAAAATAATATTTTACAAACGTATAAAAATTTGAACGTAGCGGGATCGTTGCACTTTCTTTACAGACAGACACTACCCAATTGCGGACTCATATTATGTAAATATATACATACTCTTAATAAATACTTTCAACAAAAAAAAATG
This sequence comes from Heliconius himera, assembly GCA_021202915.1. NCBI lineage: Eukaryota > Metazoa > Arthropoda > Insecta > Lepidoptera > Nymphalidae > Heliconius > Heliconius himera. Next base: position 433,815 of record JAJHJA010000427.1, read on the forward strand.
TAAGTCTGCAATACAATCACTACGATTCAGTTGCGTCAGTCGCAAAAAAAAGACAGAGGTATAAAATAAGCTCGAAGCAATAAAAGGGTGAAGTTATCAATTGAAGCCGCCTGGCGGGCCGCCAGCTTACCATTGATTTACTATTATACCTACAAATAAATTCACTATGAAATACTTGTGCCGAAGTAAATACATAAATTCATTTTAATAGATACCACCGTGGCTCAGGAGAGCTGTGGCTGTAATGGGGGTGGTTGTAGGTTCGATCACCACTCGAAGAAATTATATTATATTTCATTTCATAGCTCTGGTAAGGCAAAGCGCGGCGTAGAATTTTGCCACTTAATACGCAATGTCCCGAATTCGGGCGTAAAGTGATGAACGGAGAGTCTTAACCCTTGGTTCTCTGCCTAACTTGTTAAGCGAGATTATTAAAACTGATAAAATTATAATTTCTATTTTTTTTTATTTATTATCTTTACCTATTGTTATGCGCGATATTTAAATGATCCATCCCAGTAACGAGACAATGGAATAAAACATGCAATTTATTAAATTCGTATATTTATTTATGCCTGCAATTAAAACGAGTATGAATCCACTACTGATAATTTATAGTTGACGTAAAAGCTGTATGGGAAAGTTATTAACCTTTATGATTCATTTACGTATGATTCATTATACATTTTATTCGTGGATTTAAAGAGATATAATATAATTATAGAAATGAGAGGAGAATGGGAAAGTAGGTTAGGTCATATGCAAATCATTCGTTTCAAGCAGCGTCAGGCAGATCTTGACCTCAAGCATGACGAACTGAAGATCCATCAGTAGTGCGCCATTCTATATAAACTTGTAAACTGATTCCGGTGTGCTGACGCGCCCTCTACGAACATGGGAGTTCGCTGTGAGGACTGGCCATGTACGATATGCTTGGAAGCAGGAATTAAATGTAACAGAAGTGGCTGACAACTGAATTCGGCCTAAAGCACCACCATAATTATTTAAATTAATTTAGAAACACTTAAAATTAATATTTGTTCAAGTTATTTTTATTTTAGCATCACACTGTATCCTGCACAGGTTAGGGGGAAACCTAGTGTTAAGACACTGCGTTCTCATTAAAACACTTCCGTTCTCTATTTTCCGGTGAGTTCTGGAGGCATTGCGTTTTGTGCGGCGAAACAAGCCGCGCTTTGCCCCATCACCAGAGCAAGGGAAAAGATATTAAATTATCTCGAGTAACACAAACTGTCGTATTTACAGTCACACGCCCATGTACCACCACTGATCTTTAATTATATTTAAAGTACTTAAATTTAAATATCCAATAAAATCGAACATCAACCCACGTCGTCGTCATCATCTTCAAAACGTAGATAGAAGAGATATATGCCAAGGTGCAATTATTCTCTCATATTCATAGCAAAAATATTAAGAGACATTTTTTTACGATATTCAATAACTCTTGACATATTTATGAAGACTGCAGAAATATGAATTTCAATTATAGAGACAGAATGAGCTTAATTAAGCACCTGCTCTGACAACTTTGTTAGAGCTCTGTACTTGCGAGCATACTTGATGTTGAGCTGAATTATATTAACGTAAATAGCGCATGTCCGTATCATTGTCTTTATTTTATTAGCAAATATTATCATAAAAAAAATATGTACGGTAATATAGTGTTAAGACACTCTTTTTCCCTAAGTTTCGTTCAATTTTGGAGATAATGTGTAGTGAAAGGCGGAACTCAACGCCGCATTTTGTCGTGTTACCAGAGCGCAGAAACAATATCAATTCAATTACAATTTTAAAGCGAAAACGTTAGTTTGGTTGACCGCGCTAATCCCTACTGGTTCGAATTAAAAATATTTTATTTTGGACAGATCGTATTTATCGATCAATCCTATAGAATATATTACATCACTATAATTGATTGCCTCTTAAATTGCATTGCGACGACCTCAACCTTGACGGTCTCTTATTAAGAATTATTTATTTATTACCAGGCTACTGGTTACTACACATTAAATGTGAGTAAACAAAATAATTTACAGCTTAATTTTATTTGCCTACCTAACTAAAAATTATTGCATACATTATAAACAGAACTGTATTGTTTAGGGTTCTCTACCTCAAATAGGAAAAACGGAATCCTTATGGGATCATTTTGTTGCCCGTCTGTCCGGCTCTCAAGATCATTCATCTCGAAACCACCTAGAGCTATTAAGCAGAAATTAATATTAAATATTCAGGCTATCGTTTGCACAAAAAAAATCTATCTTCTAGTCAACGACAATTTTATGTACATTTTATGACATGTAATTAAAACCTGTAGGGTACTTCCCGTCGACCTATGAAATTTGGCATGAAATGAGAACTTATGATACAAATAAAGGAAAAAATCCGAAAAATGATAATTTCTTGAAGATAGAAAAAATTAATAACATATGTACTTATGTTTGTAGTTAATGTCACACAAAATGATGCATTAATTTTACTCGCAAATTTAAGTTTGTCAATTTTTATACGATATACATATTTCCCATTGACCTACAATCCCAAACTAAGGAAAATCCCGGTAAATGAGTCCAACCCCATTTTACTGGTGTTTTTTTTTTTCACTAACGCTAAAGGAAACAAAGGGCCTAAAATCAACTGTGGTGTTGTCTCCACAGCATCCCTATATCTCATTTTCATCTCATCTAAGCTAAGCTAGGGCTAGAGATTTAGTTAAATATTAAAAATCCTCGGACAAATTATAAGATCGTTGTATTTTCGCGAAGGAAAGTTACCGGGAGATTGTGAAAGAACGGCAAATGAAGAGCCAACTAAATATTTCTTTAGCCATTCCTGTTTCCTAAGCTTGGTACTTGGTTTTACTTGGTACCCACTGTAAATAAATTTACGGTATATAAATATATGAAAAGTTATTTGTAAGACTGCGTCGTAGTGGTACGTACGTACATACGATGATTTCGAGTTCGTTTCCCGGTTGGCAATTTTATTCCCGACTGCTAAGGAAGGTAAGTTATGTTTTTCGCGCGTATCTTGTATGTATGTAACATTCTTTATTACCTCATATCGCCAGAACCGCTGAACAGATTTACATAATTGAGGTATCGTTAGATTTGTATTAGCAGCCCAAGTATTCTTAGATAGGTGACGTTAAAAAAAATCAACCATGGCGGCTGTGGGACGCCATTGCACTTAGTAAAAAAAAATATTTTCGTTTCGAATACCACAATATGGGTATCAAATTCAAGAGCTTAATACCAGGATTTCAAAAAGGTATATCATGATTATCATTACCATAATGAATTAACGACTGTTAATCCTAATAAACTATTGGGCTTGTTTATTTTCTTTTTAGTTTTATGCAGTCGGGGTTTTTGTTTTTATAAATATTTTTTTATTTATTTTTACAAATATTGTCAACAAGTTGTATTTTCAATAAAATTTTAAATTTATAAATAATATATTGTTTTAGATCCGGTTTCATCCTTTAAGACTATTTAATAACAATAACGAATATTTCTTATATGTAAATCAGTATTTTAACTTTCCGCCTATTTAGGGATATAAATGTATGCTTATATGTACATATATTGCATTTAATGGAATGCTGAACTGCGCTTTACCAGACCAAAACAACAAAAATGTTTAATATTTTTTAAGACTACGTCGCAGCAATACAATATTCTATTAAATATGAATTTTAATCAAAATCATCGAGAATCGTCTAGACAAATGGCTTCTACTTGGAATTTACTTTGCATCACAAACAAGATCCTGGGCTAATATAATGTAAATGAAAATTTTCTTTTGTTCGCTCAAGATATAAGAGAGCTACTAGAGACACAGATATTATGAATCTTTTATATTCTGTATTTGTGCGGAGGTATTTACGTTTTTCATTAAACTTCATCGTAATAAAACAATAATATCTTTAGTGTGGTTTTTTCTTTACACTGTTTTCGCTTTTTGTAAGGAATAGTGGAATGAGAAAATGTAGTGGTATGTAATTTTCTTTTCAATTTTCTGCTTATTTTAAAGGCTGTATCATCTCCGTCACAGAAGAAACTGTTGTGGCGCAGCGGTATAACGTCTGACTGTTAATGTAACGGTCGTGACTTCAATTGGCACTCGGGAGAATTATTTACTATTATTTTTTTGCTCTCTCGGTGTAGGCCTCTGCTTAGCGGGGTAGGCAACCTTCGGGAAGAACCTACTTTTAAAGCACTCCGTTACACACTTAACACCCAATTTTCTAGGCATAGTATTGCATTTGGCGCCCGAAATCAAGGAAACCCTTTGTCAGAGTAGGCAAATTAAAATAATTCAAATTACAGCCCTGAGTGGGCATCGAATTTAATACCATCACGTTTACAGCCAGACATTGTCTCAGTACGCCAACACGGTCTCTCAATAAAGTAATTTTAACATATTTATAAGTATTATCTTTTACATTCAAAGTAAAATCAAGTGCACGCTCGCGTACAAAATATTCGTGCTTTTCCGTTTTGCTAAAAGCTTTTATCTTCTTATTTAGACGTTTACTTATGTTACGACTATAATATAAAATCAAATCAGCTTCACGCTGTATCTCGCACACAGCAGGGTAGGCAGAGGGAACCTAGTATTAAGACACTCCATTCCCCACTTCGCCGACTTCTGGAGGCATTGCGTTGTGAGTGGCAGAACTCAACCGCGTTTCGCCTCGACACCAGAGCGAAAAATATCACAATGGCCAAAAATGCAATATATGTATACTCTTATATACATATATTGCATTTTTGGCCATTGTGACTATTGTAAGGCAGTGGGACAGTGTCTGGGTTCCATCTCCATGTAGAAGTAAATTATTTTATTTGCCTGCTCTGTCAAGACAAAACGCTTCGTTGAGGGATGTGAAAATGGAAAACGGGTTATTTAACGCTAGATATTCTCTGCTTCCCTTGTTTTTAAAACGTATATCTTTAAAAAATATACTGTATTTCTATTATTACTATGGCACAGTTAGAACTGAATGATCATTTTCAATGAAATTTTTGATATTAATTTATGTTTATATCCATAAAAATTAAAATTTGTTCAGTATGCATGATAACGCGCGGCAATGACAATCCAAATATCGGATCTCTGATGTTAAATATCTAGTTAGTTAGTGTAGTAGTCGAGGGAACAAGAGGGCGACTGTAAACGCAACAGTTACAGGTTCCCTCTGTCTACAATGGTATGTGCGAAATACAGCGTGATAACATACAAAGCTAACAATTTCTAACTCGAACTACGTGTCTGCAGCGTTTAGTTCAAATATACGTATATAAAAAAGTCATTGTGGCGATACCGCAACGTTACTGGACTCTCGATGGTTGTGGGTTTAGTATACACCACGAAGGTAAAGAAAGATTAAGCCAACTATCGTTAAAATAAACTAACACAATAAAACAATATTTTGTATAATATATTTTGCAAAATAAACACTTTTACTGCATTTACTCAATATGCCAATCCAAAAACAAAGGAAAATTTGTAATGGTGAATATAAAAATGTCATCTTTTCTAAAACCGCCTTTATCCGTACCTTTTCAACAGTCATGAAATATTGCTTGAAGCTTAAATCGAATCTCGATACACATCAGATGACTGGGATTCCCTTCTATATTACAACGGTATCTCTTAATGAAGTTTGTTAAAGCTCCCCGTGATATATGGCTCGGGTCAGTTAGCTTTGTTGTTTGTAGTACCAGGGAATTAAAAACCAGTCAAGTGCGAGCTGGATTCGATCACCGAGGATTTCGTAACAATTTGAGGAACGTTAAAGTGCAACTTATAAACATTGACAAAGTTTGTGGGCAGTGTGTGTAGTGTGTAGGGCACTTAACTTGTATTAAATTAACTACAAATTTATACTAGTTTTTAACTGTAATATAAACAATGTGCATTTGGATTTTCCTTTCCAAATGCACAACGTTTATATTCCTTCATCCTTTCCTTTATTTGTAATGCAGCTTTCACTTCTCACTTCGAGCCAAATTCAAAAAAGCTGAAGGTCAACGGGTAGTACCGTTTTGGTTTGATAATGCGGCGAATTGCATACAAAATGAAACAAGACCGACGCATAAATGTTCGTATCAGTTCATTGTTCCTAAGCTTTTTGAGTTGCAGAATCCTAAAATATGAACATATGGGTTATGTAGATGCGATTGTAGTGCAGTGTCCTCCTGTCTGTACTCATTATGGTTGTGGATTCAATCCCTATTCTGGGTATTATGGATATTCTAGGTATTTTTTGTAGGTATCCGACTCTCGGTAAGCAATGTCTCGATATTAAGGGAATTAGGAAGGATTAGGAAGACCAGAAAATAGTTGCTTGATGATTAAAAAAACTATATATTTTCGTGTGTAAAACCTACTAGATCTATTTATTTATTTTTCCCGACTGCTAAGGAAGGGTAATGTTTTTCGCGCGTATCTTGTATGTATGTAATATTCTTTATTACCTCGTATCTCCAGAACTGCTGAACGGATTTACATATTTGAGGTATCGTTAGATTTGTATTAGCAGCCCAAGTGTTCTTAGATAGGTGACGTTAATAAAAAATAATCATGGCGGCTGTGGTACGCCATTGGACTTAGTGAAAAAAAAAAAATTGTTTCGAATACTACAATATGGGTATCAAATTCAAGAGCTCAATTTCAGGATTTCAAAAAGGTATATCATGATTATCATTACCATAATAAATTCTAACAAAAAAAGGAAAAATAAAAAAATATTTGTAAAAACAAAAACCCCGACTGCATCAAACTAAAAAGAAAACAAACAAGCCCAATAGTTTATTAGGATTAACAGTCGGGACCTATAAGTAATTGTTCAATCAATAAAATCTTTACCAGGAACCTCGCATAATTTAAAGAGGTCCCGACTTTTAATCCTAATTAACTATTGGGCTTGTTTGTTTTCTTTTTAGTTTGATGCAGTCGGGGTTTTTGTTTTTACAAATATTTTTTTATTATATATAATTTTCCACCCACAACAAAACTCGGCTTTAAGTTCCGCCACTCAACACGCAATTTCTGTCAATTGCAACACTTACACTATATACGTGATACAACGTGAAAGTATTTTTTTACCAGATCTCAATTAAATTTGTCAAATAATCAATTCTTTATTACATAGTTACAACAAAATTTTAAAATGCAATATTTTACTCCAGAAATTGATTTCCAAATGCAATTGGGGAGACGCCGCTAATATAAAGGGTGAGCTACCGTGTACCGGTAAGTAACCTGATGCGGCAGCGTGAGGTGCGAAGTAATAAACACAGTGCCGCTCCACCTTGCGATCAATTGTGAGTACTTATATTAACTGCGTTTCCTATATTACGTTAAATTTTTAGATTACATTATTATCTCTTATAATATAGTTAAGATTCAGAGTTTATTAGGTTCTAAGTGGCTACGGTAACGGCGACCGCAGGTACCCACTGTACCTGCGGTCACATCGAAACGTTTAAAGTAACATATTCTATATCCTATCTCGCTAAGTGACATGTCGAAAAAAAAATGTTTTTCAAATCAAACCAGTAGTTCCTGAGATTAGTGTCATGTGTCATACATAATCCAATTAATTTTGCCAAAGCTGGGCCTTAGTTCAAATAATTACACGATTAGCATTAACTTTCTCTACACAACCAGTATAAAAAAATCATTGGTTTTCAAACAATATCAAAGGTATGTAAAATTAAAACAGATACTACAAAAATTTTCCTCAAAAGGAGCGATAAACTCTATAAGCATTTACAAAAAGCTTCATTTACAGCTAGTAAAAGCTCACAAGGTAAGCTTCACCGGGGGTGAAAGGAAACCCAATGCGGCCGTACCAAGGTGTGAAGTAATACACACATTACGCCCCCCGGCGTCGGCTCCGGTTACCGATCAATTGCGGGCGTTATTCACTCTACATCTTGTATGGGTATGGCATTTTTATGAGAGTCGACTATGAGTGAGAGCTTTCTAATGTTTAGTGTTTTAATAATTACACTTTTGCGTATTGATAAGTATATAAGAAATAAAATTAAATGACGTTCAACAAACTATGCATGTAAGTTATTTTGAATATTTCTTTTGAATAATAATATAATATTTTTGTATTTTATATGAGGTTAGGTTGTATTCAATTTGGCGGATGTTCATATTTGTAAATATTTTTGTTTCTATGATGTAGAATAAAGCATGATGATAACCTACGAGTGTGTGTATATCTGTAGGCACAGTGCGCAATGCCTCTATTAAGTATTTTTTTAGAAATATGTCAAACGTTTAAATACGTTTCTAAAGTATTATAAGTATTATTCTTATCTCGGTGTGCAGTAACACTTTAAAAAAAAAATCTCTTAAATATAATTTCGACATCGTAACAATAATTTACGCGCTTTGTATCGTTACAGAGTGAGAAAATTATAATAATTGACAACCGAGTAGAAATGGAACCCACAACCATCGCGTTTATAGTCAGATTGGTAGAGCACCACTGCGTCACGACAGCCTCCTATATAAATAATGGAGAAAAGACATAAAAAATATAAAAGAAAATAAAAAAAAACTATCATTAAGAAACCATCTGCCTACATGAAACAAAAAGGCCATGATAAAAAAATACATTTATATCAGTTAAAAAACATCAAAACCAGTTCTCAAAAGATTTTCCAAGGAGCCCTCACAATGTGCGGCGTATTTAAAGTACAGAGGTGTAGAGCGCGCGTATGAAAATATGAATTATAATAAGTAAGGGTGCGAATCCGGCGGGGGTAAGTGTCGGGGAAGTGGCGGTGACGTGCGAGTGATACTGACAAATAACTATATAACTATCATATATACGAGTATATGTATATAGCGTCTTTGCGTAGTGTAAAACAAACATTTCAGCACTGATGTACGTCTTCATTTTTCGAATTATGCAACGGATTTTAGTACGTTTTTCTCTAAAAGAAAGGGTGAACAATTCATTTATTATAATAATAGAAAAAGTTATAATAATAGAAAAAGCGCCAAAAATAACATAGATTTGTAGACGTGATATGGAAAAAAATATTTAACGAAATAGAATAAAGAAATAGAAAGCATTTTCACAAGCAAGGTCCACAGAGCTGAAGCCGCGAGTGAAACATAGTAAGTAATAACTGTATACGCCATAATAGCCGATATAGTATACGAGTACGTATACCGATATAGTAAGAACGATTATTTTAGAATATGGTTTTATAAAGCGCGGCTTTCTACCACCCAGTAGTAGACTCTGGGAATGGTGACAGTTATAATGAAAATTACTGCCGCATATAGCAACCTAGTGTTAAGACATTCCGTTCTTCACTTTCCGCCGAATTTTTGAGGCATTCGCGTTTTGCCTTGTTATCAGAGCAAAGAAATGAAAATATATCAGCTTAGGTAAATAAATCAGCTTCACGCTGTATCCCGCACAGGGAACCTAGTGTTAAGACACTCCGTTGCCCACTTTCTGCCGAATTGGCAGCACTCAACGCCGCGCTTGTCCTCGACACCAGAGCGAAGAAATGGAAATATAAATTTAAGTAAATATTTCATCTCCTCGAGTGGGGATCGAACCCACAACCAGTCGGTTTTACAGTCACACTTTGTGCCACTGCGCCACGACTGGCCTCAAAATATAAATATATTATAATTAATCGGCCCCATTCTATATCATAACAAAGAAAAAAAAATACTGTCGACAAAAAAAATCTTTATTATTTAATATTTTAATACACCTAGTTTCAAGTAGAAATTTACAAAATGTCGACTTAATAGTTAACAGTGCCAGCTATCACCCCTTTATATTTGTGGCTGGTTAAGTTTTGATTGCCGCTATAAAGTGTCGCCGAGGAGTCTTTACAGCAGTAGGTAATATATAAGTATTGTTTACGAATGTTGTAAAATTCTTATCGACAATGTCTTTTTCTGTTGAACTTACCTACTATTAAATAGTTGACATGTAATAAAAACATCGATTGGACTTTTATTGTAGTTATCAATATAATAAATAATATTATATTAATATTAGTGTTAAGACACTGTTCACCGCTTTCCACGTGAAATTGGGACACTGTGTATTGAATGATGCACACAAATCCACATATGTTTTAAGTTAATGAGAAAAATAAATAAACACACAATCAAATCGCGGCGTTGAATTCCACCACTCCATACGCAATGCCTCGAAAACGTAAGCTAAGTGGGAACGACCTTCTACCCTGGAACATGCGCGATACAGCGTTACGCCAATGAAAAAGAAACCTACTACGATCGCGCTTACAGTCGAACGCAGTCCGCCTGCGTCACTGTGGCCTAAATTATTTGCGAGATTATAGTATATGCAAATATTTCATCAGTTTGAAACAAAGTTCCATATTGGTTTTGTTATACAACACGCAATCTCTTTAACGTGGTTTGGCTATCGTCATTAGTACTAGTATAATGCGTAGCTGTAGCGTCACTAATCTCCGTCGTCTTCTCATAACATAAAAATCAAGTTGCGGCGTTGAGTTCCACCATTTAACACGCGTTTTCTCGAAAAATAAACAGTGGGCAATAGAGTGTTTAATATTAGGCTTCCTTTGCCTCTCCTTCTACAATGCGGGATACAGCGTGAAGCTCAAAAATAAAATAAAAAGAACAAATAACAATAATAAACTTTTTCCATAATACGTAGCTGGATGTTGTAAATTAGTAGTAAAAGTCATACTACATGGGCATTACTCTTGATATATGAGGCTCAACAGTACTTTTACGCATATAGTAAATAAGAAATCTTATAGACCTTACCGCGCAGTTGGAGTGTCTCACTTAGCACGGTGTTCGTAGCTTCGATGTTCAGTTGAATATTTGTATCCATTTTTCTTCCTTATTTAAATAACATTTTTTTTATATCATATTACAAGTGCCCGAGGTAATTCTGAACGCAGGTTCGTCGGTATTTATGCAGGCCTTCGTTAATAAATCGAACCAGTAGTCCCTGAGATTATTTTAAACAAACTTTAGTTTGTTATTAAAAGTTATTAGTATATTAAAAGATTTATCTTTAGTTTTATAATATTAGTATAAAATCATAGACAATATGGACTTCGAAGAGATCATCTTCCTTAAGCACACACATCTTTTGCGACTTCAAATATCACGAAAGTATCGCTAATCGAAAGCTATACTACAATTTGATACAAATTACAACTTTACAACTGTATATAAGTACATACGTACAGACATACATATATAGTTATACACCCTAAAGTAATTGCAATAAGCCCCCATTTCAGGACCGATGCTTCCGTTGGCCGCCGTCTCCATGGCGACGGGGTGAACGACACCTGAACCTAATGCAACCCATCATTGCTGTAATAAAGTTGATATCTTTGTAAGAAGCTAACTGTGAACACACTGTATAATGTGGGTCGAGATTTTAGTACCTAGGTTGTGTATTTAGATTTTTTTATGATTACATTATATAAATAGATATAAAAGTATAAGAAAAGTAGTTAAAAACTGTACAGAGGAAAAAATATAATATATTTATGCAAATTTTAAAATAAATTTAATATTTCTTGTGAGAAAATTTAATAATTGAATAATGCTTACCTTATTTTTACGTCAAACAGCTTAAATCCTAAAGTCTTCCCTAAATTATAATAACAAATATACTATTGTTTACTAAATCTATTTATCTAAGCTTAACTTTAATCGTATACAATCAACAGGCACAGAAGTTACACAAAAGCACACAATACTCACAACAACACAGTGCTAACTATACGCAAAGTAAAAAATACACAAAAAACAGATATTTTATAAAAGAATGAAAGAAAATCATTCGCGTGCCGGTACATGTCAACGAATGCGACCGGCGCCTTATGTTCCGCGCGTGGAAAACAACACTTGCTAATTACTTGTGGCTATTCACATTTAAACAATTTTATACTCTAAGTCCAAGTATTAAGGAATATGTAAAATAAACAAACAGCAAAACTAACTTAGCGGTGGTATTCAGTTGAATTCATTTTGAAATTTTGCCGCGGAAAACTGGCTTTTCTCCTACCGATGTAAATGCCAATTTCCTTTCTACAATTTTACCTCAATCCAAAATAAACTTTAATTGTATGTATTAAGATGCAATTTCCATTTGCACACAATTCAGACAATGCGCCACGCAATGACGTTTCTATAAAGAGAGAGGGTGTTATTTTGTTAGGGGTGCGAACGGGACGGAAGGTCCCTAGGGAAGGTAACGCTAGGGGTGCATTCGCGCGTCTGAAACGCCAGGAAAGCTATAAAGAATCGATCTTCAAGACGCTCCGCAAAATTTACTAGTGTTTATTAGAGATATTGGTTTGTTTAACCCTAATTTTGTAATGGAGGTAAAATTTTATCATTTGCACTTTGGGAAAGTTTCTCTAACATTTAATGTTCGTTTTATTTAAATCGGCTCATAAATAATAATTATATATATTATATATAATAATATAAAATGTTTTGTTCTACAAAATTGCTAAAAAATAATTGTTATATTAAAAAAGCTGAAACTTAGATTCCAATGTATGGATATTGTCTATAAAACGGTAAAGCAGAATACGAAAGTAATTAGGATTAGTAAGCAATTAATTGTATAGTTCAAGCGGGCCAAGCCGCGAGTAGGTCGCTAGTACGTAATAAAAGTGGAAAATTCAGAGAACCTACGATACCCTCCTACATTCATAGATTTCGAAGCTGGCGCAAAGGGAATGCGAAATAAGGCAATCTTACACGATGCCGCGCTTTTAAATTAATACAGATGATTTTAACGGGTGGTTTTAAAGGCTTATAAACATTTGTTTTTAGTCTTTTATTTTGCTTAAAAAAACTGATAACACTACTGACATTCGGTCTGTACTCTTTTTTTCTATTTCAGCTTCACGCTGTATCCTGCATATAGCGGAGTAGGCAGATGGAATTAAGTGTTAAGACACTCTCCCACGTCTCCCACTTTCCACGGATTTTGATAGGCATTGCGTGTCGAGTGGCGGAACTCAACGCCGAGCTTTTGCCTTGGTGCCAGAGCAAAGAAATTAAACTATGAATAAATAATCATTAATCTCCACGAGTGAGGATGGAAACCCCTAGCGTCGCGTAACAGTCACACCCTTTGTCTTTGCGCCACGACAGCCTCTATCTTTTTTATTTATTTTTTATTTTAAACTAAAGCAAAGTGAACTAAGCTATCATCATCTATTTGTAATGAACACGATAGTAAACATAGTATTAATCCATTTCACATTTTTACAGATACGAATCCCGCGGTCTTAAATTCTAAGATATACTTAATCAGGGAACTCTCTATGAACTTAAAGTTGTATCAAGGTAGTCAGAGAATAAGGGGGTCCAGTGTTAACATATACCGTTCCCCACGCGTCGAACGTTGATGTTCGGCATTGGAGCGAGCTCAGCAAGGTATCAATCTGGCACAGTTGGGTATAACTGAGGGCTTAACAGTACGCCAGGCTATTTCGGGCGCTCGGTTGCTGGAGCTATCTGCTGCACACTCCTCGAAGAAGGCGGATGAGCTAGCGGAGCGGTTGCGGGTGGTACTAGATGGAGTGGCTGTGGTTACCAAACTTCGTAAGAATGCCACTCTAAAGTTATTAGGGCTTGACGACTCAGTCACCAGAGAAAAGGTGGTTAGCGCTGTTGTGAATGCTAGTGGCTGCACAGTTGACGCTGTTACAGTTTCCGATCTCCGCATTGGTCCCAGAGGCATGATGACAGCAGTGGTGCGATGCCCATGTGAATCTGCAGATATTATCGCGACTAAAGGCCGGATTTTAATATTCCCCTTTCAATTCTAGAAAGAGGCTCGGGATATGTCGTGGCAGAGTGGGGAGTATACGTCATAGTTGGTGTATACTTTTCCCCCAACCGCAGTCTGGCGGAGTTCGAGATTTTTCTTGACTCCGTCAGAGTTGCCGTTGCTCGTCAGTCGCCGAGATATTAGTGTTAAATGGCGGAAGTCTACTCCGCACTTTGTCTTATTACAAAAGCGAGCCGATTCCCGAATTGATATAAAACTCAAAACCTTTACAGTCAAATGTAACGCAGCTGTGTCACAGCGGTCTCTAAAAATTGAACTAAAGCGTGAACTCACATTTTTCAAAGACAGTTAAGAAGTAGCGTCGCGGCAGAATCGATGCAGACATGCAAAGGGAATGCGAGATGAGGCAATGTACGCCTGATTCAGAACTGGCACGCGGATACAGCTTAGTTCTGTTGTAGATAGTTAACTTTTGAACTTTTAGTTAAAAGCTCTCTCATATCTCGTCATGAGGCCTTTATAGTCGAGCTTTTTTTGGACTTGTTGGAATATACGAATATATGGCAGAGTTTTATGGATTTGTGTTTTTATGTTGTAATTTTATTTTATTTTTGTTACTTTATATGTATTGAATGAAATTGTCTTTGCGTTTTCAATGGGAGAATTAGTGAACAAACGTTAATATGTATGAATAAACCAATTTTAGCCTATCATATTTTAGGGCTCAAATAATTAAAATGAGGCCAGTCGTGGCGCAGGGGCAAAAAATGTGACTGTAAAATCGACTGATTTTCGGTTCGATCCCCACTCGAGGAAATGAAATATTTATTTACACTTATATTTTCATTTCTTCGCTCTGGTGTCGAGGCAAAGCGAGGCGTTGAGCTCCGCCACTCAACACGCAAACAACGGAAAGTGGGGAACGGAGTGTCTTAACACTAAATTCCCTCTGCCTACCCTGCTGTGTGCGGGATACAGCGTGAAGCTGATTTGATTTATTTTTAAAGTAATAAAAATATGTTTATCATGTCAATCATATTGCCTATCCTTTAGTTTAGCTTCACGCTGTATTCCGCAAATACCAGAGTAGACGGGGGGTGTGTTAACGCACTCTGTTGCCCTCGCACTGTCAATGGGCGGCGATTGAAAATTGTTTCAAGACACTGCGTGTAAAAGGGAGGAATCCAACGCCACTGCTTTTCTTGTTACCAGAACGAGAAAATAAAAAAAAAATCATTCCTCCGAACGAAAATTGAACTCACAATCAAATCATTGTAAAAAATCAACAATATAAAATTTTAAATATGCACTATAAGTCCAATTCAACCAATCAAATACACAGAAGTTGAAATCGAAACAACCTCGCTGTATACATCGAGTGCACCAAACCCCATACAGATATCAAAGAGTGCTTTCTCAAAGGTACAGCTAATTACCACATGGCTGCTACGAGCACTTCGTTACCGTGAAGGAATACAATGCTTTTTGCCTTTTCAATACGATCTTCAATGGTTTTAATGACAAATGAAAATGTCATGTTAGAATTGCATACCTATATATGTATGTATGTATGTGTGGATATGCGCAAAGTAAAACTCGTCTGCTTAATTTTGTCTGTCGTGCGTTTGAGTAGTCACGAATAGTGTTGTTTAGCCTGGTAGATAATTTTATTAGGTATTAACTAAAGGCTTAGATACCTATATTTATGTTATGTATCGAGAGAGTTTGTATAACTACTTTTATATCTCTCCATGACTCACTTTCGATAATGACAAACCCAAAGTGCGATTTACGCCGTGTTACGAAACCAAGGTTACAAATTCAGTTTTCAGTTTAAAAATATAATTCATTACTTTTAATTTATAATTTTTTTCTAAATAGTGGAAAATTAAAGAACAGTGCGCCTGCTTCGTGCCGACCATACCAAAAAAACTAAAATCTAAACTAACTTCACGCTTTATCCCTAGCGGGGTAGTCAGAGAGAACGGAGCGCCAAACCCTACGGTCTCTACATACCTCTTTCGCCTCGTCCACTGTCATGAAGCTCTTCATGCATGCCCCCCGGGGGGTCCTCATGCTTTTTACGTGACCTTCCTCCAGTATCTTTGATACTGTGTTTTCGAAGGTCAACCGAGGTCTCCCTCTCCCTCTCTTACCGCTCACTTTTCCATAATAAATCTTTTTTGCCATTCTTTCATCACTCATTCGTTCGACGTGCCCAAACCAGCTGAGCACGTTCTTCTTCATTCTCACCGTGACATCCTCTCTAGTACCTGCCATTCTGTGAACCTCTTCATTGCGGATTCGATCAGCTAAACTGACTCCGCCTATCCTACGAAGAAATCGCATTTCCACAGCATTCATCTTTCTTACATCCTTCTTCTGTAATACCCACGATTCGCTTCCGTATAACAGAGTCGGTACCAAAACTGCATTGTGTACGGCCAAATGCTATGCTGACGTTTCGCCGTCTCATCAATGCAGCTAAGGCCCAGTTAACCTTGTTACCGGCAGCAATACGCCTTTTCCCATCCATCGCGTATCTTCCATCTCTACTGAACATACTTCCCAAGTATACCACTTCATTCACTTGTTCTAATATCTTACCATTTACACTGATCTTGCATTCCGTCCTTTCTTTATGTCTTTCGACCATGCCACCATTAAAAATTCAGGACACGCCTTAATAGTTTTAAAACATAAGTACTATGCACTAATAATAAAAATTGGCTTCACCAAATTCAAACTGAAACCAAATAAATGGTAAAAGTGTGTCATGTGTACGTATAATCTCGGAGACAAAAAGTTAGTCGTTGCTTAAATAAGAAAATTTATGAAGTACATTACGAACTTCAAATAAAAAAAAAAAATCAGCTTCACGTTGTATCACGCACACAGGGTAGGCAGAGAGAACCTAGTGTCAAGAGACTCCGTTTCGTTCTTTTTTGGAGAATTCAGAAGGCATTGCGTGTTGAGTGTGGAATTCAACACCGCCCTTTGCCTTGACACCAAAGCGAAGAAATAAAAATATAAGTGTAGAGAAGAAATGGGAAATATGATTTTTCAATTAATATTTAATTTCCTCGAGTGAGGATCGAACCCACAACCGGTCGGTTTTACAGTCACACTTCGTGCCCCTGCGCCACGTCTGGCCCCTGGTAGTTTTCTTGTAAAGCGAAGCGTGGCTTTATGTTCCAACAGTACCTTTTTTAGCTTCACGCTGCATCCGCATATATTAGGATAAGTCCCCCCTGAACCTGCGAACCTAGTGCTCAGACACTCCATTTCCATTAATACACTTCCGTTTTCCATTTTCTTTCTCAAATTCTTAAGGCTTAGCGTGTTGAGTATCCGAACTTAAATTAACCTACTTACTCAAATTCGGGCAAAAGGAAGGATGTTTGATACCAAAATCTCTCTGCCCACTGTTATCTACAACAAAAGGTTTTTATACTTAATTGAATTATAATTAAATTGAAATCTGGAAATACGTGACCGTCACGCACTTTCATTGCAATCTCCAAACTAAGACTAACTATAAGTAGTTGTAATATAAGTAAAACTTAAAAAACGCATAAAGCATAGCTAGTAGCAGCAATAGTTTAAGTGGCCAGTCGAAACGCGGCACATCAAAGGCCTCGTAATGGCTTTTAAGCGGTCCGCGGGTGGGGGTGGGGGGAGGTGGGGGTCGCGGGTCGGGGGTGGGGGTGGGGGTTGTACTTGAAGTAGTTAGGGCGAATTGTTGCGTACACTCGTTTTTTGTTTGGGGCTCGTTGTCTAATGAAAGTCACTTGTGTGTAGAGCCGCCGATGGGTCGGAAATGAATCTCAGACTGTTTGATATCGCGAATGCGTGGGACTTGTACTATTTTTATGTGTGTATGTTGTATGTATGTTGTATGTATGTACTCGTACTTCAATATAATTTCTCTTAAGCCATGCTTTCTGTGGTGTGGTTGTGTTTAACTTGGTTTTGCTGTTGTGATGTATATTGCTAAACTACTACTAGCTTCACGCGTTATCCCTAGCGTGATAGTCAGAGATTGCTAAACATTGTAATATAAATATTGTGAGAGTTTTAGTGGTCGCAGGGGCCACTGTAAACGCTACCGGTTGTGGGTTCGATTACCACTTGAAGAAATTAAATATTAAATATTTTCTTTTTCCTCGCTCTGATAAAAGCGCGGCGTTAAAATTAGAAGAAAGTGAGGAATGGAGTATCTTATCGGGATCAAAGTGTTTTCACTCCAGGTTCCCAGGTTCCTTCTGCCTACCCTGCTTTGTGCGGAATACAGCGTAAAGCTAATAAAAAATATTATATCGATTACAGATTATTGATGAATAATAGATAATTATTAAATACATATATCGTCGATCATCAAATACAAAATATTCTTTAAAACAGAGCTTTGCAAGTGCATTTGAATCTTTGAATAAACTTAAAGCTACCACCGACTCCGAGGGCAGTTTTGCTGACAAAGACCGACAATAAGCTCAATAGTTGCTCTTCTTATTATAAATATTACAAATTTATTATATAAAATATTAATTTAAATAAAAATAAAATATTTAATATTTTCATTTCCTCGCTCTGATAACGAATCAAAGCGCGGCGTTGAGGTCCGCCGTTCAATATGCAATACCTTCAGAATTCATTGGAAAATAGGGAAACGAAGTGTGTTAATGGGAACGGAGTGTATTAATATTAGGATCCTAGGTTTTCTCTGCCTACCCTGCTATAAGCGGAATTCAGCGTGAAGCTAAACAAAAAGAAATTAAAAATATTTTAATGAATGAATGGTAATAAATTTTAATTTAATGAAAAAAAATATTTCACTTAACTCTTTTTTTATATTATACAAAATAATGAAAATTGAGTGACAATAATTCATAAAAGTATGCAATTTATAATCGATGTTGTTTTATGGCGTCATCACGTAAAATTATCGTCCGTAAGCCGACTTTACAGATAATCAGTTGATTTACTTTTAAGTTTTGTTATCCAAAGGATTTTTGCAAAAAATATAAAATTTCATTATTTTACAATATTCTAGAGCATTTTCCAATAATGAAGAACGAAATTAATATTGTTTTTTTTAAGTGTATAAAGAAAGCTTTATAAATTACTAGCCACATCTTTGTTTGAAGTCCACTCAAACAAAGACCACTAAGACATACGTCTTCACGTCAGTCGAAAATCCCGCCTTTCCCTTTTCCATGGGAATTTCGAGACTTCCTCTCCTAGTGACCTCCTAGATTTCCTAACCTTACCTATCTTTATTTACATTCTAAATCCGTGGTTTCGTTTCCGCATCACTCACTTATTAACGAAAGAGATATGCTTATATATTGATAAGGAGGCTTCGCCCCCTGCTCACTTCGCTCACCAACCCCCAATTTCCAATGATCAAAAAATAATACATATAAAGATCATTTCATGAACCTATTATTGTTTAGAGTATTTTTTGGTTTCACGCTGTATTCTATACACAGCAGAGTAGGATGAGAAAACCTAGTGTGAAGACACTCCGTTTTCTATTTTCCGCCAAATTCTGAAGGCATTGCGTTTATTGAGTGGCGGAACTCAACGCCGCGCTTTGCCTCGACACCAGAACGAAAAAGTGAAAATATTATATATTTCTCCGAGTGGGAATCGAATCCACAAGCGGTCGCGTTTACGGTCACACTTTATGCCTTTGAGCCACGACTGGAGAGTTTGTTTAGAGTATAAAACTTGATAATCTATATTAATATTATGAAGAAGAAAATTTTGTTTTGTTAAACGCCCTATTCATATATCAGGAATTATTGGTTCGATTTTAGAAATTATTTATATATTAGATCGCCCATTTATCGAAGAATGCCTTCTTCGAATATTGAAAAATAAGAGAACTGAAGAGAAATTACAAAAAACTAAGCTATAACTAAGGTATAATGTAAGATATTTTCGAAATTATTTTAAGTAATACAAAGACATTCTTTATTCAATTAAATCCTTTATACTTTTTAAACAGATTAAATAGGGCGTTTACAGTATAATAATTAAAATGAATATTTAGAGGCCACCACAGTTTTAAAATACGGGAGAGTAAGTCGATGTGTGTAAGTCGTCGCGTCGTGCGTGGTAAGACTCGCGAATGTCAGCGACTGGCGGGCGATAGTGATTATTATCTATATTACTAATTTTATACTCGCGTTTATTTGACACCTAAAATTAAAAATCAGCTTCACGCTGTATCCCGCACACAGCAGGGTAGGCAGAGGGAACCTAGTGTAAGACACTTCGTTCCTCACTTTCTGCCGAAATCTGGAGGCATTGCGTGTTAAGTGGCAGAACTCAACGTCGCGCTTTGCCTCGACATCAGAGAGAAAAATGAAAATATAAATTTAAGTAAATATTTCATCTAATATCGAACCCAAAACCAGTCGGTTTTACAGTCACACTTTGTGCCGCGGCGCCACAACTGGTCTGAATCAATTTGACATCTAAATTAAACGAAATATGTATTACGATGTCCAAACGTTAAAAGAGTTTCACAGTAAATATATATACATAATAACGCCAGAACACCGTTACATAGTAGTTATTTTATAAAAGTCCATCGCGACGACGTAAAATATTGTATGTATATATATATATACATACAATATTTTACGTCAATAATAAAAAGATCGTACACACTACATATGCTAATGTTAGTCCACAATACAAAATATAAGTAAAAATTAATTTGTATCGTTTAACACGAGTCGTCAGACATTTAGAATATCAAAGGTCTTAAGTCTCAGCCGGTGCTCGGCGGAGTGGTGGAGAGCTGCCGGTTGTTTGCACGGACAAATTATACTCTCAAAGGGCGGACTTCTGCTCCTATTCTGGTGCCCTAAGACGATCGCAATTTTTTCTCAACCCCTTCGTTTTTTTTTTAAAGGGTAACATAATTTTAGTAAGTCACAACTGTTTTATTTTTTCTGTTTTTTCATTCTTCAAGGACCTTTTTAGGTGTTTTTTTGTTGAAATACTCTGTTTTACCTGTTCTAACACCTTTTTTGTTGACGTTGAGGTGTGAGACATTGCGACAGAATCACTTTGTCTTAAAAGAACGATAAAGTAATTTAAATATTTGATAAAGCATCGAACCTACTACTGCGTTTACAACTAGACATTTTCTTTCACTACGACAATCAAATCTCTTGTAGTAATTTGAAATATGATTAAAATATCTATATTTTAAAATACTCAACTGTTTTAACTCACATACAGCCTAATTGGATGGAAAATTGTGATAGATTATATAGTGTTCTGTTTTTTTACGTAGTCTCTGTATTTAACTTACTACAGCCTGTGATTAAAGCTTTAGTGAAAAGTCACTATATGTAAAAAAGTCACTATATGCAAAAAAAAAATGTAATCAAATATTTGCTATTTAGATTCGTACCACCAATTAGACTACTTCTACTTGAAGACGTCACAAACTATATTACACAAAAACTGACTGTACGAGACGACACGGGACTTATCGTGAATTTGTATGTAAGAAGTGTTTATTTTAAAAAATATTTGTTTTTTTATAGTAATTATTTAAATATATTTTTGGTGAATTGGATTATTTATTCCAATTTGGTACGAAAAAAGGTATATTTGAATTTAACGGTTACTCTATTTTTCTTTATTCAATGTACCATGTTATATTTTCTAAATGAAAAACAGATAATATGATATTATATTACCAGATCAATCCTTCATTTTAACTAAAATAACATTGATTTTAAGTTAGATCACAAGAAATATCCGTTAGATATTACTTGCACCAGCAGAACATTTATTATTTTAAATGATAAAAGAATATTTATTATTTTACCACTGTAATATAATAAAACTAACAAATTAAAATGAAAAAGATTAATAATTTTAAACGTTCCACATTACTAGAGTCCCCCGTCTCAACGGAGGCCCATGAAGGATTGTATCGACGACCAATTAAAACTATTTTAATGTCGACAGCCGATGGTCTGGCCGGAGTCATTAATTGGATGAGTTCTCGTATTTATTATTATGCCGAAAAATCGCGAACCACCTGCCGCGCTTTTTTTTTATTTTGCATACCGTTTATGCCATTGAGACAATTTAAATTGTAAAAATTAATATATATTTATTTTTCACTAACTGAAACAATCGTTATTTAACGACATCTCATAAAATATTTATATAGATATTTCAATGTAAGTAATTCTAAAGAATCCTTCAATTCTTTAAGTATTCTTTTTTCAGCTTCATGCTGTATCTCGCATACAGCAGGGTAGGCAGAGGGAACCTAGAGTTAAGCCACTCCGTTTCCTACTTTCTACCGATTTCTGGAGGCATTGCGTGTTGAGTGGCAGAACTCAAGGCCGCGCTTTACCTCGACACCAGACCGAAGAAATGGGAATATAAATTTAAGTAAATATTTGTACTTTAAGTAAATCATTTCTTTAATATAATAAATAGCATAATATTGTAAACAGATGATATTTAAAAAAACAGCCTAGCTGCGATTGCCTATCGTTCAAATTTGTAAGTTAGTTAGTTAGTTGATAGTAACTTGCCGAAAGGAGCTCGGACCTTCACAGGTGAGCGTTAATGCGAGTTGAAAAGGACCTATAAACCTGCACTTGGGCCGCAAGTCCCAGGAAATGTACTGAGTTCCTCACTTTGTCATGAGTTGGACCTGACACGGTCAAACCATGGAGTACTAAGTAGTTTCTTCTGATTCTTCATTATTTCTGAGTTATCAAAAATACTTAAAAAAAACTATCACATTACTTAAACGAGCTAGTAGACAAGTTCGAATTTTCATCTGTTAACAAATATATGATTTATAGCATTCAACTATTAAAAAACTTGATTTAAATGTTATTTCTTACCGAGATAAAATTTAATTTCCTTTCGTTAGATCAAATCAAATAGCGTCAAAAATGTGTTTATCTATTTAATCCAAAACAAAAAGCTTTACGACGTAATATAGCATAGCCAGAACGGAGCACCATGCTTTTTGTGGCCCTCCTCCGGAGAGCAAAATGCCTGTACACACGCATCTGCTCTCGAAGGTCAACCGAGCTCTCCCTCTGCCTCTGTTACCACTCACTCTAGTTTCATTAATCTAATGAAAAATGTGTTTTTTTAATCTCATTAACCAACTAGCACAAAAAAAATTGAAAACAAATACTCGCACCCCGCCCTACATACTCACCACACAAAGCTAACACCACGCGACGCAATATGGGTCGAGCACGCACTACCGATAATAATTAGTAATATCTTGGCATCAGAATACGCCAGCGACCTACATACCAGCACTGCCGCGCTGCGCCACCAACTGTGCTATCTCTGTTTGTAGTCGCAATATGCCAAGAAAAGCCTTTTAGAGCAAATCCCCGCACTTCATGTGTAAGAGAATTTTTAATTCTAAATGAATGTGAGAGATGGGAGCAGGTCTTTTTTAAATGATCCTAGATAAATATAAATTGTTTGGTGTGTTTATGTGTATGGGTGTGTTTAAGAGGGTAGATGTGAAACATCGTTGAAGAAATAATAATGGCCAAAATAAAATTTGTTTGCCGTCGTGGAGTAGCGGCAAAGCGTCCCACTGTACAGATAATGGTGGTGAGTTTGATTACCACTTACGAAAATGAATTGTGACTATTTCCTCGCTCTTTTAACATACAAAGGACAGCCTTGGGTTCCGCTACTCCACACGGAATATCTCAAAAAATGGGCCAAAATTAGGAGACGGAATTCCTTGACACTAGATTTTCTCTGCGTTAAGCAGATTGTTATATGTGTGTAGTGTTGATGGTGAATAATAAAAAGTCTACTCACGGTTCACACTGAGTATATTCTACACCACTTTAAAGTACATATAGTTTGAACACAAATAGTAAATCACGACACAGTTTGTACAAAAGTCAACCACAAACATATATATAAAAGAGAACACAAAAATTACAATAATATTAACAAATAACCGAGAAAACAATGGAACGTATATAAAGCGCATCGAGTGGCGAGCATCGACTGTTATATGTAAAATATGCCGTCGACAAGAGGGTAGGCGTAAATGTTGGAACACCTTACCCACCTTTCATATAAATAAACTAAATACGAATACTTACTATAAAATACATACATTCAATTAAATGTATGTATTATATAAATGATAAATAAATAAATTACAATATTGAAACATACTAAATAGACTATAAATGTAAATAATAGTTCCCTATATGTGGAGTACAGTGTAAAGCTGTAAAAATATTTCCATGGGCTCTTAGGTATTGTATCCTAGCACTATAGATCATTTGTTTAGGTTAGAACAATAAGTACACTATTATGTAATAATTAAAATGAAGTTATTCATAGCAAAAAAACATTAATAACTAAATTTTATAAAGAAATATAGGAATAATTCTTTTCATTCCTCCGCATTGGCTTACCAAAACTTAGTTATTAGTGTTTTTAATGTTTTTATTATACAAAATTAGTTATTAATGTTTTTTTGTCTTAACAAATTTGTCTTAACAAATCGCGGCGTTGAGTTCCGCCACGCAACACACAGTATCCCGGCTTCGGACGAAAATCGAAGAATGAAGTAAAGTTCTAGACTACTACATAGTTGATAAGGAATAAGACTATTAGACTATTAGTCTAATAGTTTTATTTAGCCTTCTTTTTAATAAATATCATAGAGAAATATCCAAATCTTAAATTTTTCCTTAAAGAGGCATATCGTAGAGCATTGAGCGGCCTCCCTTCTGTCATACGTGATGTATTGACTCGCGCCCTTTCATACCGCCTTCATCAATATTGAGATAGGGCAAAGCTCTTATTGGAAACGATATTTCCAATAAGCAGAATTCTGTATTTAAATATGAGCAGTATATTATCAAAATTAAACACATTACTCTCCTTTGCGGAGTGCCGTCGGTTAAAACAAACTAAATATGCGATCTAACTATTTTCTTTCGTATTGTATTTTATATTTGTAGAAGCATAAAAATTTTACTATGAAATGATTTTATAGAAGCGTAGGAAAAGCATTTTTAACGCGGCATAAAAAAATATTTTTTTTATGTGAAAGTATTCTTCAGAGTTACGAATCCATCCTCTGCGTGAGTGACGACTCGACCTATAAACTATAAGAGAAAACATTTTCTATCTATACTATTTATATAATAATTTCAACTTCTCTTAGCATCTCTTTCATATTATGATGCTTATATAGAGTTTGTGATAGGTCACTCACTGGTTTACGTCTAATTAGACAGTAGACACCGCTATTGTTAATTTAAAGTAATAATGTGTCGATATTTTTTTCAGATTGTCGTATCGTTAATATTTCGTATAGTTTTTAAGATTATATATAGTTTATATCTATGAACATCTCATCCCTCTGCTACACAAAGTGAAAAGAAAAGTTTTAGCTTAAATTTTAGGGAAATTAATTACTGCCCAACAGTGGGCTTCGAAAGGCTCCAGTAATATATAGTGCGTCGTTGCATTCCGCCACTCAACATTCAATACCTTGTGTTATGACACTACTAGGTAAGTTCTCTCTGTCTACCATCTTCTATGCGGGATAAACTGTGAAGCTAAAAAAAAATTATATTTATCCTATAAAATTATGCTGTAGAAATTAAATATTTAATATTTTCATTCCTTCGCTCCGGTGTAGAGGCGGCGTTGAGTTCCGCCGCCGCACTCCACACGTAGTGCCTCCAGAATACAGCGGAAAGTGGAGAGCGGCGTGTCATAACACTGGGTTCCCTCTACCTACCCTGCTACAACTGGGATACAGCGTGAAGCTGAAAAAAGTTACTACAAGATTTAATTAAAGATTTCATATACTTTATGTGAGCGTATGTACAACAATCTTAGCAAACGTTCTTTATCCACTTGTGTACCGATATATTGATTCCTCATACAAATATTGACTCCATTATAGTGTTATAATAATGTTTGGTTATCTCGTGGGGTGTGTGCTGTTGAGAGAAAACACAATATCCTGTGCAGCTTCCGCACGATTTACTTCTAATTGCTATCGTTAAGCTCCCCCATCTTAAGGTAGAAAGGGGACCACCGAGTAGTTTGATCTAAATTAAAAATTATTATCTAGGAATTCATTTATGGCAGTGACTTGTGGCACAGTTGTTTGTGTCATGGTAGTAGGTTCTGTTCGTAACCGATGTATGGTTGTATTTTTGATTTTTTTATCTTAGACGAGAGACGTTAGAAATTATTCTTTTAATTATTATATTATTATTTATGTTATAGATTGTCAATTGATTACTATAGACAATACTAAAGAAAAGTTATCTTTTATATAATTAGTACATACATGTTTTTTTACTTTTACGATAAAAAGTTTGACGTCATAAACAATCGACTTATTGTTGAATTTCGACTTGGTTAACATTCTCCACTTTCCACCGAATTTATAAGGCATTGCTTGTTGAGTGCAAAATTTAACGCCGCACTTTGCTTCGTTACCAGATCGAGCAAATGAATATTAAATCGCTTATTTCTCCGAGTGAGAATCAAACACAAAACCGTCGCGTTTAGAGCCACACGCTCATATATACCTACTTATACTTTAAAATCGAACTGAAGCTTTTCGCACAGACTTACCTGTCAAAGCGGCAACGTCGCACACGCCTCATTCAACAAATCGAGTCGCATCAACTAGCGTAGGTATGTAGCTAACGGCGGCGAAGTGATGTTAAATCAACGCAACACTTAGGAATACACTTTTTCCATTAATATTATAAGTAAAAAAATCAGCTTCACGCTGTATCCCGCATACAGCTTGGTAAGCAGAGGGTAGTGTTAAGACTCTTACTCTCCCACTTTCCGCCGAAAATCCGAGGCATTGCGTGTTGAATGGCGGAACTCAACGCTGCGCTTTTGCCTCGACACCAGTGCAAAACAATGAAAATATCCTTTTAAATAAATATATTATTTCCTCGAATGGGGATCAAACCCACAACCAGTCGATTTCACAGTCAGCTGTTCCCCTGCGCCACGACTCGCCTCTTTTATATAAGTAATTTAAGCAATTACCGACAAGTACAAATATGGACACAAGTATTTACAGAGGCTGTACGTCGAAATTGGTTTTGAAGTGTTTCTAATTCACGAAAGTTGACAACGTCATGGTACGGTTCACACGTTTCATACTACAAAAAAATATAGGTTCGAAACTTGCTTGAGGTAAATTAAAATAATTGTTAGCTTTTCATTATTGACTACACTAATTATATAAAATTTAATATGTTGGCGTTTAGTTCCGTCACCCAAGTTGTGCTGTGCTTAATTGATAGATATTAAAATAAACACTCAACACGCAATGCCTCCAGAATTCGGCAGAAAGTGGGGAACGGAGTGTCTTAACACTAGGTTCCCTCTGCCTACCCTGCCGTGTGCGGGATACAGCGTGAAGCTGATTTATTTTTTTTTTTTTTAAATAAACAAAATGGCAACTTATCACTATTTATCAATAAACTCTATAAGAAATAAATTTAAAAGACCATCCTACTAGTAGATACTATTGTAAACTAGCGGTCGCCGCGCGGCTTCTTCCACTTCAACTATATAAATATTTATTTAAGTGTATTTAAGAAAAAAATATTAATTATTTTATTATGGTTATCTATACTGTAATGCAAAGTTAATCATAGTTTAAGTCTTTCGGTAGTTTATTAGTATTTTAAAAAAGTGTTTAGATATTTTACGTTTATGTAGGTAGGCCGTAAGTACGCGCGAAGGACAAGCAATTTTTCTCGCTTAATTTCCAACCCCGCGAGAGTTTAAATTGCCTATATGTTGCTCCATAACTCCATGAGTTAGAGCTTTCAATGTTAATTCCATAACAATCAGTTCAGATGGTCCAGACAAACAGAAAGCCAGACAGAGAGAAAAAAAAATATTTGTTTCTTCTTGCCAGAATACATACTGTATTTAAATCGGTTCGTTTTTGAGATTAGCGTAAAGAAACGTACAGACACACAAACAAAAATTTTAAAAAATCACGTTCTTGGGCTATTACACTAATAAATGTATATTTACTATAAATACAGTTATAGTTTACTCATATATTTTCCATGTACAGACACCGATCAGTTTCGATTTTATTATAAGTATAAGATATAAATGTGAAAGTTTGTGAAAATTTATGTTTATTCTGAACTACTAAAGGGATTTAGTTGACTAAATAAGTAATACAGCTACAACAACTATATATTTATAAAGAGTAAAGCCGCGTGAGGATGTCGCTAGTTTTATGTATTGTTACTTTGGAACTACTAACGCCATCTATTGGCGAGTTTCTGAAGTAAAAATAAGCCTCATACTGTTTGTTATAAATATTGTCTACTATAATCTGTAGTTTATGCTATTATAAAAAGGTAAAAACATTATAATAATAAGCATAATATTTAAAACACAAGACTAAGATAAAAATTGAAAACAATAATATTATAATTCTACGAGATTGATTTATAATACATAAACATACTGCACGTTGCTTAGAAAAAAAACAAATAAATATGAGAATAAATAAACTTTTACGCGCTTATAAGTATTTGTAAAAAATATATGCAAAAAGTGTGCGTTGGCCGGGAATCGAACCCGGATCAACTGCTTGGAAGGCAACTATGCTGACCATTACACCACCAACGCCACATGTCCAGAGTATGACATTTTTCGTGATTCTCATAACAATTAATACTTTTTATTGATTTGGTTATATTTATATATCAAAAATATTATTTATAAAAAAGAAAAATTAATAATAAAAAATATATGTATTTACATGTAATCATATTGTTTTAAATTTCTTAGGTCGCATTAAAACGCTCCCATTCGCCGCTCTCCACCCACTTCGAGACATTGTGTCTTAAGTTGCGGAATTCAACGTCACGCTTTTGTCTTCATATCAATCAATATTAACAGAGCAAGGAAGTGAAGACAAATAAATTCCCGGAGTGGGAATCGTACCCATAACCGTTGCGTTCACAGTAAGAGGCTGTCACCCTGCGGCACGCTCTAAAATGGCAAACACCAGTCATAATGAACATATATTTCAAAAATATATATGTTTTACCATAATAATACAGCATTTGAATCTGGTTTCAGTTAACATCTGGTTCAAATAATGCAAGTCTATACAAATAAGCGAATAAGCAATGTAACAAGCTCCTTCCCCCGCCTCCTGTCTACTGTCGTGTATCTAGCTCAAGTATGCAATTGTGAAAATATATGAATATATTTTTTAGCTTCACGCTGTCCGCATATAGCAGGATAGGCAGAGGGAGCCTAGTGTTAAGACACTCCGTTCTCCACAACCCATAAATTTTTTCGAGACTTTGCACTGAGTGGTGGTATTCGACGACGCGTATTGTCTTGTTACCAGAGCGAGTAGCTATACAAGATAATGTACCTATTGTATTCAATACAAATACAATTGAAACACTGTAAAGTGCTATCTGATCCTATAAAATACGGAAATGAACCTATAATAATATATAGTGTAGTGTCTATGATTAGGACAGAGTATAGATAATGTTATAGGTCATCAAGCAAAAAGGGACACCATGTATTTTGTAATATCAGAATCCACACAGACCGGAAAATGCTGTTAATATCAATATTAATGGTAATTGGTGACCACGAACGAATAATATTTGATATCACCTATAGATATAGCACACGAGCAGGTGCATATCTATAACACTGATAAAATTCGCTCCAAGTACCTAGGTAGCGTTTCACTTACCTTACTTCAAATATTGAGCCTAAATAAAGCTACATATTTACATTTTTAACAGTTACTTCATTTAAATTGACGCATGTTATATTTATTTATTAAAAAAATGGATTACATTTTTGTAAGCAAATATAAAAAACATATTTATTCACTGATATTTGGCATGATATTCTTCGTCAAATTAAATATAACCTAGCTTGTATGTAGTTACAGGCATTCCATTTCCTTACGTATTAAAGAACATAATTTAAATATAATGGTACTCCTGAGTTTGGATCGAAGTTACCACCAACCTCGGTTTACATTACGACACTATTCCACTTCACTACGACCAGTTTAAGCTACTAAATACATAATTTAATATACAACACAGAATTCTCCTACAAACGAACACCATTCATTCCAACACAACACCAAACCATTCTACTAATATCAACAAATAATCATTTAAACATCCAATCCCAGTAAACAAGTACTTGTTCTGAAGTGATACAAACAGACACTCGAGACTAACGGTCCTCGTTTCAAAGCCACCCACCTGCACCTGTAATCTCGCTAAAAAACTCTAAAATCTGACAGAGCTAATTAAACTTGCAATGGCTCTAGAGCGCATCTTAACCCGGAGGCTGCGACTGAGACAATGCAACGCTTTCGGGGCGCGAGGGGCCCTCGACGCAGTAATCAGGGCTAATAGAAGCTCGCGTGCTTTGATCTCGCGTCAAAGGACGCCGCCTCGCCCACCAACGGATAGAATTGGCTGCGAATTTGAATTTTACGATATCAGCTAAAGTTTTTGTGAGAGGTTAGGCTCGTGGCTAGTGCTCTTGATGGTGATGGGGTTAAAGTGGGTGATCGTTTTCATATTTTTTATATTGTTTATAGATTTCTTTAATTGTGTTTTTTTCTAATCTAATCTAATAGATATTTTAATTAATATGCTTATTATTTATATATTCATTTAGAATATATACAATTTAATCAAAATAAATAAGTTGTATATATTCTGAATTATGAGTGTTTGTAATTATTAAGCTGTGCTTATTACTTACAATAATGTAACAAATCATATTGGAAATAAATGTAATAGCAGTACCAAAAACATATATCTAAATATTAACTTTTATTTAGTAAAAAAGAGTAATGTCTAATCTTACGTAATTCTTCACAGGAGCGTGCACACAGACCCCGTGAAGAGTCTGCGCGAAGAGTTGGAGCGATATTGTTTCTTTCTACTTTACACGGGCGGGGGCAGGCGCGACGCGTAATTGATTCCTTTGTGGGGTAACCGCGGGCGGATCGCATCGGTCCTGAAGGTCCACATCTCGCATTCAAGGGTTAAGCTGTGTATTATTGCTTTGAAGGAAAATAGGAATGTGATAATAATGTGAATGATAGAGCTGCTTTGTTGTTTTCTTTGTTTCTAGTACGCAAAGGCTATTGTGTTAAGCGTGTAGTGTTATTGTACGTTTTCTGAAGCAACTCATTGTATCACTAAAGAACGTCATTCCTCGATATTACTATTCCAAGCTACTGAAAACTGAAAAATGCAATGTATATATATTTAATTACGTAGTACATATGATTATTAATTGATAGAAATATATGAAATGGTGGACGAAATTATTGAATGAATGTGCTTACCTGAGCCAGAAAAAAAATTCTAATTTACTTGCATCTGTTCATCTAAATTCTTGGGCCTGAGTTATTAAGTTTAGTGAATTGGTTGATTAATAGCCGATCAAAAGTCATTCATTGATCCCTTCACTCATTTCATATTTTGGATGAGGCAGTATGTGGCGCAAGTGATAAATAAGTCTTAACCACACCTCGTTCTAACAAAAATGTTAACTATATGATTAACATAAAAAAATATTTTTTAAAATCGATCCACAAATAACGGAAAAACAATGTATCTGTCTGACTTACACAAAACAATTGTATCTGTCGATGTCGAATCCACACTCCTCCTTTTGAAATTAGGATAAAAATAAAGAAATACAAATTTATTGTCTTATACTTTTCACCTTTCATCCACCATCTTTTAGTAGACTTCCACGTGTTTAAGTTCGTTTGAAACTATTAAATCGTATAATATGCCGATAATGATACTAGTTTTAATGGTTATTAGCATAAAACATATGTGAATTCATTAAATAATACTTGCCTTAGCAACAAGTATATAGAAATGTTAATGATTTTATTTATAGTTCTACACATTATCCCACACAGAGCAGGCAACGATTTATAAAACTAAGTAAATCTTAGAATTACTTAGAACACCTATTTCTGACCGTCTCCGTATCTACAGGAACAGATAGCCGGTTATCACGCATACACGTGTTAGCAAACACGCCAGAAAGGAAATAATCCCTCTATTAAACGTCCGGATTATCAAATGTAAATAGTAGTTTTATCACTGCGCCGACAGTGATTGATCACGGTCGTATTTGAGTTTACTTGAAGCCAAATTACGAATGTTGTAGATACCAATATATTGACTATACGCGCGTTATTTGATATTTGTGACCTAAAATTATACAAGGCAAGTGTAAAAGAGTTCTCCTCCGATTCTTAATGATATATGAATAGATTTATATTTTTTACAACTTAGTTTTACTTTTAAACTTTCTGCTGATATTGGTGTTCGTTGAAAACAAAAATATATACGCTTTGAATGGGAAAAATGGGAATTTAACGCTGTACCTCGCACATAGTAGGGTAGGCAGAGGTAACCCAGGCCCCTAGTGGTAAGGTACCCGTTTTCATAGTGTGAATGTGAATTCACTTCCATTCCCCACTCTCCGCCAAATTCTGGAGGCGTTGAGTGGCGGTACTTTGCCTTGTCACCAGAGCGAAAAATGAAATTATGAAATAATCTATTAGACGCTCTTGGAAACCGTCCAAGCGCTCTGACCACTAATCCATACATTCTTAACCAACTACGTTTCATTTTTTATTCGTTTTCTAAAAAGTATTTCTCTTCCTTAAGGGTGGAATAACTCTAAAATAATGAGATACAGTTAGTTAATAACACTTAAAGATATTGATACACAGTCAAATAACTGCAAAGTCGCCAAGATAGCGACAGTTTTATATAAGTCACGACCATTGTAAACATATAAATGTAGTTTAAGTAACTAAAAGCGACTCTATCCAAGCACAGTTAACCCAAACCACACAGTCCAGCTACCTAATCAACGATAGACATTAACCTTGGACGATTCAATCCTAAACGAAACAAACACAAAGCGCTGCCATTAAGGCGTCAGCGAGGCGATACAAAATAAACTTAGATATTATTCTCCAAACTCCACTTCAGTGAAAGCCAATAATGTATTGTGACGTTCACGAGAACCAGGCGACCGTTTATCTGTCGGTACTTCTCGATAGCATCTGTATAAACATAGAATAAAATATGATTACCGCGTACGAAGTGAAATAAATTGAAATCTTAATAGTTGCACTTTAAGGTAGAGTTTGGTAAGGTTCTCCTTATATATTATGCTCCCGATTCATTTATATATTTATGATAAACATTAATACGTAATAACTTACGTTTCTTTGGCTATTTACTTGATTAATCGGTTTCGAAGTAACGACAGAGGGTTCCCGAGGCGGGCGGTTTATAGTGCTTATGAAATTAAATTAAAGTGTTTATTTATTTGCCTTAGATAATTTACTGTTGTTATAGCCAATTTCAGTGTTCTTAACATTGCAATAAAGTTAGTAAAGATAACAACGGAACAACACGAGAGTTTTAAACTCTTAGTTCAGTATTTCAACAAAATATACTTTTTAAGGCTAAATAAGCATTTGATAATGTATATCTTTTTCATTGCATACAACCCGTTCTCCGCCGAAGACTTCGAAAGTGTGAACCAAAAAATTATTTATTCCACTATAATACGATGGTCTCTATGACGTACTTTTACAATTTAGCTAGTAATAAAATAATTTATATAAAAAAAATACTTATATATTACATGTATATAATATGCAAAGAGGATGAAAGCGGTATGTAGAATA
The DNA here is from genome assembly GCA_021202915.1 of Heliconius himera. Lineage (NCBI taxonomy): Eukaryota > Metazoa > Arthropoda > Insecta > Lepidoptera > Nymphalidae > Heliconius > Heliconius himera. The sequence continues at coordinate 467,492 of JAJHJA010000427.1, forward strand.
GAGTGTAAAACTCATGCTCTCAGATCGTATCATAATCGATTTAGAATGTTCAAAGCAGCGCTAGCTAAGTGGAACAAGCGAAAAGTGGTGGTTATATCACTTACACACGCCGTCCGCGTCGTCGCAGTTTAGTTTAACTTATAGTTGTGAGTTCGAAACCAAATATAAATATAATTAATATTAAAACGTTTGTTTTATAAAGAAAGTACCCTATAAGTTATTTAGGTGTATTGCTCTTCTATAATTGAAAAGGGAAAGGAATAAAAAAAATGCAATTCGTGGTAAACGGTAAAAATATCTTAGAAAATGCTCTTTCCAGTAACTTTTAACAAAATCAACATTTATATACAAAAATTATTAAGTAGATTACTCTCATTCTAAGGATGATATTAGAATTACATATGTGTTTCTAGTTATAGGTGATGACATACAAATGTTACGTACATTTGCAATCGTTTTCAATATATTACCAAAAATGACCCTTTCTGTAATTTCCGAGCTGTCACTCAACCTCTTCTTATAAAATATTTGGGTTTATTTAATGTCCATGTTACTATGTGTGGAGAACACACGAAGAAAGTTATTCGAATAAAAATGCACAAAAGGAGAATGCATGTAAAAGGAGAAGACCACTGACTGTGGTGTGTGACACGAGACATCACAGATGTAGAGACGCACAAAATAACAAATATCCAAATAGTTTTACGCTGTGTTCCGCACAGCATCTAGTCATAAGACACTCCGTTTTCCACGTGTTGAGTGGCAGAACTCAACGACGCGCTTGTCTTGCTACCAGAGTGACAAAATGAAAATGATTCCCACCCTCGAGTGGGAATCGAACACCCCACCGTCGTATTTAGAGTTAGACGCCTCAAAGAAGGCAGCAAATATTAAACATTAATTAGAAACGCTAACTAATATGAAGCACATAGTACAATGTCACAAGTCGGGCACATGCTCCAACTTGGCGGAAGTGACGCAATTTCCCAAACGTCAACTGAACTGAAGCTATCAGTAATCTTAGCGTCACTGTTTGAAATGGCAGAGCCTTTGTGAAACGTTATTTGTAAACTATGTTTAATATTATACGCATTTTTAAAATATCTTTTGTTTTTATTTTATTTTTAATTTTAATTTGATGATTCTTATCTACATATATAAAAGGACTTGTGCTGACTGACTGAGGTAAGACGCACGCAGAGCCGTAACCGCTGATGGTAGAAACGTGAAATTTGGGCAGATGTTTATTTTCATATTCTGGACATCTACTAAGAAAGAAATTTGAAAAATTTTAACCCTAAAGGGATGAAATAAGGGTTGAAAGTTTGTATGGAAAAAAATTTTAATCTGTACCGATTTTTATAAAATTTGAAATTCAGACTCTTAAAAATATTCCATTGAACACGTGTTTCATGGTTTTTAAGAATTCACCCCCTAAGGATTCAAATAAGGGGTTGAAAGTTTATATGGAAAAATCTTTAAATTGCCACAGATTTTTATAAAAAATTAAATTCAGACTGTTAAAAATATTTTATTGAACACGTGTTTCGTGGTTTTTTTAGAATTCACTCCTAATAAGCGGGCGAAGCCGCCCGCGCCCTCTAGTCATTTATAACTGTAGACTTGTAATATAAAAAAAATATTAAGGTTTCTCAAATGTTAAGCTAGATGTGGGATTTATATTTTCATTCAAGGATTTTTGTCCGTACTGTCCTCTTGAGGCAGTAGTATTTTTCAAATAAGCCAAACAACGTTCAATAAAATTTTTAAGCCTTTCTAATAAATGATCTTTTAATTTTATACCAATTTATGTTGTTTAATTCTTGAATTATTTTTATAAATAATTAATGAGATGAGATGGTTTGTTTGAGAAAAAGGGAACCTATTAAACATTTAATATGTTTACATATATATATTTTTTTAAATTAGAGTGAAAATATTGTTCTGGACACCAAAAATATGTCTGTTAAAAGGGCAGCTGTTGATTTTTCTATTAAAAGAAGTCGCACCGCAATTTTACTTAAATTAAACCAATATATATTCTTGTAGGAAATTAAACATTCTACAAAGAAGGTCTAACATGTTTTTTGCTAATTTGATTAATTTAAAAAATATATTCCAAATAAAGTTGTAAGATAGTCAAAAATCAACTCATCAGGTTAGCATTAGTCATTTACATATATATGCACAAGGAAAAAAACACAAAATACAAAAAAACACGTAAAAAAAATAAAGATAAATTAAAAAGAAACAAAAAGATTAATTTAAAAAGAATACGCCCCCGGGTGGGCTCGAACCACCAACCTTTCGGTTAACAGCCGAACGCGCTAGCCGATTGCGCCACGGAGGCACTTGAACAGTTGACCTAAATACATATTTAGTATCTTGCTGTAGAAAATATAAGATATTTATTTATATAGAAAATGTTTTAGTTCAAATACAGGGCTGATGTACACAAAATTAAAATCAATCATTGTTCTAAACATTTTTTATGAAATAATTTAACTTTTAAATCTTTTAAATTAAATACTGAGAACTAAGAACTAAGTATTTATAAACTTATCGAATAAGTAAATATTTTTTAAATAATCTTGAAAATAAATGAATACATTTATTTTCCTTCTAAGATGGCGTAAAACATAACTTTTTTCAAGCGACAACCCTGTTTGTGTTAAGCTTATAAAACCTGTTTCGTACCTGCTCAATCTCAACAATAGTGAACTAAGCACGTGTTATTTAGTTACACTGAGATTCGACCTGAAGTTATCAATTTACAACGTTTCTTTAAATAAGTGACCAAATATAAGCAGTTAAAGCTAATTTAAATCCATTAAAATACCGTTGTATATTTTACACTTAGTGAAATAGTTGGATTAAACAAAATTATTGTGTTGACAAACAAAAACAAAGCTTATATTTCATTGTGACGTTTAAGTTTCAAATTAGTTTTTTGTTTTGAATTATACAATGTTTGGGTGTCTATGACTGGAAGTGACTGAAGTATATTAAAGTAGGTCTAAATAATAAAAGTTAAGTTTAATAAAATTATAAATATGGCTGGAAGAGTCGCCGGTACTTGTTGTACCGCTTCTGTGGAACGAGCTGGACTACCTGGACTTCTTCGAGATCTGCAAAGGCTGGCGGAAGATCAGGATTCAGCTGATATAGTGTTTATACTTGGCAGTGCTGAGGAGAAAGTCTATGCTCACAAGATTATATTAATAGCCAGGTGAGACAATTAGTAATTTAAAACTAAACATATTATAATTAGTTATTAATTGAATTAAGTGTTTTTTATAAATATTTTTAAATAACACTAGAGATAAAAGATTAGTTACCATAGACATTTTTTTTATATCTATGAAATATACATTTTTTTATTGCAATCTATTACAATAATAATTGACATTATTATTTCTATGAAAAAAAGTGTTTTCTTATTTATAGTTATTTTATTAAGTATTTACATCTATTTATTTTTGTTAACATTAATAACAAAAAGTGGCCAAGATACTCAGAAATGTATTGTTTGTCATACAACAACTTTAACTTAATTTCCATTATCAATTTCAATATGATAAAGATATAGATAGAGCATATTGTGTTTAGTTATTTTTATTAAAAATTATAAGTCAAACCTAGTTATAAATATCTAATAACATTGGTCTACACATGTGTCCATTGAATTTACCTTTACAGAGTAAACTAGATCACACTATTCATTTTTATTAATATATATAAGAACAATTTGGTGTAGTTTAGTAGTTACAAGCTAGAGAGTAGTGAGTTATTCAAATATATGTTATATCTTTGAAAACTACTTGGAGTGCCATACACAAAATCTTAATACTAGTTTATAGAATAAGAGTTAAATTATTATAAGTGTTTGCCAAAAATTATATTGAACAAAGTTAAGCAAATTAGAATTAAGAAGTAGAGCTTTAGACTAAATATAACAAACAATGTATGTTCAGTATATAAATTATTAAAACCTTTAACTATAAATATTAATAACACTTAGCTTAGGCATAATAAATAACTTAATTTGTTTTGTTTTTAGTATTTCAACAATTCTAGTGACATTTTATTATTGATATATTAAGAAAAATGCATAAAACCCGTAAATTTAAATATATAAATATTGTTATAAAATGTGCACCTATGATTGTAAAAAGGAAAAGCTTACTGAAATTGGTAGAATGGATATACTTGAAAAATCTTTATTTAATGCACGTACTAGCGACATCTATTGTTGAATTTTGGAAATGTTTTTAGTAAATATAGATGGCGCTGTACAATAATTATTACATTGTGCATTATTTTGTACAAACATTTTAAATAGCATTTTATCCACAACAAAAAATATACTTAGTTTATTATTCTATATTTACATATTGGTTACTTTTATCAAAGTGCACACCCATTAGCAGTGGTCGTTGATTGACGATTCTATAGTCTGCTAAATAAAAATAAAAATATACGCGCTTAAGAAAGAAACTAGTTATTAAGTATACGTATAATTTAATATATACATATATTTAATTTTATACTCCACTAGCGTCCCACTCGCGGCTTTGCCCGCATACTATTTATAATTCTCTTATTATGCTGCATTTGCCATAAAATAATCATATAAATTATACATTTAATAATTTTGAGAATGTGCAAGCACTACATGGCTGCTTGTGAGGACGAGGACTCGCCTATGATTGTGGCTGTAAACGGAGCATTGAAATATTTTAAATTTACATTTTCTCAAAAAGTATAGATAGAGATAGATATACAGTGTCGCGGACTTTTTTTAGACCTAATAAAATAGAACATTTCTTCCATATAATGTACTGACATATATTTTACTATTTTTACAGCGTACGCACTTAAAGCATGTCGATGGCGTTCATTATTATTGTTATTTTGTTCATGCGAATTAAGACTTACACCATAATGTTATATAGCCTATACTACTCCTGAAGAACGTAGCTTTCATACTCTAGCAAAAATAAGTAAATCGGACTAGTAAATCCAGAGATCTTAGCGTTTAAACAAACAAACAAACTCTTCCGCTTTATTATATTAATATAGATAAAAATATTTATTACAGCACTTAACACATTTAAAAATAAAAAACACAGACCTACATAACCAAACAAAAGCGACTTTTGAATAAGAATACAATTCTTTATTATTTCCATGAAAAAGGTACCATCAGTATCACTTTACAGAACTCTATGCTAATAGAGTCGTCCGTGGCAAAATTATTCCGGCCGTAAGGAAAATATTACTGTCCAAGATGGTCGCACAAAAATGGAGGCAAATTTGCATCTGAATAAAGATACTGTTGGGAAACATGTGGTCTGTGTAGAGTGGCCATTTGATCATTTATTGAAATTATATTCTCTGTATTTTGTTTCTTTACCTTTCTATACCAATATTATAAAGCTGAAGAGTTCATTTGGGTGAATGCGCTATTTTAAGGAGCTATTAGTTTGAATTGCAAAATTCTTTCTCTATTGGATAGTCCAATTACTATAGAGAAATTGTGTGTTGAGTAACGAAACTCAACTCCGCGCTTTATTACTAGAACAAGGAAATGAAAAAACAATGCTAAGTAGGAATAAAATCCAAAGCCGTCGCTTTTACAGTCAGACGTTGTGCCGCTGCGCCACGACGGTTGACACTAAATTAAATAAACAAGTATTACATTCTAAGTAAACAAAAAAAAAATGCACACAACAAAATGACGTATAAAACGTTTTTTACATAACTATTGGTCACCCTAAGTCCAGCGAGGGGTGGAAGCGGCGCGTTATAAACCGACAACTATACACTCCCAAAGTTACCCGCCAACTTCGTCAACTCTACGTAATACTTATTTCTAAAGAGATATTGGAAAAAAAACATTCGCACTAAAAGTTTTCCTTGCGTGATATATGCGAGTAGTTTTGAATGTGTTATTTACTTGGTAATTCTAAATAATTTATGAGTCATGTAAAAGTTTGTAAAACGTAATAAATATTATATTAAAAGTACCTAACTATTGCGGTCGTATTAAACGTAATATATTGTTCGTCGTGAGTGCGTGACGCAGTCACGTGGTACAGCGTCCGACTGTACTGTCTTTGTACAGGTTTCTTCTTTGACCATCAGGCCGCAGCAGTTCATTTACACAATTATCAATTTACATTTTGCAAATTTAAACTAGGCTTTGCCTTAAGCTCTTTACACATCTATGTCTAAAAGACCAGAAATATTAAATACAATTTTGAGAAAATATCCTCATGTCGTCCAACCTCGTTCGTTACATATCGTCTGAAATGATGTTTTAAAATAACATGTTCACGCTCTCAGACCGCTGGGAATATAGAAGAATCCATTGGCTCCCATAGTCCCGGCGTGTAGCGGTCGAAGAGGAGTACCGGGAGGTTTTAGTGGATAGTGTGGACGGCTACATCTACATGTGCAGTTCCACGAGCGCCATATGGCCGTTATTCGAGTCCCCATTCGAGCGCCGTACCCTTAAAATGTCGGAACCTAGTGTTGAGGTCCTCCGTTCAATTTTCGGACATTGCGTGTTGAGATGCGGAAGCTAACACCGCGCTTACTCTTCTTGCCATAGTCAGAAAATGGAAATACTTCCTCCGAGTGCGGCCCCTTAACAATATGCTCCAGTGATACCTAACTCTGAAACTAACTTTACAAAACAATCAGGTCTACTGTCTAATATATACGTCTAGACTTCTAGAGGTAGGTATGTGGCAATATGGAAGTACCTAGTTAGAATTTCGAATAAACTGTATATGTATAGACTTTCGAGGCCAGTCGTGGCGCAGCGGCACAAAGAGTGACTGTTAAACCGACTGGTTGTGGGTTCGATCCCCACTCGAGGAGATGAAATATTTACTTAAAATTAAATTTCCATTTCTTGGCTCTGGTGTCGAGGCAAAGCGCGGCGTTGAGTTCTACCACTAAACACGAAATTCCTCCAGAATTCGGCGGAAAGTGGGGAACAGAGTGTCTTACACTAGTTTCACTCTGCCTGCTGCCCTGCCACCCTGCTGTGTGCGGGATACAGCGTGAAGCTGATTTGTTTTGTTTATTTGTATATACTTTAAGATCGCTACTAATATATGTAAAAAAAAATAAGTACACACTATTTACATTTTTATTAACCGACTTCTGTAAGAAAAGGAGATTATCAATTCGACTGTAATTTTACCTCAGAACTTTTAACTGGATGAACCGATTTTGATGACGAATAACTCAATACCACCGTTAACCGATTCCGATAATTTTTCTTTTATTTGAAAGAATACTTGTGTAAGGCGGAGAGACGTCAAAAACTTCTAATTCTTTTCACTTACCCAAGGTAAATTGCACTGAGCTAAGTAAAAAAAAACATTCAAAAAAGCTAAGCTGTTTACTTAAAAGCAAATACCATTTTACATAATGGTACACGCCCCGCGTGCGGCGTGCGGCGCGGGAAGGCGAGGGAAGGCGAGGGAAGTGGCAGCTGCGCGAGATGATTAATTTAAAAAGTTCGCGCTCATGCCTATCAATCTTCGTGATAAGCGTTTTTTATTAATAACCGCCGCGCCGGCGTTTAGCGAGAACACCTCCATTGATTACTTGCTTTTGTGTAAACTTCATTTTAGACTCGTATGTCGTTGTATAGGTGGCACACCATATTATTGAACGATTTTTGATTTTTTTTAAAACAATAAATAAAATACAATTTTTTTACACTAAGTGTAATCACTACGCAATTTTAGCATATTTAAAAAAACTCGTTTAAAAAAATCATAGTAGATAGATGCATAAGTAGATAAAATAATAATCCGAGTACAGGGTAATCACTAAAGAACATATTCACGAGTGCAGAGTTAAATGTAGTAAACATTTTTTTAATTGATTGAAATAACATAAAACAAATTGTATAAATATGATTTTAATTTTGTAAAGAATCCCCCACGTAAAAATTATAAACAATCTAAATATACTATTTAGAAAACGTATAAAAATTTGAAGTAGCAGGAGATAGTAACGTAGCAGGATTTGAACCCACACGTTTCTTGGAAAACGTCCAAGCGCGTTGACCATTAAGCCATACGTTTGAACGTACCTTTATAGAATTTCAAAAAGTATTTTTGTTTCGTAAGTGTGGAATAATACTTTAAAAATTATAAAAATCTACATATTTTTTAAATCACTCTCGATATATGTATCAAATAAAAGAGACTAGAAGAATACAACACATTATAAAATAAATCCTAGATGACCGCTCAATAAAATAGCGGACTATACTAATATTATAAATAAAAGAGTTTATTTGGTTGAACGCGCTAATCACAGAAACAGTATCGTAATCATATCACTATAATGATATCGGCGACTTCCGTACCTGCATTCAGAGTTACATCGTAGCGTAACGTGTATAAGATGGCTATTAATACATGGTTTTGTAATTATATTCTGCCCAATTAGATAGGGTAAGAGAAAACACTATTAAATACAAATTTTCTCTTTAGTATCTAATAACCAAATACATTAGTCAGATTACCATGACAAGCACAATAGAAATTTCTAATTACGTTACCTATATTATTATTTAATAATGAAATATAGCGAAAGCAAGGCGTTAAATTCCACCACTAAACACGCACTATTTTGAAATTGGGTTCCATCTACCTATCCCGCTATGCGGGAAGGAGCGTGAAGGTATATAATTAAATATATTATATGAAATAAATACTTATAATGTGATACTCCTAAGTGCGCCCACAACATCAAAGTTTGTTAACAGCATGTATATAATTTCGCCCCAAGTTAAAGTAGGCACGCCGAGCCACAAAGTGCGTCGATCGTACCATCAATCAGTCTACCCTGTAATTAAGTGTCGTAATATAGGTACTGGCTCCGCGTACTGTGAACCTGCTAATTAGTTCATAATCAGGAGTCATCAGATCTCTTTGAATCCACTGCAAATTGCAAACTGAAACCATTGAGCCCTGTAAGGAATTATGGCGTATTCAGATGCTGTAGACGATGAGGTGCCTAATAATTGTTGGTTGTTGCTGAAATAAAACAATTTTTGTTATATTTTAAGAGTATAATTGTCGATTATTTTTTTGTCTTTCCGCGTTATTTGCATTTTTTATTATAGATAAGTATAAAAAAGTGTTCTATACCGAATTTTCAGGATTATATATCAACGAGAAGTACGTACATGTTATAAAAGTTGACAAACTTGTTTGACACTCATTTTGTCTTCTCTTAGGTTCACACTGTATCTTGATAATATGTAGGAAATGACAAATACAAGTTTGTAAAAACTTTTTTTATGAGACGTCTATAAATGTTCACTCTTTGGATTTTTCCTTCTTTTGCATTTGTAATTTCTCACTTCGTGCCGATTTCATAGCTAGTTTCACGGATCCCTTTAGTTTTTGATGAATACTCGCATCTATTGATTGCGTTAACTTAGCTTGGATTTTTCTATGCTAAAATATTCAAATCTCCGTATTCAAATCTCTCTCGATTGCAATATCAAGTTGATACCTCCACGTGATCTCTGGTAAATGTCCTCGACAGACGGGCAAACGTACAACAAAGCGATCCCATAAGTAGAGTAGGAAGATCAGAAATACAGCTACACTGCAAATATCATAATTTTCCCAATTAATGGTTGACTGAATGTCAATTACCCTCCAAAAACTAACATTGTATTGAAATCATTAGCATAATTATTATAGTGAAAATAAATAAACCCTGAAATAAATTCGCCACGTGACACCGGCGAGCCGCAGAGTGCAGACAGCCCCCTCAGCCGCGCCCGCACCGCGCACCGCGCGGGACGCGGCCGCACTTATAACTTCACGTAAATAGACAATTGCGTAGGAACCGTAGTATTTTTTAGTATTTTCAACGCCTGCACCCGCTCTCCTACAATTACAATACAAATAACACGAACACGTCGGATTACGGCCCACAATGGGTGTAAATGAGAAAAGTTGAGGTGCAAACACAATGGTGGGGCGGGCGCGGGTAGGGGGCGGCGGGCGCGGGGCGGGCGGCGGGCGGTTGACAAACAAATACGTTCTGTAATTATAAGTTTACATTCATACTCACACCTCTTGTGGGGTGGCCATGTGTTAGTGGTTTTTTTTTTTTTTTTTTACATACAGACATAGAGCGGAGAAGATAGTAATCAGTAATAGAATAAGATTGCATGTTCCACTAAAAATTAAAACTAAAAATTAATATAAAGTTTTGATTAAGTAGGCCATTATTTTAAAGGATTTTACTTTATTGTTGGTAGTTGTATAAAAAGACACTTTTATGATGTAAAATCGACTGCTTGTGGATTCGATCCACACTCGAGGAAATGAAATATTTATTTACAGTTTAGTTAAATAAATATTTCATTTCCTCGAGTTATATTTTCATTTCTTATTCTATAAATTACGGTACGGCTTATTTAACTATACGGTATTTAGTTAGACGGGAACTAGATACCTACGGATACACGGCAAGCGCGCGTAAACTCCGATCCCGATCCTAAATCTTGAAATCATCGGTATTTTTACCATCATACAAATTGAAAGCTAACGATTCAGTCAATTTAGTAAAACATTTGTATAAAATAACTGTTATAGCAATTAACAAATGTATCGAACTTACTTAATTATTATTAGTACTTTAAATGTAACGACATAACTTTCTTATTTATGAACAGATTGTAATAAAACAACTCTATATTTTAACGGAAGCTTGCCAAAATCCAATAGTGAAAACCGCATTTAAATCGATTACGCCAATTCTGAGATTAGCAGTAACAAACGCACAGACAAACAGACAAAAAAAAATAAGTCGTTGATTTATGAAGAATGACGTAGACACAGGATAATAAAATACTTTATAAAATAATACAATAGTTAATTGAGGTCGTCATGGTGTAGCAGCAATGCTGACGTCTTTTTTTGACGGAAACTATACGTAAATATCCCCAAAATATACGTTGAAGTAAACTCCAAATAATAGTAAAAAGAAGAAAAAACAGTTGCATAGCATAAAATGACGTTGACAGAAAAAGTCAAATTGCTAAACAATTACAAAAGTTTTTCGAGAACTTGTCATACTTTTACAAAAAGCGAACAATTTAAGGCGAATTTGTGGAAATTTACATAAATATTCCTTGATAGCTCTAGCCGCCCGCTGTTTGCACGCCACGAGCCACGACTCACGAGCCCGAGCGAGGAGCGAGCGACAGCTGCACACCGAAAATTGATTATTTCAGAGTTTCGGCTGAATTCTGTTACGGGATTTCGTGTTTACTTCTGACAAAGCAAAGCGCTTTGAAAGCTGCATTTATTGAATAATAATTGAAACAAACCACAAAGGTATATTCGTAAGAGTATCTACGACTATTTTCTGTTTTACTTTTTATATGCATCGTTGAGGTTTAAACTTTTAAACCTCTTTTACACTTTAAGTGGCATACAACTAAAGTAATATTTTTTTTAAAGTTATTCTGTATATAATATTGTCGTTGAACGAGAGTTTTATTTAGTTCTCTTGTGTTATTTTCGCAACATAAACAATAACAAAAAAATAAAGCATAGAGAATGTTTTATTTTTTTTAAACGTTTCTTGACTTACTTGAGTTTATTTTGTTTCCAGTGATGAAATTGTTTATAACTACTGTAACAGTCTCTAAAAGTCCTTGACCTGGTTTTAATAAATCCGACACGCAATATTTCAAAAATGTACAAAAGTTGTTATATACAAACGATAAACAAATTCAAAACTATAAATTATCTTTAAAACAAACGTTAAAGAAGAAACAAAGTAAGACTATTAGATAATCCGAATACTTCAAAAGAGAACTGCAATAAAATGGCGTAAACCCGGTTTCATATTCCAACAAATAAAGCGGTCCCGATATTGGCACTTCCCTGTTATTTCCCACGTCCCTGTGACACCGCGCTCAAGTACTCTCCACTTATATTTTGGAAGGTAGGTTTTTTGACTCTATTAAATTTTTGTGTCGTACGAAAGCTTTATGAATTTGAGAAAATATATTTTTTCAGTAATAGGTAAGTAAACTGCAATAAATTTTAGAAAAATGGAGACGCTATCGTGGCGCAGTTGTGCCTCAGATTGTACGATGGTGTGTGTTCCAATCGATTCAAAATAATATATGAGACCGTCCTACCGGGCCACGATGACCTTGTTGATTATTTTATGATTTATATCAACTGCATTTTTTTTGTCAATCTCATTGAATTGTATGCAAAGTTATAAAATATATATTCCGCACACAGCGAGATAGGCAGGGGGAACCTAGTACTAAGGCACTCTGTTTTCAACTTCCCGTCCAATTTTCGAGACATTGTCTTGTTGTCAGAGCGAGAAAATAAAAATAATTAATTTTCCCTCTAAAAGAAATCTAACCCACAACTGTCGCATTTACAGTTAGACACTGTGCCTCTGCGTCACAACAGCTTCAATTACCAAATTTTATTTATATTATCTATACTAATAATAAAAATTTTACAATCAGCACATTTTTCAGTATTTCGATTTAAAAATTACCTACAAAGTATCTCAAACCTTTCCTACAAAGCTGACGTGTGTGTCTAATAAGCCGTCGCCAGCAGTAGTGCACATCCAATTTGCGGCCTCGACAATGGCGACCCAACGCTTGAGGTTTTCTTTCTTGCGCCTGAATGACGTGACTTAAACGGTTCTTACTCATATATATATAGATTCACTTTTGTTATTTGTTATTTTTTTCACTTTAACAGCTTCACCGGTAATCCTTATTGTAAGAGATGTGGGAAAACAACTTAAATAAATACCTATTATTCATTTTATTTTTCAATTTATCAGCGCCATTGGAAAATCATAATCAGATACCGCAAATTGTGTTTCCGCCTGCACTCGGCGCGTCATTAGCTAAGTACGCGTCGAAATCATAAAATACAGTAAATAAAAAAAAATATAAACTTAGTAAATTAATATATCTATACACTATTATACTAAACGTAACAACGTTATTGATAAAAAAATTTGAGAATTTAAAAAACGACATGATTTTTTGCCGCTTGTCATTCGTGCATCTATTTTTACCTGATGCAAAAATATCATGAATATATTTACTATTCGAACTTAAACGTAACAATTTCAAGTGAGAATATTTTTTTTATTTTGTACTTTTTAGAGTATGATTATCAGTAGTCGGATTTTACTTTTTAAATTTAATTTTTATTAAAGGTACTTTTTCTTATGTACTTAAATTGATTTGGGCTATATGAACATACTAAGAAGTTGTGATATTTTTGTAAATATGACAACGTACTTTACTCTGTACCTGCAATCAAAATATATAGAAAATGCCATAACAAAATGTACTAATACAAATAGTTGCAATCTCTTTAATAACTTAAATATAGTAGTACTGAAGCCTGAAAGACGCTGAAAATAAGCTATTCATTGGGCTCTAATGTCGGTCTGTAATTTACGACGACTGGCGCCAATATGGTACAGCCAATAGGGACTTTCTTTTTTTTGCTTCACGTTGTATCCCGCATATAGCAGGGTAGGCAGAGGGAATCTGATAGGAGGGCGAGTTAGGATACTTTGTTTCCTACTTACCGCTAAATTTTAAGAGATTTAAAGTTGAACGGCGGAACTCAGCGCTTCTAAATGGTGGCGTAGTCTCCTAAACAAAGAGAGAAAACAAAAATAATTCACTCCTCCGAACGGGATCGAACCCATAACCATCGCGACTACAGTCAGCTGTGTGATTAAAAAATCGGCTTATTAGAGTTGGTTACTTTGAATGACTAAAGAGGTTGGTTAAAGCTCTTGCCTATTGAAAATCCTCTTAGCAATTATACATTTTAATGACACTCGTCGTAGGCGTGACCTTAATAAAAAAATATATAGATTTTTTTATACATATTGAGTAATTATTTTTTAATTCTTAATGAAATTGTATTGGGGGCCTATCGTAACGCAGGAGTACAAGCATGCGATTGCTAACGCGACAGGTTGTAGGTTCGTTTCCTCGCCCTGGTAACGTGCCCTGGTAACAACTTGACTGCAAATGACTGCATTGAACCGGCTTGAGTTGCACTCGAAAAATTGATATTATTATTCATAATTATTATTTGAACGTATATATAAGTACTTGGACGGGGCATCTGCTATAATCTCCTTCATAACTCACTTCGAACCGTTACCCAACCGAAAACCTAACCAAAGCTAATTTCGCCGATATCGATCTGGAACATCGCTAATAAAATATGCGGGAGATTAATCGTTGTCACATCGCGCGGCCGCGCCATTAATCGCGGTAATGCAAATTGCGTATCGAGATGCTGCGACAGTGCGACAGGAGGCGGACGTGACGTCATCAATCATTGCCGGGACTAGGTACTCGTGTCTAACACCCGGGGAACCATGATCGATGTATATACAGCCTAAGTATAGTGGATGTATTTCATAGATTTTGTATATATTTTCAATTTTAATTAAATTTATTTTCTTACTGCTAAGAATATTTTATGAGCATTTTCTATGCAACCGCGACTAGAATAAAATTTAGTTTACTGTATTATATTTTAAAATAACAGCCTTAAAATCAAAGAAGTCACAAAAAGTAGTCTTCGGACTATATACAATTTAAAAATTATATATTATTATATATTAAATTATAACATATTTTTGACAAAACATCAAATCTAAAATGCTGATTACCTTATTATATTTTTATCAATAAAACAATTTTACACCAAATTAAATATAGATAACAAATAGTCAATAATCAATAAATATTTATATCAACCACATCTCTACACGTACCACGTGTCGTGTCGCGTGACATGCGTCAGTTGCAATGGCGGGAAGCCGCATCATTATAAATCTGTTTTGACTCTTGATGGTGTTTTAACTTGTAACTATTTGAACTTTGCGACAAAACTTACGTGATTAGTTCTTGACGTTGTAATTAATTGTCGTGGTGAAGCCATGATGCAAGCAAAACATGGCGGAAATTATTAATAATTAAAGTTTCAATATGTAAAGCTTAGTGACAGTACGAACAACAGAAAATTTAATTGGTAAGTATTTTTTTTACGTTATTGTGATATTTTATATAGGAGCTAAAAATATTTCGAATTATTCTTATATAATACTCACTAATAACGGTGTAGGCCCCTCCATGTAGGTGGATATTTAATTTATGATAAACATCCGTTCCGCACAACTAAACTCATTAATAAGCAACCTGTAAATAACTAGAAATTTTCCTCTACAGATAAAATAGCTGACATTATTTTAATATCATAGTAAAGTAGTGCAAATTCAGTTTCTAACAGTATTAATCATGACAGTGAGATCGACTCCCACTCGTAGAAATAATAATATAACAGAGTAGGCAGAGGGAACCTAATGTTAAGGCTTTGTGTGTTGACTGGCAGAACTTAATGCCGCGCTTGGTCTTGTTAACAGAGCGAGGAAATAAAAACAATTCGCACCCCCGAGTGGGAATCGAATCTACCATCATCGTTTCTGTCACAGTCTTAACGCTGTAACGATATGTCATTACGGCCAATTTATGTTAGTTATCTCGCATATTATTAAGCCCAAAACATATAGAAATATGTTTCATTAGCAAAGTAATGAAACCAATCTACAAGAGATTGACAAAATTAATTACGAACGCGAGATAAAACCTAAGTGATTAATGTATTGTCAAACATCGACCGCCGCGATTACACCGGCCTCCATTAATTGTCTATGCCTACGCCTGGCTTCATTAGTCTTGTCTTAGACGAAAGTTCACTTTCACATAATATATTTACCTACAGGAATGCGGAATAAAGCTGATCGTAAAAACAAGATTTTCTGTATTTTTATATAATAAAAAAATATAAATTAATTGGTGCCCACATTGCTTTTGGCACAAAATACTGTGCCAAAACCAATGTGTAATCAATTACTGCATGTCGTCTTAAAAGTATTATTTGCTGTTTTAAAAAAGTAGCTTCACACATTTATTCGCATGGCAGGGGAGGCAGAGTAAGCCCAGTTTTTTTTTAATTATTAATTAGATTAGCCTGGTCCGTACCTTTTTTTTACTTTATTATTATATCTAATTTTCTTATCATATATATTAATTACATTATATCCTGGTGTGAACTCAACACCGCGCTTTGTCTACCAGAGCGAAGAATTAATTTAAAAATATTATAAAAATGTCTATACTTCAAATAGCAAGAATGAGTATTGTCAGTTCCGTAACGACAATACAATAGGGCAAGTGAGAAACACTTAGCACATTTGTCTAATTGAAATGTTATCTAAATGATTCAGTGCATTACAGTTCGTTGATCAATTTTATCGACCCCTTGATTGGTAGCAAGGACGAATTGGAGCAGAATTTGGGGCAAATTTATATAGTGCAATAAATGAGTTATAGTTAATTTGTTATTGCTGTAGTATATTTATTATTGTATCATCAATAATTAGGTTATATGAGATATATTGAATGTATGAAGGATTTGAAATTTTAAATCCAACTTTTCGAAAGGTTCTGGTATATAAAAGACATGAAGAAAAAACGAAATGTAAGATCAGTGTAAATAGCAAAATATTATAAAAAGTGAATGAAGAAGTATATTTGGGAAGTATGTTCAGCAGAGATGGAAGATACGAAATAGAGTTAGAGGAGCCTTAGCTGCATTAATCAGATGGCAAAACGTCAGCACAGCTGCACGTTTGGCCGTGCACAATGCAGTGTTGGTACCGACGCTGTTATACGACAGCGAAACGTGGGTATTACAGAAGAAGAATGAAAGAAAGATGAATGCTGTCTAGCGTCATGCGATCCCTTTGTAGGAAATGCGGGGTCAGCTTAGCTGATTGAATCCGCAATGAAGAAATATATAGAATGACAGGTACTAGCGAGGATGTCACGGTGAGAATGAAGAAAAACATGCTCTGCTGGCTTGGGCACGTTAAACAAATGAGTGAAGAAAGAATGGCAAAAAAGATTTATGGTGAGAAAATGAGCGGTAAGAGAGATAGAGGGAAGCCTCGGTTAACCTTGCATAACACAGTAACATAGATACTGGAGGAAGGTTACGTAAGAAGCATGAGGACCCCCTGGAGGACATGTATGAAGAGGTTGATGACAGTGGACGAGGCGAAAGAGGTATGCAGAGACCGTAGCGTTTGGCACTCTGTTCTCTCTGATTACCCCGCAAGGGATACAGCATGAAGCTATGTATGTATGCATGTATGTAAATTCAACTTGGTCGTTCTAGTTTCTGTTTCTTGTTTAAATATCCACCTTAAAGGCCGGCAATGCACCTGTAGTTTTTTTTGTACTAAAGTCCCGAGAATCTAGTGTATAAACACTCCCTTACCCACTTTTCGCCCAATTTTCTTGGTATGGCGTGTTGAAAGGCGGTATTCAACGATGCGCATTATCTTTTTACCACGTTTTATAACTGTACACGAAAAGTGCCCTATAGATTTTGATCACGCGGTTATTTTCATATAAAATGCCGCAAAAACGGTGCATATCATATTTTTGATTGCGTTGACTTAGAAGCTTAGTTTTTTCTGTGCTTAAACGGGCTACAGATTTTAATATTTGATATTCATTTTAGCTTGATACATCAACGCAATTTCGAGATAAATGGTCTCGACAGACGAACAGAGGTGATTTGTGATTAACAAAGTGATCCTATAAGGGTTCCGTTTCTACTTTTTGAGGTACAGAACCCTAATAACAAGTTATCTCCTTATATTGGCAACTACATACGTCTACTCATAACAATTTCTTTTCTATCATCATCTTAACATACAAAGTCTCATACAAAAATTAAATAACAATTGGAGTGTAACAGACTTGGCAAACTTTCCAGGGTGCTCATTCGACGAGCCTTTTCCAAAGTCCATCGTCGTAGCGCCGCGCCGTCTATCGCCTGATTATCGGTTTTTAATAACGACGAAATGTGACGCTTAAAACTTTCGAGACTGAATCTATCTATGGAAGTTATTAACTCACTCTTGAATTTAATAGAATAAATATATTAAGAGAGCCCAAGCGTGCGACTGTGAACGGGTCAGCTTGTGGGTTCGATTCCCATTCGAGTAAAACATCAAGGTAAACTGATAACAGTAAATGTTGGAATTTGGGAAGAAATGAAAAATATGTTGGTAAGATAGTATAGACCTACGAAAAAAAATATGGTAGAAGTGCTAATTAAAGTTAAGCCTATAAACAATATAGAGTTACAATCAAGACCAGACTCAAAGTTAATTCATTGTTAGCGCTTCGAGTGCAAGTTTGCAGACTTTTATCAGCTTCTAACAAGAAACTTAATCAATTATACCTAATTAATAATGTAAGAATATCCAGGCAAGTTGTACTTGTGTATATTTGTTACACAAGTCGATGTTTCACCGCGTCACCAATAAGGGTGATTTGAATAAATCAAATAAATAAATCAGCTTGACGCTGTATCCCGCGCACAGCAGGGTAGGCAGAGGAAACCTAGTGTTAAGACACTCCGTTCCCCACTTTCTGCCGAATTGTATAGGCATTGTGTATTGAGTGGCAGAACTCGACGCCGCGCTTAACCTCGACACCAGAGCGAAGAAATGGAAATATAAATTTAGGTAAATATTTCATCTCCTCGAGTGGGGATCGAACCCACAACCAGTCGGTTTTATAGTCACACCTCGTGCCGCTGCGGCAACATTGGCCTCAAAAATCATGATATATTTTTATTTGGCTAAAACCTAAATAATACGTTAACAACTTATAACACACACTAGCAGGATGACTAATGTTAAGACGCTCCGTTCCCATTAATACACTACCGTTACTCACTTTTCGCCAAATTCTAGATCACTACATTACGTATTGAGTGGGGACTCTCGACGCTGCGCCCGTGAGCCCGAGCTTCTTGAAAACCGTTTCAAACCGTCCGTTTATACCTCGATGTTTTGTAAAAAAGAATTTTCGTTTCCTAAATGTGGAATAACACTTTAAAGTGTAAATACATGAATTGTTTAAAAATCAAAAATACGCTTTTTCTCACAAAACACATTAATATAACGAATGTGATGTGCACAAACTTGATATACTTATTAGTAGCAGTAAGTAGGCAGTAGAGATGCTTGATGTTAGAAAAAGAATGTTAGAGTAATATAGAAGCTGATGCTTTAGCTTCATGTGATATTCAATAAAAATTCAAAGAAAAACAGCGATGTCAGCCAACATCGATATGTTTTTTTTGCACATATCGTCATCAATAAATCACTCTAATTAAAACAAAAATCAAAAGTTATTAGAAAGTTAAAACATTATTTAATGCAACATCGATGTTAAAACATCGATATTTTAGCATCCCTAAAGTGCCATTTACCTCCCCATGCCATGTGCCATGGACCTCCCGGAGGACATGTATGAAGAGGTTGATGACAGTGGACGAGGCAATCCCTCTGAACACCTCGCTAGGGATACAGCGAAAAGCTAGATTAGATTACACAAATTAGCAGTGTGTGCAATTAAAGCATGTTAAAATAAATTAATCAGCTTCACGCTGTATCCCGCACACAGCAGGGTAGGCAGAGGGTTAACCTGGTGTAAGACACTCCGTTCCCCACTTTCTGCCGATTTCTGGAGACCTTCGGTGTTGAGTGCAAGAACTCAACGCCGCGAGAAAGCATGTTAATAATAATTAATT
This sequence comes from Heliconius himera, assembly GCA_021202915.1. Lineage (NCBI taxonomy): Eukaryota > Metazoa > Arthropoda > Insecta > Lepidoptera > Nymphalidae > Heliconius > Heliconius himera. The sequence goes on from JAJHJA010000427.1 coordinate 487,258, forward strand.
GTGATTACATTATATATTTAACCTTTACATGAACTTAATATACTTTTTATAATAATATTTGCTATTAATATTGTATAATATTTATAATTTCTACAGATGTAAAAGTTTTCAAAACACGAAACGTGGTGAGATCTGTCGTATGCCCGGCTGCATAGTGACGTCATCTGCCGGTGGGACGACGCCGATACGCTTGCCGCACGTACAGCCAGAAACGTTTAGACTGTTCATACAGTATGTTTATACTGGGAAAGTAAGTATATTAGTTAAATAGTTACACTTACTAGTATATCATATAGTTGATTTGTATTGTTTTAGTGGTTTATTCTTTTGAAATTAAGATTTTATTGGTAAACGCCATCTGTTGTCGAATAGCGATAACGTCACAACTTTGATTATTCATTAAAATTATATAGGTAATAGATGTAAAATAAAAGTGTTTTTTTTTTTATAGTACCGTAAAGTAACAATCAAATTACATTTAAAAACATCTTACAATAAAGTAGCATATTAGTTTATATTACGTTTAAATTAGCCGTGGCGCAGTATAATAGCGTCTGACTGTTAACTAAGTGGTTACGGATTCGATTCCTGCTTTTTTATATCTAAATATTTTTATCACAGTTATTACTACAAGATTCAGGAGTATTTGAAATGATGACCTTAGCTGCTGACTTAGGAGTCGAGGATCTAAGATCTGCCTGTGAAGATCATGTCACTTCCACTTTGAATGTGGAGAATGCTTGCACTTTGCTTGCTGCTGCTATGGATATACAGGATAGACCAGGTAAGATATAAAAGCTACAGCGTCCTATAATCCGAAACCTTGGATAAATAAAAATATACAAATATAATTATATGATAATAATGTATTCATTATAAATAGAAAGTAAAGAATTACATTATTATATACCATTTGTAATAAATATATTTTTTATAAGAAAATTATAAATTGATTGCTCCGAAAAATAAAACGTATATTTTAGAATTCATCGTCAGTTGCGATGGTGGTGTAATGGTCAGCATAGTTGCCTTCCAAGCAGTTGATCCGGGTTCGATTCCCGGCCATCGCACACTTTTGCTTTTTATTTTTTAATTTAAATTACACTTTTAATAGAAATATATATTATTTTATTATATTTTAATACTTAAAATATAATAAAACATTTTTTTTAATGTACTATCAAGTTCTGAAGTTCAAAAGTTTCAATGGTATTAAATTTAATTTAAAATAAATTTTATATAAAAATAATATAAGGTACATTTTTTTTTAATTATTACATTTTTATCATAATAAACTAAAATTGAAATAAAACTTGAATTAAATAATTAAATTACAAATAACCCACGCCATAGACAATGATGCGTTTTGTTTAATCTGTAGCGTCCGCCATGTTGTTGTCTTTTGGCTATGACAATCGCGTTTCCTTCCTTGACGGGTAAAAACGACGCCGGCTTGGCGCTATTTTGTTTTTAGCAAATTACTATATTGTGTTCGAGAATAAAACACAAAAATGGCATACAAGGGACCACCGAAAGTACAAAAGGTGATGGTACAGCCCATCAACCTTATTTTTAGATATTTACAAAACAGAAGTCGTGTTCAGATTTGGCTTTATGAGAACGTGAATTTAAGAATTGAGGGACACATCGTGGGATTCGACGAATACATGAATATTGTGTTAGATGAAGCTGAAGAAGTTCATATGAAGACGAAAAACCGAAAGCAAATCGGTCGTATTATGATGAAAGGCGATAATATAACGCTAATACAAAATGTCAACCCTAACGCTACAGTATAATAGGTTATAAAACTCGGATGAACATTCCTACCCGTTAAGTGTGATCACTATTTGTGATTTGTGAAAGTTTCTTACCAGTGCACTCAATTAATTAAATTTAAGATCTACAAATTGGCTTTTATTTATAACCTATCAACCATTTAACTATTTAGTGTACAGTTAGGTACTTCAAAATCTTAAATATATTTAAGCATTTAATTTAAATTATTAAAGTAATTTTAATTTAGAAATGATAATTAGATTTTTAAAATTAAAAAAAACATAATATTAAGTACAATCCTCAAAAAATCTATTTTCAAAATAGTTATGATTTGTTTTATACATGAAATATAGTTTTACAAGCTTCAATAATATTTTTTTTCATAATTAATGAAACCAAGGTGTGTATTTACAGTAGTTGTTGTTTACATTTATTAATGTTTAATCAGTATCCTGTTTATCAGAGTAGGCAGAAGGAATTTAATGTTAATCTGCTTACTCTTACTATTTGAGAGTTTACTCCATTCTCCATGCACTGCACAATTTTCAAGATATTGATTGTGAAATGTGAGTGAAGAAATGAAAATGACTCATTCTTTAAATGGTAATCAAATCCACAAACTTCATACTTACAGTCAACTATACTACTGGTATACCTATTGGTATATCTTTGTTGAAATTATTTTAAGATAATTTACCTCAATATTACAGGTGGTAAGAGTGCATCTTCATTTATGGAACGCTGCATATCATTCATAGAAGAAAATGCTCCTGAGTGTGTTAAAAGTAATGCCTTCTTGAACTTGCCCAAAGAAGCTCTCATCAAGCTTATTTCATCTGATAATGTTAGTATTTCACCTTACTTGCTTTTACAACCACAGAGAAGTTTTATAAATATAAACTATTTTCAAGATAAAAATATATGTAGCCAATTACTGATTAGTTGTGTATATATTAAAATAATTGGTTAGTTTAATATAGTTTTATGATATTAAATTATATATTTTTGTTTCTCTTTGTGAAATATTATGATTTTCTCGTTTTTTTCATTTCCACCTTTTATACAATTTAGTTAAGGAGTCTAATCAGTCACATTCAAATTTTAATGTAATTGTTCAACAGCTATTTATTTATGTACGTCATGAAAAACAACACAGCACATTGTTTTGGGTAGCGAATACCCAAAACAATATAAGTTGTTGTTTTTTATCAAGTTTGTTGACAAAATATGACAAATATGTTAAGTTCAATAATATAAAATATAAATTGAAAATATTAATTGCGTAAATCTGTATGGATCTCTATTGAAAAAAAAAATTGTAATAATTTTATTACAATTCTTTTAAATAAAATTGTAATAAAATCAATTCATTTCCCCGATTTGATAAGATAAATACGACATTTGGTTCCGCCGCCCGACACACAATATCTCTAAACAAACAAAAAATTAAGAGTATAGTGTTTAAACACTACATTTTCCGCCTACCACCTCTACTCTACTAAATATATATTATACGAGTACTGGGTGTACTCGTATAATATATATTTAGTAGAGTTTAGTATTTAAAAAGATAATTATCTATATAATTACGTCTAGAAGAAAAAGACGAATGGTATATATAGATACGTTCACTAGTGCTTCAAAAATAGGGCGAGATTAATCTCGCCCTGTTTTTGACTCTATTCTATTCTATTTTTTTTTGACTCTATCTACAATTAAACACTATAAAAATAAAATAAATTTGTACAGTTACGATTAGAAGAAAAGGATGTATGGCGATGTTCCCTAGCATGGGCCAAGCAGAGGGCGGGAGTGACTCAGCCCACTGCACACTGGGCGGAAGAAGAAAGGGCTAGAGTAGTCCATCATTTAACGCCTCTTATGCAGCACGTACGGCTGTTGCATATTGGTAGGAAATTTGTTATAAAAATTGTTTATTTTATATCAGTAGTTTCTAAGATTAGTATGCTTAGCCAGACATATTCTGCTATTTGAAAAAAAATATGTTATATGAGGCCGTAGTGACACAGGGGCACAAACGTGTGATTTTAAACGCGAAGATTGTGTGTGTACTTAAATTCTCACACGGAGAAATGAAATATTTTCATATCTTTACTCTGGTAAGGAGGCAAAACACGGAATTGAGTTCCGCCCACCCAACAAGCAATGCTTCACGTGTTTGGCGGGTAGTCTGGAGCCAAAGTGTCTTAATGAAAATGATTGATAAATGATGATGGCTAAAAATAAATGTTTGTTAAATATACATATATAAACACTCGTTTGACACCTTAGATCTAAGTAAAATTTTGTTAAATAATGTAAGTTTAAAAATAACGTTTTCTTACTATAGGTATTAATTGTATGTAAACAATAATGTAATTCATATATATGATAAGGAAATTAGATATAATAAAAAGTAAAAAAGGGTGCGGACCAAGTGTCTGTAGTGCTAAGTAATAACAATAAAAAAAAAAAAGATATATAAACAACACCTAAAACACATTACAGATAGTGTAGTGTTCGCTGAAGAAGTGGAGCCAACAGGAGCCGTGCCCATGGAGCTGTCCCTCAAGCGCTACAAGAGCGCGGCGCTGCACGCCGCGCCGCACGCCGCGCCGCCGCCGCACGACGCCAGGCGGCGCACGCAGCCCCGGTTACACTTATGTTATTTGTTATATTTTATATTATAGCTCAATTAAACTAAATGCTAACTAATTATATTATTGTAGCCCATGTGCTATTATGTTGTATTACTGTAAAGTTCATCAAAATCCGTTTAGTAGTTTTTCCCTGAACGTGGAACAAACGTCCATATTTCACAAAGTTTCACATTCATAATACTAGTAAGATTAGAAAAGGTACAATGTCTAATTGTAAACTCGACGGTTTCGGTTATTTTCATATCTTAGCTCTGGTAACAAGACAAAGCGCGATATTCACAGTTTTTCTAAGATTGCGAGTATCATCACTTGGTTCCCTCTTTACTCTGCTATATGGGATACAGTGTGAAGCTCAAAATATATTTTTGTAGGGACCTCTGCCTCTAGTGGATCCCCACTTAAAGCTAAAAAAAATAGATATGTGATTTTATGTATCTGCTATGTATTCTTATGGAATAAAGTGCTCTTGGAAGTCAGTGTTCTGATCTATAGTGGTTTAATTTTGGTTCATCTTTTATAATCTCGAACTTATATGATTCCTTTATTTAAAACAATATATTCCTTACAGATAAAAAATGTATTATGTATTTAAAGATAGTAGTAGTAGATAATAGTAGAAATATATTTTTCAGATTGGCAACCAATTTCTTTGTGGACTCTGTGATACTGAGGCAAGATAAGATTGCTTTCCAATCTCTGCTTAATACATGGTAATTGTTTTAGTTTCAGTGTTGTAATATTGTTGTAGTGTTAAGACCTCCATTACCTACACGCCGCTCACATCGTGAAACATTGCGTGTTAAGAGGTGGAGCTAAACAAGTGTTTAGGTTTTTGTTGCTAGGACGAGGAAGTATCGAATCCTCAACCGTCGCGTTTACAGTCAGAGCCGATCCTACTGTCATCTACTTAACATTTGTGTTTTTCTTTATACTTGTATTAGTTCAATTGTTGTTTTGCAATTACTATAATAATATATAGTGTGTATGAGAGATAATGCCTATTAAAAATCGTTAACATATTGTTTACGAAAGATTTGTTAATATTTCTTTACTCTTTTATAAATTCAAAGAGGCATGTCTGTTTTATAACTTGGTTTTCAACCTACACAGGTGCGGGACCCCGTCGCAGTCGTGGCGTTTGGTGTTCCGAGCGTCGACACATGGTTTTTCAGCGCAAGCTTTTCATTCAAGATGTGATGCTATTGCACCTGTTTTGCTATTAGTACAGGTACACATTTATCTGTCATATTAGAATATCTATTTTTATAATATAATACATATACAGAATGTTTTTGTCAGCACCACTTTAAATGAAACCACAGTTTTGACTACTATATAAAAGCGTAATACAATTTTTAAAAAATCCCAAAAAAGAAAAATTGATTTTTTCAAACAAATTAAATAATAAAATTATCGTTGTGATATAAAACGCCATTTGTCAAGAACGACGCACGCACACATAAACCTATCCGATTCCGAAATCGAGTCGTGGGTATTGGCGGTACCGTTGAAAGTTGATTAAACTTATTAAGTAGTATTTTTGTAGTAGTATGTGTTTACGTTATTGGTATCTATGCGTAACTGCGCACACGGAATACAGGTACACGGAATAAACATCGTGAAATGAAAAAAAAAAATCTTACATCTAAACTGTTGAGGTATTTTGATTCATTTCTTTAGGTATGGGTTCGAAATATGCTGTTGCCGTAAAAGGAGCGCTGACGCTTCCAGCCTGTATAAATACAGATTAATTATTTTTAATGTATTTATATATCTACTGTTTACAATAACAACAATAATACAAAACAAAAAAAAAACTCTAATATAATCTAACCCACATTCACTGACAGTTCGGAAGAGAAGAAGCTAATTACAATATTAATAATAGCGAAAACCATATTATACTTTACAAAATGTGTACTACAATATGCGTAACTTAATAATTTATATTAATAATGAGAAAAAATATTAACATGTGAAACAGACACTTTTAAAGAAAACTGTGAAGATGGAGAACTATGAAATGTAACAAACTTTAAGTTATATCGTAAAAGTACAGGGGATACATTATTATAAATAATTTATTAATAATACTATAAATTTATTAAATAAAAATTACACAGCGAACATTAATGTAATCAGTAAATACATTAGCAGCATATAATATTCTCTGCGCTCTCTTAAACACCTTCACTATTTTTACCCATTCACACTAAAACCTGTCTTGCTCAATCTTTATAATATTGACTAATATTATGTATATTTATATATAGATTTATTATTATTAATCTTATATTTAAATACCGCACGCAAATCTTTTCTCTTAACATCTTTTACATTCAAGGGTTTCTGGTAGAGATCTCTATTAGAGATAAGTTGTCCATTGTACACATTATTTCTGTTAATATATGTTTTCTGTACTTTTTTTCTTGTGTGGTGCATAAAAAGATGAAAAAAATTAAGATTTTTATTCCAGCTACCCCGAGGTGAGATAATCGGTGGTTTCTCTACATCGGGCTGGACTGCACCTGCTGGAGGAGAAACTACCGCAGGTGGTTATATAGCAGCGGAACGAGCACTACTCTTCACCCAGGACCCTCCTGCTTTGTATCCATTGATGAAGAACTCGTTTGCACTGTGTTATCATTCTGAGTAAGTGCTTCTACTATCTGTATTTTTATATACTTATTATATACCTCTATTTATATTTAATTTATTTTATACCTGCGTATCAAATTCATCAATATCTGTCTCTATCAATTAGACTGTGGCTTTGTATAAATAAATCTATTGATGAAAAACTCATTAGTACAGTATTATTTTCTGTATATTATTTGTATTGTACTATTATCTGCGTATTATTATCTGTATCTACTTTATTTATCTATCAATAGCCATAATATATGTATTTAATATTTTTGTTAAAATTCATTGCCAGATTCCCTGTATTTTTTATTAATATTTTGTTATTTTGAATTAGGATGACGTTTACAAACACTAGCCCCAATTTTATTTCTTTGTTTTATATTTGTATTTTTTTTATTTAAACTTATTTTTTAAGTTCTTATTTCTACTGTTATCTATCTGTTAATCAATTAATATAAAAAGACTATCCAGTTAGTGTCTTCGAATTGATTGTCTTTGTACAATTTTTTGATTATAAAAATCAAATCAAATCTAATCATCCTCATGCTGTATCCTGCACATAGAGACAGAGGGAATCTAGTGTTAACACTGTGTACAGGTGCGGGCCCATCTTCGGCGCGGGCGCGGACCTGCTGCTGGCGCACGACGCGCACAGCTGCGGCGACAGCTACAGCAACCTGCACTCGTACGGCGACGGCGCACACGCCTCGCTCGTGCCCGACTACAGCTTCGGCGTGCGCGACTACGAGCTGTTCACCTACTGACCGCTCACCTTAGCCGTTACATTTAGAAGTATACAATGTCGATATTAACTGTATGATAAGTAAATAGTAAACTATATTATAAGTCTATAGTTTTTTATAATATAGTCTATAATAAAAATTTCACCTGTCTCCTTGTGGTTTTCATTATTAAAATCCGAATAAAATTGTTCTTAGACGAAATGTACTCAAATGATTTGGAAACTTATTTTCTTCAAGAATCCATTTATCTTTACTGTAATCCTCTTTCAATAAAATTTGATAGAAACAGATTCTATCTATATATATAAAAGGACTTGTGCTGACTGACTGAGGTAAGACGCACGCAGAGCCGTAACCGCTGATGGTAGAAACGTGAAATTTGGGCAGATGTTTCTTTTCATATTGTGGACATCCACTAAGAAGGAAATTTGAAAAATTTTAACCCTTAAGGGATGAAATAGGGGTTGAAAGTTTATATGGATTTTTTTTTAATCTGTATTGATTTTTATAAAATTTTAAATTCAGACTTTTCATATATTTCGTTGTAATAAAACACGTGTTGTGTTTCATGGTTTTTAAGAATTCACCCCCTAAGGGTACAAATAAGGGGTTGAAAGTCTATATGGAAAAATCTTTAAATTGCCACTGATTTTTATAAAAATTTTAATTCAGACTGTTAAAAATATTTAATTGAACATGTGTTTTGTGGTTTTTTTAGAATTCACTCCTAATAAGCGGGCGAAGCCGCGCGCGCCCTCTAGTATTGTTACAAAACTGGTTGGCAGTTCTCCTAAAATTGTAGTTTTTAACCAAAAATTTGTCTTTTAAAACCAGCGTGCAAAGCTGAAATTTTGTTGAGAGATGTAAGCTTGGACATTATAATGCACGTTTATTGAAATGACATTTATGAACTACCCCTATTTATTTAAAAAAAATAGAATTCGTAAAAAATATGTTGATACGGACAATGATAATTATTGACAATAATGATAAGCTGCTATACCAACAATTATATATATATTATGGGAATTAAATGAAATGCAAAACTTAGTGGCCGCTCAACACGCAGTCTAACGATATATTGAAATTCATATTAAAATTACCGTCGGTACACGTATGACACATATGTAAGTATAAAACGCCTGTTATAAAAGAAATAGCAATTCATTGAATGGCCACTATTGCTTAACTTATCAAATTTAAGACTAAAAGTGCTCCATCAGGACCCTTGTTGAAAAATCAGTAAAGATTACTCAGCCAGTGTGCGAGAAGGAAAAATCACGTTGCCTTGGTTCACACCCATTCCTTGATATGAATGATCAGTTTTGATAAAACATGTTGGAACTTTATAAAAAAAGCCAGCCAGCATATTTATGCTGGTTACAGACTTTGTTCAAAATGCCAATATAAGTATATATTAACGATCACGAAAACTTTTTTTTAAGTAATAAATTAAAATATCAACGACGGTTTATGTTCTAAAATTAAGAGAGGTAGGGCAACCATGGTTTTTACAATGTATTTGATTTTCCTTATGTGATTTTCTTTCAAATGGTGTTGAATTCACATAAAAAAATATGAGTGCAATTTTTTAACAAAAACGCATTACCATATATTTAATTAGAGGTGATTGCGGCACGATTCTTCTAGGCAACGCTGGTGTAATCTATTCTACCATCATGTATAATATATAAGTAGGTTTCGTTAAAAAAAACACATACCTGCAGATTTATGCACGGGGACCTCAGGCCATTACACTAACTATTTCTGCTGTTAGTTTTGCAGTTTACATTACAACAACAATAATGCCCCATTTTGAAACTAAAACTGACATATTTCACTAGGTCTTTATTGTTGCACATTTGTGCCATACCTTTGTATACCAGACACCAGGGGGAAGAAATGGAAATATAAATTTAAATAAATATTTCATTTCATCGAGTGGGGATCGAACCCATAACCAGCCGCGTTTACAGTCACACTTTACAGTGCCCCTGCGCTACGACTTGCTTCATGTGTTTCATTATATGTTTACTTAATGCATTTTTATTTAACAGCGCCATCTTTTATTATCTGCTGTGTTTTACTACAGGTATACTTGTACGCGTCACCGGGCGGGGCGGTACTTAATACTCAGGATCATGATGTTCTCATTGGTCTCCACTAGATGTCACTGTGTTACGACATAAGAAAACCAAATGAAAAATTTAGAACGAATTTTTTTTCCAACTATTAACAAAATAAGGTAAGTGTCCCCATTTTTGGGCATCTTATAAATTTAAACAATTTTAAATATATAATAAACGTTATATGAACTTGCAAATTTTACTGTCATCGATGTGGGTATTTTGTCAGTAATTTTATGTGTGAATTATTTGGTTTAACTTGAGTTTAGTTTTTATATAAATTTATTTGTGGTCCACAAATAAATTTATTATCTTATCTTGTTTGAACCCTAATTCGTGATAAAATTTTTACCTCACGATTAAGATTAATTTGTAATAAAAAACTTTAACATATAAAAGTTTTGATTGTAAACAATTCGTAAATTTAAAAAAAATGGGTGAGATCAGTTTAACGACATTAAAACTTTTATAATTTACAAAATATATAAGCTCAGATTTCAAAACGACATATATTACAACTACATATATTAATATAGCTTTCATAATTTTTTTTTTTAAATTCAAGTCTCAGTTTTGAAGCGATGAATGCCAATTTATTGTTATCTTTTAGATTAATTAGAAAATAAAATTACGAACTTACGTAACTTAAATAAATTTTAATAATAATTATTTTAAAAATATTTACTTTAACAAACATAAAATCTTACTTAATAATAACATTAGTAAAATGAAAATGTTACTAACACAATTCCGATGTATGTATTCTGTAGGAGTTTCGTGCAGCTACCATAGCTTTTGTACGGCAATTTATATTTAGTATATTCTTGAAAAAATAAAAAGTACTTTACTAAGATTTATAAGAAGACTAGGGATAACCAATATTAATAAATACAGAAGAGTCAATGTGTTAATTTTACGTAAATTTATTTGTCACGAACTTGGGGAAAATTGTGAAACGTAGAGAATCTTGTTTCGTGTTACTGATTTTGGTAACTTTCACACTTCTGTTTGTTCAGCATTTTTTACTTTATGTCAAGTAATCATTAACTACCATGTATATCCGAAAAAATACACAAACATAAATAATAAAAGTTATTAAAAAAACTAAGTTGCATTGGTCTTTTCGCTTACTGTTTTAGTATCAATACCTTAAAAATAGTAATATAGGAATTGAATGAATAAAATATATACCGAATTTCGATCACCAGTAACCTTAATAAATACATTTACTGTTTTTAAGCTTTAAATTTAAATTATCTCAGTTATTATATAAATATAAATTTGTTAAAAAGGATCTCCCTAGTTCGGTAGTAACACGAACTAGGGGACACATTATAAATAAAATGACTGCTATTTTGTAAATCGATTTATTGCAATTTTAAATGAATTTAATCCTGCCGTCTATTTTTTATTCAATTAAATGTTTTTTATAGAATACCAAAAAACATATATACAAAGTTTTATGTGAATAACTTACCTTTGCTTTTCTACAACCTTAAGAAATTCTTACGCTAGTCTTACGATGGTAAACAACATAAACTCGTTACAGTGCAGTTAACTAATAAAAAAAACAAAGTCTAATAATAATAAGATCTTCTTTTAAATACTCAGCCAAGTCTCGATAAAGCTGTTTGTTTCTCTTTAAAATGTAATGATATCTCTATCAGGTCAGGGATTCCCAACCTTTTCTTGACCAAGGACCACTTTTATATTATTCTTGTTAGCAGGGACCATTATATAGGTATAATAAAAATAAAATGTGATAATGAAACAGAAACTTTAATTAAAACCAAATAGGAACTTACATAAAAAGAAATAATCATGTTTTATGAGAAAATTCTGCAATTCCCCGCGAGGACGTCGTGGCATGACGTGGAGCTTGTCACAAGCGTGGCGCGTCGTGGATTCGATACCCAGTGGGAGGAATAAATTATTAAATAATATTTTTTTTCTTTGCTTTAGTAACCCTTGTTACTAGAGCAAAGAAAACAAAAGCGCGGTCATTTGACATAAGTTCAATTCGAGCTTTGACCGTGTTATTCGACAGAGGGATATCTTGTTATTTTTCTTGGTCTTTAATTTAAAAACTTGTTTGACGGCTTTGATCAAACATGGTTTTACGAGTGTTTCTCTGACTGTGTGAGGTTTTTTTTTAGTTTGTGCTGTTAACTTAGAAATCTCAATGGCACTACTATTTGCCGTGTGCTCCCGGGCTTAGAACAGGGTCACCCTGGTACTGACGCTGTCCTAGAGACGACTAAAGTACGAGTGGGAGGGTCACGCATAGGCAGACTCTACCGCATTATCACCACAGTCGCCATTTAAAACCAGCGTTAAATAGTGGCTTTCTGCCACTGCCACTAAATAAATTTGTTTTCTGATGAGGCCCCCCTTGGGAATATTTCAATATGGGGTGGAAGAAACCTGGTTTAATTTTATACCCAGAAGATACATTTTCGCGTAAGGAAAACCTATCTGTCGTGTCACCAGTTTTCGAGACTATTCCTCTTAGAGCACATTGCGCCTTAGCACTTTAAGTTAATGCCGGTATAGTGAGCATCTGGAAAGCCAAAGACCAAGTTGGCCTTAAGGACCTGCGGGTCATCGGCAGAGCGGAACAGTACTTCATGCCAAAACACCGAGGGGCTTTGTATAGGGCTCAGGGTTGGCCTTTTATGGAGTATTGTTCGGATGCCTAGACTGGTCCACCCCTATGTCAGTTTGAACCATTTGATCGCATACAACGTAGAGCCGTTCGAATTGTGAATCCAATGAACTGTGAAAAGCCTGATACTTTGGTTTTGCAAAGAGATGTCTCCTCGCTGTGTGTTCTCTACCACACTTATTATAGCTGCCGCTTAATTTTCTAACTGCGCCACTACTGTGCGGTTTCTTAGGAACTGGAATGGCCTACCTGTGGCAGTGTTTCCAGGTCGATACAACTCGGGCAAATTCAAAAAACGCGCCTATCTCCAACTTAAAGGCCGGCAACTCACCTGTAGTTCCGCTGATGTTACACGGGGTCGTGGACGGTGGTGATCACTTATTATCAGGTGGATTTGACAACTAGTCAAATCCAATACTTCGAATTTCAAATCAACTTTTCAAATTGTCAAAAACATACGTTACGACGTCATAACTTCCTTATGTGAAGTGGTATACTTATTTTAGAGAATTAATGTTATTAAAAATAAATAGGTACGCCGGCGCGGCGGCACCGCGTACCGCTGCTATTACTCACGCAGTTTCTCACTCTCTTTCACTCCCTGCGCGGTCACTACCAACGCCTCACCGCCCGCTAAAATTTAAATCGTTCGCGGACCATATTTAGGCTTTTGCGGACCACAGGTGGGAACCAATGTTCTAGGTAAAGCCAAGTCAAGGCTAAGGCTCTTTACTGCATTTTTTTTAATATTGTTAAGCTTTATGTGACTTGGCCTTGGTTGAGTTTGTTGCATAGCAACACGTAATTATGCACACATACACGTATTTAGGTATTCTATACATTGCCGAGGTATTGTGTAAAATACCGAATTATACAGATTACCGAGGAGAGGAAATGAAATATTTATTTGCATTTATATTTTCATTTCTTTGCTCTGGTGACGAGGCAAAACGCAGCGTTGAATTCCGCCACTCAACACGTAATGCTTCAAGAATTCGGCAGAAAATGGGGAACGGAGTGTCTTAACACAAGGTTCCCTCTGCCTACTTAGCTGTGGGCGGGATACAGCGTGAAGCTGGTATTTTGGTATTTTGATTTAATTTATTTTAAATTGATAAATGGTCGCGCTACTATATTGTTATTTTTTTTTCTATTCGAATCTGTTCCTAGTGTGTAAGCCGCAAGTCTTACACATTAGGAACAGATACAACTCTTTGTAAATATTATTAAACTGACATCTTTTTCGATCGAAAAAGATGTCAGTTTAATAATATTTTCTATAGACACAAACGAAAGAGCTGTATAGAATTATTCACTTATTTTTAGTGAATCGCAGCTGAACTTAGTAATATTATACCTAAAATTTACATAAATAACTTAAGAATATGTGTGCCAAAGGCTTTTCCACGGGAAAGCGAAGTGGAATCCCCTGGAGCCGGGCGCGGTTATCTACTGAGTATTTAGTGCACGCGCCCGCATCTGGCGGGCACTAACGTTTGATATCTACATCATAATTTATTTTGGTCATCCCCGTTTTAGATTATTTTAAAAATAATCTAGACGATAGAACTTATTTCGTTGTCGTACAGATTATTATTGTCATTTTTTAGAACATGATTGAATGCAAATATTCCGATTAGTTTGAATAACTTATTTCATGATGTTTTTAATAAGTATTTACGATCTTACAGAATTTTGCGTCTTTTATGGGAACTAAATTAGTTCAATTTAATTCTGTCAATTAATTTGTTTAAAATATTTAAATATTGTATCACCTTTCCTTGCTTGCACACATTTTGCACAGAATATTTTTGAGGTCGGCATTACCAAATAGTTGACTTGAACATATATTTGACATATGAAATCAAAAATTGCGTTCCCCGAGCACTGTCGCGCTGCATCATGACGGCCTATTAAAATATAACATTATATATATTTTTTATTAAAAATAGGTTATTTTTTTAACCCCACGCTGTATCCCACACATAGCAAGATACACGGAGGGAACCTTAACACTTAAGACTCTCGTTTCCATTCTCCATTTTTCACCAAATTATGAAGGCATTGTGTGTTGAGTGGCGGTACTTAACGTTGCGCTTTGCCTTGTTACAAGAACGAGGAAATAAAAATATTATTTTTCTTTTTTCGTCAAGAGGAAATCAAATCCACATGCTGTCGCAACAGGTTAACAAAAAATGTATATAAATACACATTACTAGATATTACTACCTACATCCAAGTTAAATATATGAAAAAAACGGACAATCGCCAGTCGGGCTCGCCCACCGAGGGTTCCGTACAAAATTGCAGGCTTTTTCTGAATTTCACGCTTAGCTTAGCCAGAGACCTTTCATGTGATACCTCACTTGAACTAGCGGCTTTAATATCACATTTTGCCCAAGTAAATTTTGCAAGTGTATAGTTTTCAATTTTTTTACTAAACTAGTACTACCTATAGATGCTAGCTTCCAAATTTCATAATTCTGAGTCAACGGACGTACCCTGAATTAATTTTGATTCCTTTTATAGTCTCGAAATACGCGTTTTTTGCGAAATCATGGGGCCGTAGATCTGAGTATATGGTTTAAATTTCAACTATATATCTCCAAGCATTCCTGAGATAAAAGATTTTGATAGAAAGGCAGGCTGACAGATAGACAGACAAATAGACAGACAGATGGGCAACAGACTGAAAGTCCTTAAAAAGTACGGAACCCTAAAAAACAATCCATAAACTTTGAATGCATTTGGCAACAAATAGACGCTGTTATGCATACATTATAAAACACTGAAACTTCAATGTTAATCGAAGGTGAGCGCAGTCCCCCTCGCATTGCGAAGGCGTGGTTTCCGGTCGACCCAAATACAGGTCACTTTAGCTCCGGCTGTATGCAGACCTACGTCACTTGTCGCCAGCGTCTCGCTTAATGCCTACTTATATATTAACTTATACTCTATATACATTATTAACCACTTTAAAAATTTTTTTATAGGATCTTGTTTAGGTACATTGGGAAAGGAAAATGGTTACTTTTTATCACGAAAAACGCTAAAAACGCGTTGAAGGGATTGATATTGAAAATGAAATTTTGTATGACAGTCGCTTACTGCCGATGTATCGTATATGTGACACTAACTATTGGTCAGACAGAGTGATCTCGAATCCAAAGATGAAATGAAGGGTTTAAATTATTAAAGATTACGAAATATTTGTGTTACAATAAATGTTGTACTATGCAATAACATGTAAAATATCCGAAAAATATTTTCAAAGTCAAAGTCAAAGTCAATTAATTTTATTCAAAATAAAAAGTTACATGCTTCATTTTTTGAACGTCAAATAATTTACCACCAGTTATTTAATAATAACTTTATTCAGTTTCACAAAAATAATAACTTAAACATATATTTTTTAATACAAACATCTCTGCTCAGCTCTGTATTCGGACTAGTTGCCTGTATTCCATATTGATAGCAAAATCAATTCTGTACATGAAACATATAAAAATAATAAAAATTAGGTCGTTTAATATATCGATTCTAGAAGCTACAAACACTTACCAGAATTCTTATCTGTCTGTCTGTTTGTTTGTCCACCAATCACGCAAACAATACCGGGCAGAAATGGATGAATTTTTGCATGGTATTAGCCTAGGGTCTGAAAGTGTTTATTTTTGGTTTCATCACGAATTCCATGATAGTTTCCTTAAAAAAACGCTAAATCTACAAATTACTTAAAATACCTATAACTACTGGATGGAATTAAATGAATTTTGGAATTGTAATAGTTCAAAGCCTAATGCAATTTATAGGATAGTCTTCATCATGGAGTATAAAGAAATTTGAATAGGAAAAAAAAGTGACAATCAAATTACGTCGATTCCTCGCAAATGAAGCTAAGTTATATAATTTTAATTTTAATTATTAAGCGAATAAATCACTTATCTTCCCATTTTATTTAACCAAATTTTTAAAGTATAATTAATAGTTAAGTCTACCCTAAATATGATTTTAAACGACAACATTTGTGACATTAAAAAATAATATAGTCTATCTATCTTTGTCAGGAGTACCTCAAAAAGCGATGTATTCAATAAAAAGTAACTATAGGTGAAGACAGTATTTTACCTGGATTTCTTTTAAACATGCATTTTTCTGTTGTGTAATATTATCTCTTTTTTACCGTTCAACGTCTTTCATCTGTGTGTTCTCTTTCGTGTGTGTTCTCCATTCAACATGACAATGGCTGAGTGATTTTGTACTGAATATATTCACTAGGTGCCCTCTGCCTACCCTGCTTTATGCGGAATACAGCGTAAAGCTGAGATCTATACATTGGTTTTCAACTAAAGTTTCAGATAATTCAATAAAACAGTATTTTAGTGCAATTCACAAAATAGTTTATATTAATATAACCTTTTTACTTATAAAACCATTGAAATAAAATAAATACTCAATGTTAAGGGAAGTTCACCAAAATACAATAGTGCCAACTGTGCACTTACATCAGCTTAGCCGTTTCTGAGACTAGCGTAAACAAACGCACAGACAATCATACATACCGTGTATGATTATTTGTGTAATTAGGGACATTGTTAGGGACATTGTTAAATGTCTCTAATTACTACTAGCAATTTTTCTAATATCTTCCATGTACAGACACATAAAGATAGTTACATAAGTTGTTTTTGTTTTCAAAACTATTGAATCTCCTAATGAGAACTAAAAAAATGTAACCCTAAGGTTTTAATATTTTTTATATTACAAAGCTTAAGTGCTTTGCAAACGTACATTATTTATTAAAACAGGAAAGTATTTCTATGTATTAACCCTAGATTGAGTTAGCCTCCGTCGATTCGACGAGCAGTGTGTAAGGAATTATTATTTAATCTGAATGTACATTGTGATAAACGCACTTCTAATTGTTGTATCATCATAAAACCTAGCAGTCATATGTAGATATATGTATATATAATACTATGGTACCATCGACTGGTCGCTGGTCTGATGATGAAAGGTTACCTACCGTGGCTGATGGAACCTTGGGCTGCTTACTAGTATCTAACATATTGACTCTGTGTGCTGTGTGCTCATTACATTCGTCTTATTAAACTTGGCGACCTCCGTTCCGGTCTACCGTTCGGACCACCGTTCTCCGCTTCCTGCCAAGTTCTGGAAGCATTGCCTGTCATTTGACGGAACTCAACGCCGTGCTTTTCCTCGCTTATTAACTCATAATTATATTTAAGCTATATACATGTAGTTTTATTTTTCAATTCGCTGTGGTGTGTTTCTTACCGGTCTCAGTCACTATTAAACTAACAGCTTGTATTGTTAAAGTAATTATTTTTAAACGATAGCTTTGTTAGATATTTTAAGAATATATCGAGGTGGTTGCAGGATTTCCTGTATGCCCAGTAACGGGGGTCAGTGCCCACCGCGCCGGCACGCGCAGGAAGCGTGTACCCACAGGAAACCGAGTTAATTACTAAATTTGTAAAAAACTTTTCAGTATTCTAGCGCGAAATAAGTGTCACGTGACTCATAAAAAATATATACCTACCAATGGGATTTAGTCTGTGGTTTTTTAATTACATTGGAAACTTAATTTTGGTAATCGATACTTTTATTCGTCACAAATTATAGAAAATATAATAACATTATAACAAACATTTTTAATCTACACTAATATTATAAAGGTAAAGAGTTCAATTGGTTGAACGCACTAATCTCAGGAACTACTGAAATATTTTTAATATTTTTAAAATGTTATTCCACACTTAGGAAAGAAAAATACTTACTTAGAAAACGTATAAAAATTTGAACTGAAATATTTTTGCTTCGGAAAGTGTCGAGTAATTGATAGACATTACACATCACGTTAAGTCATCTGCGGTCAGCGTAATATATCATACTCAATTTTTTGTTTGTAAGTAACTTTTTATTTAACATATATTTTATATAATAATAAACTATCGAGACATAAAACGTATATCTGCCGACTTCTTTATTATTATGGCTTGTACAATATGTAAGAGGGCTGGTGTCCACTAGTTAGATCTTATAATGGGTACCGGCATTCATAATATTAGTAGATTTTATGTAGCATTTACCTAAAAACTAATTAATTCACGACTACAATATAAAGCATTACGTGTCGATGCACTTGGATTTTAGAATGCACTTTAATACACGAACAACGTTGAAATTATTGAAATACAAGACGATATTTAATAGTGTAATTGTTATAATTTATTCTCGTTATAGGTATTTGAATTTAATGTTAATGATTAGCGGTTACCGCCACGCGCCAGTCCATCCCGGCCACTAAGTCACTATATATTTTAGTGTTCGAAATTAATTCGTCAAGTTTCAGATCCGCCGGATCATATCATATCTTATAATAATCACAACAAGGTTTTATTTCAATCCCATACAGATTACATTCGTATTTATATAAAATTTTAAACATTATTTATTACTTAGATTGATTAAATATTTGGTACTATTTATTTTACACATTTTTGTATTTCATTTAAATTATTGTTTATTTTGATTGTTTATTCATTATTTTTAGATTCTCTATCCTTAGCTGTATCCAGCCAACTTGCTACTATTTCGTGTGTCCATCGGGTTCTTGGTAGACCTCTTGCTTTAGAGCTTCTTGATCCTGACCATTGGACTGACCTTAGGGTCCATCTGTCATCCTTGTATCGAGCTAAATGACCCGACCACTTCCATATTCCCTTCAGCGAAAAAGTGGAAACAACGCATACTTTTGTCGTTTTTCGAATGTCAACGTTTTTTACTTTATCTTTCAATTTTATACCAAGCCAACTTTTTTCCATTCTTCTGTGGGTAGTCTGAATTTTGTTATATTACTGGTTTTGAGGTCACAAGTCCGAGTTTAACATCCATAAAATTGCTGTGTCCATCACTATTTTCTTGGTTTTCTTGGTCGGCAGAGGAAGTTGAGATTTAAGTATTCCTTATGGTTCCAGAACTCATTCCAGGTAATCACAGCGCATTAGTTTGTTTATTTCTTCACTGTTTCTTTCTTTATTGGAAGAAATATATATAACTAACTAAGATGGGCGTTTCACTGCGGATGATTAACTGCTGTGAAACGCCCATCTCCACTTTTGTTTTTTCTTGGTTCATTTCTAATTCAATCTTCATGCTGTTTAAGTTGTTAAACGTTTAGAGTAATTGGTAAGGGATAATAGCGCTTACTCCCACTTAATATTTTTATTACCTCGCTCTTGTAAGTCGGTCCCGCCGCGCAACCGCTATATCTTGGGAATTCGGCGGAAAGTGAGAGACGGAAGTATCTTAATGGGAACAATGACCTTACCTTTAGATTCTCACATTCCCTACCCTGCTTTATGTACGGGACAGCGTGGACCTAAAAAAAACTCACACCAACATAATTCATATAATTCAAATATAAAAATAAATTCTGCGGAAAGTGGAGAACGGAAAAAAAGTAATAAATCTACTAACACGAACAGCTAAAATTAGTTTCATAAAACGACATCTACATACATAGATACTTTCAGTGACGCACTTCTCGCAAATGCAATTGCATAAAACCTTGTAACGAATAAAGGTCAGTGCTCTTACTGTCTGCTCGTATAGGTAATTGTTTTATTTTTTTACCTATATAAGGAATTTTAAGATTTGTATTACATATATTTATCGAAAAAAATACTGTCTAAGCGTGTTTTTTTAGTCTTTTGTACTAATCTGTAATTAAATGATTTATTTGTACTGTAATGGCGTTCTCCATCACCTTTAACAGTCACAAGTATTACCGTATCTTATCGAAGTCGATTTAATGTTTAATGCACAAAATAAAAAAGTTCACATTAATTATTTGGTGTACCGCGTAGCGCAATTCTGAAGTAGCGTCAAATGTATTTTTTTTTTATTTAAAATAAAAAAATAATAATAACATAATTATTTAATCCAAGAACACATACGTACAGTCGAGAACGACTTTATCGCTGTTTGCAGTGCTTATAAAGTTTTTATTTTTTTTTGCAATTTTTATTTGTGTTCCTAAGACTGAGGTGGACACCAGACTATTCTGGAGTGAGCGTGCCCCACACAGTTCCGTCCCTTCCTACGCCCACGGTTGTAACAAAACATCCCGGCAGCTTCGAATAAAAGACTTCAACGACTACATACTCGTACCTAAATTTATAATGTAAACTATAGGAACATAAAAAACTATATAGGAGCATCTTTGAAATTATATTTTGATGATTTATGATTTTGTTATCTAACGTCTGTAATAACAGCGTTATAATTTTTTAGTAGGGGTAGGCAGTAGGAACCTAGTGTTAAGGCACTCCGAACTTAGTGTTAAGACTTTCCGCCGAATTTTAAAGGCATTGCGTGTTGAGAGTGAAAAAATAAAAATATATTTTTTAAAACAAATATTTCACTTTCTCGAGTGGGGATCGATCCTACAAGCAGTCCCGTTTACAATTACACACATGTGCCCCTCCAGCACTATGGGCCTCTACTGATTTTAATTTGAAAAAATATTTTTGTGTTGGATAGTCTATATAAAACGTCATATTAACAGTATTCATATATTCTGCTTTACCTGCGGTCAGAGCCACCTCGCACCGGGGTACCCTTAGTTATTTCCATTTGTTTCATAACAATCGACCTTGCGGGATCACTTGATCCGACTGCAGGTCGTCGGTCGTCGGCACTCCACGATCTCTTACGTCCGGAAATGCCACACATGATGCATCGCCGCCGCTGAACTTATTTATTTTTCATATATTTTCAACAAACACTACACATACTTTGTTCCTGTCTTTTTTATTTTTCCAAAATTATTAGCTATAATTGCTTTTTGTTTTTATCTGTTACTTAAACTAGGCTTGGAGCTAGACACAATTATCTCTAGGTGTTTAGTTCCTAAGAGAGTCCAGGTTCGATCGTCTTTTTCTACATATTTAACTGTATCTTATTATAATATCTATTACAATTTTATTATTTTACTACATTCATATACATCCCAATCCCCCGTGGGGAACGGAAGTTTCGTAATGAGAACGGGTGTCTTAAAAACAGGGTCCTTCTACCTACCCAGCAACGTGCGGGATACTGCGTGAATTTTCGGAACACACACTTTTACAATTCTAAAGACTGAAAATACGATTAGCGCGTGCACTACGTGACTCACCGGAAGTGATTGCATACTTGTATAAGACCAGACTCCAAACTGGTGAATGATCTTATACTTAACGTTTTATATATTTTGCTCTCAAGTTTCTTGACCTACTAGTAGTCTGCTTGTATCCAGTTACTCGTACGTGTAGTATTGTAGTTCTTATTGAATAATACATTCAGTTTTGCTGTTTATTTCGTCTGTACCTATTCATATATTAAAGATGAAGAGGTAGTTTTTGTTATTTGGACGAGATAATCTCTGTAACAATTAAATTTTATCAATTCTTATTGAGGCAGGTTTGAGGTAGGACAGGTCCTTGGTTATTGGTATAAGTAGGGAACTATTATTTACATTTATACTTTATTTAATATGTGCTAGGCCAGTCGTGGCGCAGAGGCACAAAGTGTGCCTATAAATCGACTGGTTGTGGGTTTGATCCCCACTCGAGGAGATAAAATATTTATTTACATTTATATTTTCATTTCTTCGCTCTGATGTCGAGTGGAAAGTGCGGCGTTGAGTTCCGCCCCCCAACACGCAATGCCTCCATAAATTGGCGGAATGTGGGGAAGGGAGTGTCTTAACACTAGGTTCCCTCTGCCTACCCTGCTGTGTGCGGGATACAGCGTGAAGCTGAAAAAAATATATATATTTCAATATTGTAATTTATTTATTTATCACTTATACACAAACATACATTTAATTGAATTTATGTATTTTATAGTAAGTATTCGTATTTAGTTTATTTATATGAAAGCGCTCGCTGCCGCCGACCGAACCGATAAGGCGTTCTAACATTTCCGCCTACCCTCTTGTCGTCGGCATATTTTACATATAACAGTCGACGCTTGCCACTCGATGCGCTTTATATACGTTCCATTGTTTTCTCTAAACATAGAAATTAAGCTTCTAATACAACGCAGTCAAATCTATGAAATTCACCGCGTAATCAAAATCCATAGTATGCTTTCCGTAAACCTATAATTAAAAAAAAATAGGACGAAGTATGATCTTACAATACAAATAAAGGCTTATTATTAATTATTTATTAGTTCATTTCATACTAAATAAGTGTATATTCCTGCAAACAGAAATCTATAAGGTATTTCCCAATCACAATCCTGAAATTGGTACAGAACCCTCTATGGGCGAGTCCAACTCGCACTTGGTCGGTTTTTTTAAAGGCACTTAAATAGACATTCGTATATATTTTAACCGGGCGTAGCCGAAAGGGGGCCGCTAATATATAAATAAAGTTAATAGTATTAAGAGGTTAGTCGTGGCGCAGTGTCACAAGCGTACTGCGACTTTGACTGCGTACAAGTATGTGGGTTCGATTACCACTTGAGGAAATGAAATATTAAATAATTTATTTTTAATCTTTTTGGTAACGAGGCAAAACGCATTGAGTTCCATCACTCAACACGCAATGCCTCCAGAATTCGGCGGAAAGTGGCGATGGAAATATCTTAATGAGAATGGAGTATCTTATCACTAAGGTTTCCAGGTTCCCTCTGCCTGCTCCCTACCCAGCTGTGCGCGGAGTACACCGTAAAGCTAAAATGCTCTCTTTGTGCTTACATACCTATACCTACCTACATACCTAGGGATAAGTCTAGTCTAGCTCTAAGCGTAGTTCAAGAAGCAGAAGAAAAATAAACACATATTGCTATTGCTAATAATTTTGAAAAACTTAACAAAAAGATACAGATCACGTCGCCGTGGTGAGGTATCCTCACTCTGGTAACAAAGCAAAGAGGGGCGTTGAGGTCCGACACTCAGCGCACAATGTTTCGGAAATTGGGTAATGCGTCGGGGACGGAGTGTCTTAACACCGGCAAGGTTAAAGCACTCTGCCCCCACCTTAGCCTACCCTGCTATATGCGTAATACAGCGTGAAGCTAATGAGATAAATAAAAAAGCTTCAATATCAACCAAGCTTTATATCACCTAACACACATTAATTTCCACATAACACGGTGTAAATGTGTCACTTAACCAGCGTGACATTACCGTGACGGCGTACGACATGTCCAATTGATCGGACACAGGGCAGGACGGCAGAGCTACGTGCTGGCCGTCTTGTAGCGAACTACGTGACGACAAGCACGCGACCTCATCTAAGCTTTCTAAGCTTTTAAGCTTAAGCTCAATATAAGCTCTGATAACTTGACTTCTATAGAAGTGTGTTATAAAAACAATTGTTGTAGAATGTAACATCGAGAACGTGTTGAGTAGCAAGATGTGGTATGATCTATGTATGGCTTGGATATATTGATTTTTTATTTAGTTTAAATATATGAAGTACGAGTACGTCATAGTAATTTCTTATAAGGTCATTATATATAGAAAATGATTATTTAATTTGTAACAGACGCAAAACAATGTGCTTAATATGTTCCATTACAGGCAGCGCTCTATATTACTATTTAGTATTTATAACTATTATTATTTTGCCTTTATTGACGAATCGGGTAACGTAAGAATCAAAATCGGTAAGCCCGTTTGTTCTTTATAACGCCACATAGGAACTGACCTATGTAGGTATATTGGCTGATAACCACATTACCATCCCATACGTCGCGCAGTCGAAAAAAGTCTTTTAATTATACTTAAACAGCCATATGAGTGAAATATCAAATAAATATATAATAACAAAATTATAAAAATATATAAATAATATTAAAAAAATTGTGTGTTTGTGTCATAAAACAAGGCAGTGTGTTGTACGTGCATACGTTTATATGAAACGATAGCTGACAATTAAAACTTAAAGTAACGATGTAGCTTCACCGAGTTAAAAGTTATAGTTATCAATTGCAAATCTCAATACGCAGCAATTTTACCTAAAGACGGCGTCTCCTCCCCGTCCGCCGCGCGCGAACCGCCTCTGTTTTAAGGATTTTTGTTTATTCTTTAGCTATAACAGTAGTATAATTTTATTTTAGACGTAGAAAATAGATTCGAAACTACAATGCCAAACTGTATATCCTGATTTTGTCATAATTAGGTTTTTTTGATGACCCCGTGTGGTGCAAATTTATAGACGTATTCATGTCAAAATACAAGCACACGGCTTGTACTCTACAGCCGTTACGCGCACGCGCACGCGCACCACCCGCCACGGTACGACACATGCTGATGAGGTACAAATTACTGGAGGCGTGCGCTCGTTACTTAGTTTGGTTCTCGTTGTACAAAATTAAAAAAACAATAAGTAATACACTAATTTTCTTCTATCGATAGTCTTGACCAGTGCGGTGTTGAGTTCCACCACTCGACAGTCAATGTTGATTTGCTATATGCGGAATATAGAGTGAAGTTAAAAATAAAATGGTCCGGAACAAAGGCAAAGTGCAAAAGTGAGCTACTTCAAAATCAAAATTTCAACGAAATAACTACAATAGTCCATGGTGTCTGTCACGAGTAGTTAAATACAAAAATAGAGTAGTTGATGATCTCAGAGCAAATTAAGATTCATTCAGGATTATAGTCATCATTTAGACATGGACTGTTACAGCACGACGGTCGTGTGACGTAATGTACATACATACATATTATATTAGAATGGAGGCGTCATCTCACGTCACACCGATGCGTGACGCGTTTCTCTGCCACAATCAGTAACTTGAACAATATTCTTTTCTATATTTTTAAGCACAGCACAACAAGACGCAACGTCTAAGGACGGCAGTTGTAGGTTCGATTGCCATTTGGGGGAATCATAACATTTCAATTTGTGGCTCCGGTTATAGAATCGCGAATTTATTGCAAAACACACAGTAGATATTAAATTTTTTACAATATTGACCACTATATTGCAAAGGCCGCCTTATCACTATAAATGATCATATACGTCTGTATTTAATTCATTAAAAACATTCTAACAGACTATATGAGAAGGCTTTGATTACCGGCATTTAGCGCGCAGTATCTAGAAAAATTGAAAGAAAATGGAAACCACAGTCTCTTAACATTATGTTCCCTCTGCTTACTCTGATTTATGCTGGATGCAGAGTAAACTTAAAAAAATAGGTATATGGGTACTTAAGCCGGGTACTTTCAAAATTTGTTTACGCCAATCCTAGCAGTAGTTTCTATTACAAGTATTTGTATGTACTCGTAAGTGTGGGAGGTTAATTACTCCAGGGTCAGCTCGTACAATGGCAGCGTCTAACAAGATGGTAATGACATCTAAATGGCAGTCCGAGCGCGGAATTAATGAACGCACATATCAATTATACCTACCTATACAGACATACATTTATTCATCACAGATAAATATATAATTATGGAAATACAGCTAGTCTGGATCTGGATCTGACGGTTCGTTTTACGTAGGTACCAGACTATAGGATTTATATCGTATAATTTATTGAAATTGAATTGATTATATAATTGAAACTAAAAGTTTTTGAATTTCACTAATGAGAATTATGAAGACTTGAAAACTAGCAATGATGCTTTTAAACTCAAAATATTGGAGTTAAAATCTCGATCCAAGGTACCTTGGTTTAAAGCACCTTTAAAAAAATACAAGCGTTTTCAAAAATATAAAAATCTTATGATTCGCGTTGTACTTTTAAATTTTAATAAATACACTAGTGACTCGGAAAAAAAATCTCAAAAAATACTAAATATTTCTGAACCTACGTTAAAGCTAAACGTGGTTATACCGTGGTATACCAGTTGGCTTATAACACCGCCTATCTCTCGGACTTTGAGACTATACTGAGAAAGATGAAAATAAGGGTGCCGGCCCTGATGATATTCCGCCCATGTTTATATGTGCTATATATATAGTTGAACCTTTATTAATAATATTTAATATGTGTTTGCAAATCGGCGTATTTTCAAATAAATGTAAAAAACCGAGTAGTAGTCCCAATTCCCAAAGCAAACAGCGTTGATTTAATATCAAGTTACAGATCTATTTCCATTTTATTAATTCTAGCTAAGGTACTAGAATGGTTCACCAGGGGTCCAATCTTGTTCTTCGTGCTTATTAAAACTTTTATATATGCAGATTACCTAAAGTTGATTCAAGTTATAGACACTATACAAGATTCAATGATGCTTCAAAAGACCTTGATGAACTTGACAAGTGTTGGCAGGACAATAAAATGGATCTCAACCCAAAAAAATGATTTTTTAAGGTATTATCGGAAAAGAAATCGTTTATTTCAGTATACTATAGCCCATTCAGTTTCGTCTCATTTCAGTATAGTAACATCCAGGAACTTGGCCAAATCCACGATCTGGATATATTATTCGATAAAAAAAATAACATTTGTACCTCACATTGAACAAATAGTAAACCTGGGTTCAAAACTACTAGAGTTGGTTTTAAGAAACATTAAAGAGTTACGTGATAACAAAGATCGGATACTGCTCTCATCTCTTGTTCGCAACAAATTCTTATTGTTCAGTGACCGAATACAAAAAAGATTCTACCTTACCTATTATTTTCGAACGAAATATCAAAGAGAAACTACCTACTTATTGCAAAGAATTAAAATATTTCCGAATAATTTCCTTAGAAGAACGTAGAAGGTGGTATAAATATATTTTTTGTCTCTAAAATGTTCACCTACGAAATTAACTGCCCAGTGAGATATCCCCACAGTAAACCAACCCTCCTTTACCCTCCACTCGGGAAAACAGTGTTTGGATCAAACTCTCCTTTATAGATAGACTTTGCAAATTTGTTAATGAGAACAGTTACCTAAACGACATTACTGCTGATTCAACTAAAACACTAAAAGTAAGATGCGATTAATATTGAACACCAAACTCCTAACATCCTAAAATATATTATATTAATCTTTACGTTCTTTATTACTTCTTTTGTGCCTATTGTTTATTGTAGATGTTATTTTCGCTCTAATATAGCATGATATATCTGCTCGTAACCGTCTGTGACGCCTAGTTTCATGTACTTTATATTTTTTTTGTATGTGCTGATGTTAACAAACGTTGGTGGATAAATAAATGGATAACTAAATGGATAACTAAATAGTATTGCTTAGTTTTACGGCCTGTGGTGACGTAGGCAAAGGGAACCAACTCAAATTTTAAGACACCCTTACAGATAGACATTGCGTGTTGAGTCGTGGAACTAAACTAAACTTTGCTCTCTGTAACATTGCTCTTACAAGATCGAGGATATTACAGTAATCATTTCCCCTAATGAGAATTAAAACTCATAACCACCGTATTTACATTTACATACTCTCGAGATGAAATATCACATGAAGTTTTAAATTGAATGAAAATTAAATGATCCTGTAGTTTTAAATACCAGTCAGTCATGCTTGAATATGTCAGATATGTTTGAAAGAAGATGATTATAGTATATATTTATAAAATATGTAATAAACTTATCAAAATAAAAATCTGTCAACATTATTACAAGAAACTAATAAAACGCTTTATTTCTCATTTACTAATTCTAAAACACCTACCTACCAGTGAAGCGCTTCCCATTGAAGCGCTATTACGTTGTTACACGCATCGCGCAGATGCAGGGCGCTCCTAATTAACTAAAATATAGGTGCAGTACGGTCGATGAGTCGTGTCGCGCCGCCAGGAAGTTAGCTGGAGGTGGCTGCGCAGATTTGAATTTATAGGGCGGCCACGACTCGTCGACCTCACTGCAGAAGTGTATACATTAGTCGACGTCGGGACTCTGGCGTCATTCCTGTCTCACATATTTCTGGGATTTCTGAGTGAGTCAGTGAGGACTCGGGAGAGGGTTTTTATTGAGTACCGCTATAGTTTACTACTTGATAATGAATCATAAGATTGTAGAACTAGACTAGGATGCGGTTAATTCAGCTTCTATGAAACAACCATGAATGCATGTTTTGTTTCTTTTTCTTTATTTACACTTTATGATGTTATATTTGTTTTGTAATTTCTTGTTTAATAAGATTCTAATAGAAATAATTTTAAATAGTATGTATCTAGTATGATAAAAAATACATAAAACCTATTTATCGTAATAATATTACCAGTAGCTCGGAAGGCAGGTCTGCTCTGATTTTTAATAACAAATGAATATTGACATTAAATATTAGAATAAAGAATAATCATTAAAATCTAACTAGTATTTTCAAGTTATTAAGAATCACTACCTTGATAAGACTAGTTTCTATATAATATGTGTATATTTCATTTATAAAATCCACAAATACATATTTACGTCGCTTTAATAACACTATTTTTTAATCAGCTTCACGCTGTATCCCGCACACAGTAGGTTAGGCAGAGGGAACCTAGTGTTAAGACATTCCGTTCCCCACTTTCTGCCGAATTCTGGAGGCACTGCGTGTTGAGTGGCAGAACTCAACGCCGCGCTTAACCTCGACACCAGAGCGACGAAATGGAAATATAAATTTAAGTAAATATTTCATCTCCTCGAGTGGGGATCGAACCCACAACCAGTCGGTTTTACAGTCACACCTCGTGCCGCTGCGCCACGACCGGCCTCCAATAATACTATAATATCTATTATAAGAAATGACATGTCTTGTCTATCTCTCACGGTGGCGCCGCGCCGCCCTCGCGCTCGTGTTTAACAATGCATCAAGATTGCGTGTTTCTTACGAACTCGTATATAAACATATGAAATCTTACCCCAAAATAGCCCATAGCATCTACAAATAATGTTAGAGTGAAATCGAATAGCATTTATTACAGAATATTCAAAATGTTAGTAATGCTACCATTTCAGGTTAAACGTCTCCAATTAGTTATATAGTATTGAAGTCGATCTTTTTAGATCGTTTGTTTTAAAAAAAAAGGAACCCTTATAAGATCACTTTGGTGTCCGTCTGTCTGTATGTCTGTCTGTCTGTCAAGAGCCTTTATATCAAGAACGCCTTTCCACATTTACTTAAAAAAAAAGAAATAGCCGTTTGTATGGCAAAGACGCGTATTTCGACACTACAAATGGAATCAAAATTAATAGAGTACTTCCGGTTAACCTAGAATTATGAAGTTTGGCAGCTAGCATCTATAGGTAGTACTAGTGAAAAAAAAACTGAAAACTATACATTTGTTGTTATATCCAAAATAAAAGGGGGACAAAATTTAGTATTAAAGCCGCTAGTTCAACTGAGGTATCAGATGAAAAGGCTCTGGCTAAGCTAAGCCTGAATTTCAGAAAAAGCTCGAGATCTCCAACTTTTGTACGGAACCCACAGTGGGCGAGCCAGAGTCGCGCTTGTCCGGCTTTTAATTATTTGTGTAGATATAAAATGTAAGTAGTAAGTACCCAAAGAACGACGAAGATAGAGGTTATGTATTTTAATTATAAAGCATAATTTTACAAAGAAAATGACAATGTTTATTTTTTGTTTAACAAGTATGGAAATTTGTGTTTTTACATAATAAAATGTTCTCACCAATTCACGGAACACTATGTCATTATACAAATCGATATTTCCTACGTTAGTTCTCGTAACATTGACAATAACAATTATCTAATGTATTTTTAATTAATTGATCATATTTTCACACTTGAAAACAAATGTAAAATGTAGTAAAGTTTCAATTCTCTAACAATATCTTTAAAACTTATAGATAATAAAAAATACCGCGGATTTATCCGGCCCATGTAATATAATGTGAAAGATGAATACATATTACTTACATTAAAACAAATTTGTGGAATTCATTTCAATATCGTGCAGGATAGCTACTATTGAAAATCAAATCAAATCAGCTTCACGCTGTACCCCGCACACAGCAGGGTAGGCAAAGGGAACCTAGTGTTAAGACACCCTGTTCCCCATTTTCTGCCGAATTCGGGAAGCATTGCATGTTGAGTGGCAGAACTCAACGCCGCATTTTGCCTCGACACCAGAGCGAAGAAAATAGAAATTTTAATTTAATATTTACATATTTCATCTCCTCGAGTGGGGATCGAACCCACAACCAATCGGTTTTACAGTCTTTCACTTTGTGCCCCTGCGCCACGACTGGCCTCGCAACTAGCTACTATTGTAATATTAAAAATTAAAATTGTATCTTGTAACTATGATAAGAAAAGCAGCTGTTGAGATTGTAGCTAGCTCTACTGCTTCGTGAGACGGTGTACGTTACTAAAATATTTTAAATTTAAATTTGAAATGTGCTTGAGCATTTTGTATATATAGGGGAACCTCATATTGATGGGTTGGCAAATAGACTTAGCTCAGCAGTTTTTGTGGTTAAAAAATC
The DNA here is from genome assembly GCA_021202915.1 of Heliconius himera. Lineage (NCBI taxonomy): Eukaryota > Metazoa > Arthropoda > Insecta > Lepidoptera > Nymphalidae > Heliconius > Heliconius himera. Next base: position 518,295 of record JAJHJA010000427.1, read on the forward strand.
TATTACTATTAACTGACGTGAAAACGGCTCGCCTTGTTTACTTTAGGTACTTCCATAGTATTATGTTCTACGGAATTCTACTTTGGGGTAATGCAATCGGTATTAAACCAATTTTTGTCTTGCAGAAGCGAGCTATTCGCGTAATCTATAACTTAGGCCCTAAAGATTCGATTAAGGCAAACAATTAAAAAAATCAATATATCGACAGGTGCATCTCAATACATTTTTAAAAATGTTATGTACTTATGTTGAGAAAAATATTAATGATTTTACCAAAATTGGTGATGTACATAATATCAATACTAGAAATTAGAACACTTATGGGACATTGTGTACGCTTTTACAACAGGATCCCAGACCACGTCAATGAATGTTCTATATCACAATTAAGACGTTTGTGTGTTAAAGGTTATTACCAAATTAATGATTTTGTAAATGATAACACGCCTTGGGAATAAAATGCTCGCACCAGTCTATTTCAAAGTATCATTGTCACAGATAATTAAATATGTAGAACTGATTTTAGACAAAAAGTCCCTCCTCGTTTCTTGCGCCGGCTCTTCTTAGGTCTGAGGCATTAACTTTAGTGAACTGGCGATTAATTATTTTACGTTAAAAAAATGAAGTATGTACCTTCTTATTTTGATAAAATAAGAAGGTACATACTTCATAAAATTATTTAACTGTGATTAATATTCTAGCGTCTAAAAATCACAGTAATTATATATATATATAATACTCGTCGTAACGTTCGCGTTCGTAAGGATTGTAAGACATAAAACGTTAAATTTGTTTTTCTCTCGGTTCCGTAGGAATTTAGAGAAATCTTCTCTTAGCGCTTCCTTACATTTCCTAATCTACCTTCATTTCTAAGTCCAGTACTTTCATCTATGCGTTATCTGTCAGTCACTTAGTAACGGAACAGTTTTATATATGAATTTATATAGATACAACGTTCATATACTATAGATTAGATACAGAAGCATATTACCAAGAAATGTAATAAAATATATGTGGAAACAGTGAAAAATAAAATAAAAGATTATTACTTTACAGTAAACTTTAGAATAATAAAGGCAACCTTGGTGTTTATTTCATTTCAAATAGTATATACATTGTTTATAAATGATTTTCATATACAAAGGGTACGTATGGGATCTCCCCTACAAGTTTACAAAAGTGATGCAGTACTTATTGATCCATAAAATTTAAATATTATAGAAAAATGGATGTAAAATATGAAAATTGCTGAAATTTATATTTAGCAAAATTACCTAAGTATAATAGGTATAGTTTTTTTTAGCTTCACCTTGTATCCTACATAGGGTAGGCAGAGGGAACCTAATGTTAAGATAATGTGCTCCACGCGCACCGCAGAATTTTCGAGATATTGTCGTGTTGAGTAGCGGAACATAACCGCGCTTTGTCTTGATAAAACAAAAATAATTAACTCCTTTAAGTGAGAATCGAACTCATAGTGCCGTTGTATCGTGACAGTCTCTGACTAATCCAAAATCACAATTTTTCTAAAATTCAAACGATTTTTTTCAACATATCAATGTCAAACGGTAGGATTTTCCATCGCAGCCCTACAATGTTTATATTTATGTATTAATTAAGGGAATAACCCGTGAAAAATTTAGCAAGCATCTAAAATTTGCGATCTGGTTTGGTCTCGTTTTGCGTGGGTGTAAGACAATGCGCCGGAACCCGGACCGTGAAATGAGGGAAATACGTTACACTAGTCAGGTGGTGTCCATACACCGCAGGTCTCTTTGTTTACTTCGGGCAGACTTGATAATTGCTTTTTTAGATTTCGTTTTAATTTACTGTGAAATTGATTGTTCTTGTGTTACACGAAAATAGCTAATTGTGTGTGGCTGTTGCGTAGTGGACTTAGATTGATTTTCTTTGAACTTAAGTTAAATAACTAGTTGCTAAGTAACCGGGTAGCGAATAGGCAAAGTGTTTACATGTAGATTTTAGTATTTATTCACTGCTATTGCGTCACGCTTTATTCCTCGCACAGCATGGTAGGCAAAACCTGGTATTGAGACACTCCGTTTCTAATTTTGTTCCTAATCCTGGAGGCATTGCGTGTTGAATGGTGGAACTCAACGCCGCGCTGTGCCTCGATATCAGAACGCAGAAAATGGAAATATTAAATATTTGATTTCCTGGAGTGGGAATCTAACTCATAACCTGTCACAGTAACAGTGGCACGCTTGTGCCCCTGCGCTACAAATAGAAAAATTTAATTTAATTTGTTCATATAGACTTTTTTTGGATATAAAGACTAACCGTGAAAAGTTCAGTTCCGCCAGTCAACACGCTAAGTCTCCAGAAAGTGGAGAACAGTAGTCTTAATGGGAGCGGGGTGTCTGAACACTAAGTTCGCACGTCCCCATCTGACTACCCTGCTATTTTCGGAACACAGTATGAAGCAAAAAAAGAGATTCTTTATGAAGGCCGCGACGCCGCGCTTGCCTTACCTTACCTTATTAATGTATGAAAAATACTACTGCAGATATGCAGATGAATCTCATACGCGCTCGCGTACGCTTTGTCTCGTTACTGTTCCTTTCGGATTGCTCACAACGTGAAATAACTAAAGCAAGAAAAGATTTAAAATATACATAATTGGGTGAATTATTTTTTGTTTAACTCTTGTTCTTCTATAATAAGTATAATATTTTGACGAGAGACATCCCACGACTGATAATTGTTCTATTTTTCGTAACGGAAGCATATTATACGAGCCCGGCTACGCGCTTACCTGTCACATGTACAAAAAAAAACGAATAATTCAAAAGATATATTTATAGCTATTATTGACTACCAATATTATAACGTTTCCCTCAAACAAAATGTCCACGAAGGCCACTATCTGAGTGGTGGGTCGGCATCTACCGATATCGATAAGCAATAAGTTCTCACAAAATGTATGAATCAGGGAGCTGCGCCTCGCCGCCGCCCGCGACTCCACACGCCGCGCGCATCGACAATGGGATCCGCGTTGACTCACGGCCGCGTCGCCTGCTGGTGGTCCTCACAGTCAACACATACATGTTCTTAAACAAATAGACAAAATATAGTAACAAGTAGATGAATTTGTATTTATACATATTCTCTCTGTCCAGATATTCTCTGTGTGCAGGGGCAAAGTGTGACTGTAAACCCGACTGGTTGTGGGTTTGATCCCCATTGATTTTATTTATTATTCCATTTCTTTGCCTTTTCTTTATGGTATCGAGACAAAATTGAGTTCCGCCACTCAACACGGGCTGAAAGTGGGGGGCGGAGTGTCTTAACATTAGTTTCCCTCTGCTTACCCTGCTGTGTGATTTAATGTTTCTTTAAATAAATATGTCTTTCTTTCTCAGTTTAAGCTTTTATTCATTTTTGTAATATAATCTACATTTTATTACAAAGCTTTTTTAATTTAATACCTATTTATATTAAAGACATCAATCATTTACGGGGTTCCATGTGTTGACAGTCGATAGTTGACGCGCGCAGGTATTGTTATTCATCATGATTACTGTAATTTGTAAGGTAGACAAATAAAAAGAAAAAAAGGTTGCCTATTTCACATTTTAATGATAAAATTGCACTCATACTTTAACTTTTCTGTCTCACAACACAAGGTAAAAAGTACGATAGCCCTCGGAAGGGCGTGAGTGATGACTATATATGCAGAGAGAGCTTCTTGCTCTCTGTTCTCTGTGATTACTCACATAATATTGGTAGAAATATAAAAGTTACATTTTTTGACGACGACATTTACGATGTTTAATTGTTTTGTACGATTGCGTCAAGAATCTTCTAAGAAATATTTATAGGGACACAGACCGTACATGTAGTAGTACCTAGTAAAGATTAAAATTAATTGAAAATTTAGATCGAGTCCAAGATTGTGCCTCCACTCATTTGATATCATTGTGCAGAAGAAGACAAGGTTTCCAATGCCTAGTCCCACTCTGATTTCAGTCCAGATCTGATTATAAAAAAAATATCTATTTGAATTCATCGGGACAAACTAAATCTACGTTCCATTTGTCCAGTTGTTACGATCTTATCTTGTATTCCAGACATTATTTATTCGAGAAAGGGAAAAATCCCTTATAGATATAGTTAATAATTTAGTTTGTCTTTTGCTCAGATTCTATCAAGCGTTGCGTTCCACTACCCAGCACGCCGTATCCCTAAAGATGACATATTTTTCTATTGTACGAAATAAAAACTTCCCACTGATGTTTAAATGTCAGATGTTTAAATTACGCAACAGATTTTAATGCGGTTTTCAGTATTAGACAATGTGGATCGACCGGAAGGTTATTAAAATATTAGTGTGGCCCTAGTACCCTAGTAACCGTAAGCACCACTACAACTCTAGTCTCCAATAGAATTAATCTTAAATAAATAAATAAATAAAATATAATCAGCTTCACAATGTATCCCACAAACAGCACACCACTTTCCCCACTTTCTGCCGAATTCTAGAGGCATTGCGTGTTGAGTGGCAGCACTCAACGCCGCGCTTTTACCTCGACACCAGAGCGAAGAAATGGAAATATAAATTTCAGTAAATATTTCATATCCTCGAGTGGGGATCGAACCCACAACCAGTCGATTTTACAGTCCCACTTTATGCCTCTGCGTTACTACTGGCCTCTAAAAATAGTAACATAATATATATTTATTTAATTATAATTCGTATATCTATTAGCTTATCCATACTAACATCACAACGGTCCCTCTCGAGACAGTTCAAATCGCATAATTTGGATGTTTTTCATAACTCCTGGTTATTCCGTTTGCACTTTACTCAATAATTGACGCACGAAGGTCCCGAGACAAGTCGAAGTGACTACTATCTACGAAGCACTCTATGAAGAGACGATAGAGTTCATTATTGTGATTGACTGATAATGAATCAACGGGCTTTCCCGCTGAATGTGCTGTTAAAATGTTATTTGACTTGAAACTTGAAAGTAATGTTTAACATCTGTTTTGTTATATATGACGCCAGTGAGTGCTGAGTGCCGAGCGGCCCTCCGCGCTGAGAGGTGTCTTTGTCAATTGATATATATATTGGTTATGTTGTGTAGAGCGTCATTGATAACATCATATTATATTTTTGGTTTCATTTGTATCGTCTTACACGTTTTCATGTTTCGTATATATTTTTGCTTTTGTTTTTTTCTATTAGCAATTGATATTTTGGTCGGAGAGCGCAGAACGGAGTGTCACTGTGTTGAGATTGGGTTCTCTAACTACCCTACTGTATGTTGAATATAATGTGAAGCCATAAAAAAGACATCATAGAATTATCAAGAAATTTCTTCTTTCATTACAATTTAACACAGTTTACTGTGACGTCAAAAGTCCGCGTAGAAAGCAACTACTATCCTGTTCCGCACTTCTCGTAGGTGAATCAACGAGCAAATAGAGGTGCACGGCATCCGCTGGGAAACACATTGCGGATACTTTCTTTTTGAAGTATTAAACTATAATAAATATGAGGCCGTTGACGCGCGGTGGCACGGCGTGTAACGCTGTAACAGAGGTGTAAACGCGATGGTCGTGGGTTAACCAAACCCACGACCATCTTTCTCCGGAAAATAATGATTTAATTTCTTCGCTTTGATGACATGATAAAGCGCGACATTGAGTTCTGCCACTTTACACGCAATATCTCGGAGTGTCTTAACACTAGATTCTCTTTGCTTACCGCGTTATGCAGGCAATATCGTAAAACCTATATCTTTAGTTGACGAAAGTCAAGACATATACTTGATATATGACATGATATGACACACCACGCGCCGACGTCCGCATCGACTTGTACGGCTGAATTTCGTAGAACAATGTTTGGGAAATTTATTTTAACTGATCTCTTGGTACTTTATACGTGGTAGGTAGTAATATTTTTTCGCATTGAATTTTGAGTATTTTTCCTGCAAACATACATTTTAAGAGTCAGAACTCAAAATGCATGTATTAATCTGATCGAATGTCAGTCATCACTTTAGTCTTAATATTTTTTCTTGAAAGAAAATAATCGTTAAGAAAAGTGTATGAGTAAAAACTCGTATGGTTTTTTTACCATTAGTGTAATTGAATATTACGTATTGTAAACATAAAAGATGCACATTAAAAATAAATTGCGTTTCATTCATATTTGTGGGCTGAAATAGTGAAACAAAAAATATTATTGTAACAATTATTATTAACTTTGAAATAGTCGCACGAATATTAGAAAATAGTGTTTGTACACTATGTCCTCTCTGACTCTGTTTTGAAAAAGTGTGTTACTTTCAATTTACTTTTATTACTTCTACAAATAGGAAGAGATAAACCATAGAACTGACATAAAACAGTACAGCTTAATTTTTAATAGTAAAATAAAAGAATTACCTTATTAATCTTTATAAGAAAGCGACGCATAGTTAAAGTGCATTAACTCCAAGCGGCTGATGCAATGTTGCATCATATAAAGTTACTAAAGTAAATTACGTGTGTGTGAAAAGCGAAATTCAATAACTTCAAATTAGAAGACAATATTATTTTTTATAGGAAGTTTTATTTAAAAAACCATACCATCCTAACATAGTTACTAGTGCCTACAAACAAAAAAGATTGTTCAGCTTCACATGCGCTATCCCGCTTATAGAAGCAGCAGGGTAGGCAGAAGGAATCTAGTATGCGGAACTCTACGCTGATCTTAGTGAAAGAAATGTGTTATTTTATTACCAAAAGTGGGAATCGAACCCGCCACAGTAAGAATCACTGTGTTTACAATGAGACGCTCTACCACTGCGTCACAACAGTTAATAATAATAGCAAAAAATACAATAAATCGTAATGACATCTTGGATCTCATTCAAAGACGCTCATATTTTTTTATATTCGTTCGTCTCCATGACGGGCATGACGATGACTGTAACGGGAACAGGATGGGTCTCTGAGGAAGCTGTGACGTTTCTTACGCGTCTACGGCGGTACAGTCTAGACTCCCGACACACGATACGACTCATTGTTCTAATTAAAATGTTTTGCGCAGTGCCTTCAATGTTCTTCTATCTATATAACTATACGTAGGTATAATAAAACTGTAACTGATCGCTGCTTCATGTACAGACATTAAACATATATGAGAAGATCTATTATCTACTATATTGATAAATCCCCTTAGCATTTATCAATATAGTTGAACTCAAAACAATGTTTTTTATTTGTGCGCTGAAACAGCTTAACCGACTTATATAAAATGTTCACTATTCTATTTTGGCAAATTTGCCTTAATATTTAGTGTTTGTTTTATTTCAATCAGTTTATAAAAAGAAAATTAATCTCACTATAAAATACTTTGTTCATATAAAATTGCTACAAAATAACTGTTTTATCGAGTTTTTAAAGTATAGATATAGTTTTCATAGATGTTCTCTTTAAAATTATAATTTTATTAGAACAAGAACGTAATTCGTATTACTAAATAAATAATTATGTAGTTCGAGCAGGTGAAACGGCCCGCTGGTAGTTTAATTCTTAACAATTTTCGGTTTTAGAGTAAATTATAAAAAAAAAAAAAAGAATAGACTAAGATGTAACTTTTTAAAATTATTTTTAAACGTTATCAAATCTAAATATTTTCACATTTTTAAAGTACCTACTATTCCACACTAAAGACAGAAAAACTAGTAAATGTTTCTGGTGTTTCAAAGAAATGAAGAAAGGACGGATTGCAAGATCAGTGTAAACGGTAAGAAATTAGAACAAGTGAATGAAGTAGTATATTTGGGAAGTATGTTCAGTAGAGTTGGAAGATGCGAGATGGATATGGAAAGGTGTATTGCTGCCGGTAACAAGGTTAACGGAGCCTTAGCTGCATTGATGAGACAAAACGTCAGCACAGCTGGCCGCGCGTTTGGCCGTACACAATGCAGTGTTGGTACCGACGCTGTTGTACGGCAGTGAAACGTGTATATTACAAAAGAAAAATGAAAGAAAGACAGAGCCGTGGAAATGCGATCTCTTCGTAGGATATGCGGAGTTAGCTTAGCTGATGCAAGGAAGAGATTCATAGAATGGCAGATACTAGTGAGGATATCACGGTGAGAATGAAGAAGAACGTGCTCAGCTGGTTTAGGCACGTCAAACGAATGAGTGATGAAAGAATGGCAAAAAAGATTTATGATCGAAAAGTGAGCGGTAAAAGAGATAGTGGGAGACCTCGGTTGACTTTTGAAAACACTTTCGTATCAAAGATACTGGAGGAAAATCACTTAAAAAGCATGAGGACTTCCCGGAGGGCATGTATGAAGAGTTTGATGACAGTGGACGGGGCGAAAGAGATATCTAGACATCGTGGCGTTTGGCGCTCCGTTCTCTCCGACTACCCCGCTAGGGATACAGCATGAAACTAAGGTAAATTTAAGTTAAGTTAGTTTTAAAAAAATGAACATTTTCTAAACATAAAATCTATTTTAAATCCCTAAATATTGCTCTAAAATAATCAGTTTACACACATGACATCAATTTCATCATTTACTTTTCCTTCCAAACAGGTTTACTTAACAAAATAAGTATTTGAAACCTAATCGCGTTTTCCCTTTGAGGAAAGTACCACAAGTTGCATAGTAAATGCCGGCAACAGGCGATAGAATGTAGAAACAGGCGATGATCACGCCACCCGCGCTCGTCAAGTCGGTACTACGGAGAGCGGACACACCCACCGCTCCACACGCAAAGTGTTTCATCATTTACCGGTTGTACAGGCTCTGGATGAATGCTAGGAATGTGCATTACTATTTACATAGTCTTATTTTTATAGCTGAAGCCAATCTTGGCGAAGGGGCACAAAGTGTGCAGTAAACGCGACTGGATGTGGATTCGATCCCCACTCGAGGAAATGAAATATTTATTTAAATTTATATTTTCATTTCTTCGCTTTGGTGTCGAGTTGCGGTACGCAAAACGCCTCCAGAATTCGGCGGAACACAGCGTGAAGCTGATTGATTAATTTATTTTTAAAGCTTCAAGCTGTGTCTCGCACATAGCAGAGTAGGCAGAGGGAACCTGAGGACCTAGTGTCAAGACATTCCGTTTCCCATTTTCCGCTGAATTTTGAAATGCATTGCGTGTTGAGTGGTGTAACTCATCGCTGTGCTTTGTCTCGTTACCAGAGCGGAGAAGTGGAAATATGTACGCGAGTGGGAATCCGACCTACAACCTGTCCCGTTTACATTCGCGCGTTTATACCCCTGCGACGATTGGCATCAATTTACATAGTTTTCCTTTAATGTCAAGTCACTCCGAATTCGATACTCTGCTCGAGATTTCGGCGGAAAGTGGGGAACGGAGTGTTTTAGCACTAGATTCCCTCTACCTACTTTACTATACGCAGGATATGTGAAGCTGAAAACAAATGTTGATACCACAATCAGACAATGTAATTTTACTTAATAGCTTTTGTTATAAGTTATTGATATATCTTCATTTATTGAATATTAAAATTGTAGTCGTAACTGATTTTAAGATGTAAAATGGAAATCCCGTTTCTTCTCCTTTCCGTAAGAATTTTAGACATCCTCTCTTAGTGCTCACCAACATAAATGCTACATCAACGCTCATATGTATATTTTGATTGCGTTGACTTAGAAGCTTAGTTCTTTCTATGCTAATAGAACTGTAGTTCTGGGCATTAGATATTAATTTCAATTCGATACTTTCACGCGATCGTGAAATCGTGAAAAAACAGGCGGAAAGTCAGATAACCAAAGGAGGATCCCTTTTTTATAAGGGTTCCGTATTTTTCTAAGCTTTAAAAGTAAGTACGTGGAACATAATATACATAAATTAACTTTACTCGCTTTGTTGTATTAATTAATAATGTGATATTCTTCAAGGGCACACTGAGGACTTTACCGTACACCATCGTGACTTCCGGTACATCTTGCAATGTCGTCATTGTATATGATAGCCAAAGTATTTTTTTTATATAAAATTAACTTGAACTTATATTTTTACAAAAACAGAAGTACCTACCTATTATATACCTAAAAAGTTCGAAACGTCGGGTTAAGTGTAGCATTCATGTTAAGGAGTTTCACTTAAAATGTAAAAATCAAATCAAATATAATCACATATTTTATTTAAATTAAAATATTTTTTACTTCTGACCGGACATAGGTATTTATTATTTAAACAATTACTGTGTATGTAAATATTTTCTAAGATGTATAGAAAATTATGCATCTTAGAAAATATTTCATTAGAAATACTATTTACTTTTATCTCTTTATCTTTCTATCTTTTATCTATTTATATCCCGCACACAGCAGGGTAGGCAGAGGGAACCTAGTGTTAAGACACTCCGTTCCCCACTTTCTGCCGAATTCTGGAGGCATTGCGTGCTGAGTGGCAGAACTCAACGCCGCGCTTAACCTCGATACCAGGGCGAAGAAATGGAAATATAAATTTAAGTAAATTTTTCATCTCCTCGAGTGGGGATCGAACCCACAACCAGTCGGTTTTACAGTCACACCTCGTGCCGCTGCGCCACGACTGGCCTCATTTATATACACAATGAAGTATTTAATAAATTTAAATACTTCAGTAAATAACATTAGAAATATTTTCTAAGATGTATCATTTTCTTTCTAGTGTAGGTCGAATGAAACTGGTTTTCAAGGCCTAATATTAATACTTAAAAATGTATTCTAATTTTACCCACTGACTTCAAAGTGCTGTTTTTGGGGGTAGGTCCCAAATGGAAGGATGTTTCAACTATTTTTATGTCCTACATATGTCTACCAGAGGAAGCGCCATAACGCATTGCGTTGAGTGCCGCCACTCAACACATACGTTTTATTCTATCGGACCCACTTTCCGCCCTTCCGAACACCGTGCCTTAACACATGGTTCTCTCGGCCTACCTATGTGGAGAAAGTGTGAAACTTCTGCTAAAGATCAGAAACATCAAACCACACTATACTACACTGTCTGCGGTACAAAACATAATAATATTATATATTAATATGTAAATTATACAAATAAAGTAATCCGCACAGTACAACTACAGCGGTGTCGCCGGCGTGCACAGACGGCGCGGCGCCGGCGCGGGCGCAGGTGCGGGTGACACACGCCGGGGCCGCCTCGCGATATCAAACATAATACTACTGCACGAGGAAAACATATTTACATTAATAGATATCAGTTATGCAACTCACTGGCACTACACTAGGATGTACCAGCCAGGTCATTGTAGCTTAGGTAATTTCTTTGAAACTACGTAGAAATCATTTGTTTTCATCAAATCTTGTTAAATCACTTATAATCTACTAAGTTTATGTAATGAAATTCAAATTGACTAGTAGAAGTCGTTACGTCGTAGCGTTTCAATTATTGTTGGTTCGATTCCCTCTTAGGAGAAAAGAATTATTTTCGCAATAGTTTCTTCTTTTTCAAAAATTAGTAAGCCATGTCTAGAATACTGTTCCAAAAATTGGGAAACGAAGTGTCTTAATTCTGTTACTTTATAAATAGCAAATAGTACAATTCAGACTGACGGCATGCTGTAAGTGATCACCCACGTCTTCCAACGTTCAAAGAAATCTGTGTAAGATGGAAATACCACTAATTGTAGAGTGACGTAACTTCCCGCAAAGGACACTCCTCACAGTCTCACATGGCACTGGTTCTAACTATTGGTACCGGTAAATTGGGATCAGGACTAAAGTAACTACTAATATAAAATTTAAAATATTATACTTATTTTATAGCTTAATTTTCAAGCAGGACGAACTGGCGGCTGTCTGTCGGCGCGGCAGTTAGAATTATAATATGAATTTATTATTATATATGGCGGAGTATCTTAACACTAGGTCCTCTGCGAGTCCTGCTATGTGTTAAATAGAAAAAATATATTAGATTATATTGCAATATATTCCAAGGTGAGTCATGTAGCGAAAATATGCGTGTTCGCTTCTTACAAGGTTTTCAGTGCAATAGGAACTGACTTCTATTAGAATGATGCATCGAATAATCTAATAATGCCTGTTAAAAACAATGACTGTACAAAACTAAAATAGTTTATAAATATGAAAGCGAAGTAATGAACGTACGTTTGCAACATGACCCTGACCCCAACCCTAGCAAGGTGGCATGCGAAAACAGAGCGTTAAACGCTACGGCCCCTGTATACTCATGATGCCGTCTCCACTGTCATCTACATCTTCACATATATGAAGATATATCCGGAGTATCCTCTTGCTTTTAACTTGACCGTGAACATTAGCTGAGAGCTCCCGATGGACGTCGATTCATATTATAGTAGCAGAACTTTTTAATTGCGTTAAGATGGGTATTAACGGAAGTTACAAATTAGGGACCAGAAATTAAAAGTTAACACAGAAAAAATATGTGTGGTCGGTGGTTTTCATTATAGGAATATAGAAACCCCTAGTTGTGAATGACCAATGTAAAGAATCATCTTGTTTTCCATATTTGTACATTGTCTTCGGTTTCATCATTAATACGTGTTTGTATCTTACTGGAATCGTCGTTGTAACCGCACTCTTCGGGTTCTTATGTCATCTATCGTTTGTGTCTCGTTTCTGTGAATAATATACGCAATTTAATTATGAATGTTGTCTTTATGTTAAATTAAATAACAATATGTAATGTTTAAGTAGAATATAATGGTACTGAACTGTCCTTTATATCAAGATCATCAACAGCAGCAGCAGCCTGTCTGCGGTTACTGCTAAACAAACACAAGTTGCTGCTATTTCTATTATATATAATATGTTATTAAATAAAGAAGTGACATTCAAGTGACATATAAACTACGTTGTGATGATTGAAAACGATTCTTTTTTTAGAGTTCCGTACCTTAAAGAAAAAAGAAACCCATATAAGATCACTTTATTGTCGGTTCGTCTGTCTGTCTGTTTGTCAAGAGCCTTATTTCAGGAACGGTTGGCGATATCGAGTTGAAATTCTAACCATATACTAAATTGAGTTTAAAAAATATATGGCCGTTTATATCGCAAAAAACGTGTATTTCGTAACTATAAAGAAAATCAAAACTAATAGAGTACTTCCGGTTGACCTAGAATTATGAAATTTGGTAGCTAGCATTTACAGGTAGTTCTGTAAAATTTGAAAACTATACATTTGTGGTTAAATTTGGATTTACCTTTTAAGGTTCATATTTTTTTGGAAAAATATGAACCTTAAAAGGTAGCAAAATTTTGTATTAATGCCGCTAGTTCAAGTGAAGTATCAGATGAAAGGACTCTGAATAAGCTAAGCTTGAGTTTCAGAAAAAAACCGTAGTGCAATTACGAAGTACGACGCGCGTGCGACGCTTGTGGGTTCGATCTCCGCTCGAGGGAATAAATTATTATTTCTTAATATTTCCATTTTTTCGCTCTGGCACCAAGGCAAAAACCCGTCGTTGAGTTCACGCAATGTCTTAACACTGGGTAATCTCTGTCTACCCTGCTGTATGTAGGATACGGCGTGAAGCGGGGGGCCCGTAGCGTTCGCTGTATTCTGATATTTCCTGAGCCTATCGCAATCCACAGCTGAACGTAGGCCCCCCTCATCGAGCGCCAACTATCGCGATCTTGGGCTTTTCGCATCCATCCGATGCCAGCCACCTTCTTATTCTGATATATGTATAACTAGTCACTAAATCACCCAAACGCCGCTGTTATGGGTTTCTTAACCAAATACTCGATGTAAGTTAGATCAGACAAGGTCACGTACTAAATTAGGTGAGTAAGGTATACGTGTGTGACGTGACGCGGGCGGTGCGGGTCGCGGGACTCACCTGCGCTGCTCAATGAAAATTCTATGTGCATACTGGAATTGGAAAATTTGTATAGCGACTAGAGCCGGTAAACGACAAGTGTTGTACAGTCACCGGTAAATTATAGTGTCACTTCTTAAAACATATTTTTTTACAAAATGTTTTGAGCAAAAGGTTTTTTAAAAAATTTTTACCTTCGATATTGTTATCGTCATGTAGGAGGGCAGTTGTGAAAGTGCAACTCAAGTGGCTGTATCGCTCATTTGGTAACTGACGTACTCGCGCTATTTGAATTGTGCAGGAGAAGCTATCAAAGTTTGTAAATATAATTAATAATATATTTTTTTATATACATTGACATAATTATAAATAAATAAATCAATAAATCAGCTTCACGCTGTATTCCGCACACAGCAGGGTAGGCAGAGGAAACCCAGTGTTAAGACACTCCGTTCCCCACTTTCTGCCGAATTCTGGAGGCATTGCGTGTTGAGTGGCAAAAGTCAACGCCGCGCTTAACCAGAGCGAAGAAATTGAAATATAAATTTAAGTAAATATTTCATCTCCTCGAGTGGTGATCGAACCCACAACCAGTCGGTTTTACAGTCACACATCATGCCGCTGCGCCACGACTGGCCTCACATAATTATGTTGTTTTTTTGTTTTAAAAGTGCAATTATGTCATTGTTGCACCAAATAAACGATATATTTATTTTACCATTTTGTTTTATTTATTATTGGAATTCGACATATGCCCGGCACTTAAAATATAGACTCTGGTACGCTACGTAAGCGCATCAGTAACTAATAACTCATATGTTAGAAAGAATATAAGGTACATATTGAAGAAGTGCACCAGAAATAACGCAAAATTTCAAAGAATTCACCCAAAATTTCGGTATTTTCGTAAGCGCAGTGTATGCGGTCGTGTGGTCACGTAGGTACGAGTAGGTACATGGACGAGGTCAGCGCGAAGACGTGCCTTACATTACAATTGCTATTGAAAACCACAAAATGTGGACGTCATGACTGCCACATGTACCTAAAAACGTTAATATGTATATATACTGTCATCAACCTCCACATACATTACCCCTCTCAAGCAGCCAGGTAGTGTTTGCATTTCTTCTGGGACAGAGTACCCTCTTCCCTACCCACCCGGTGTCGCTGTAAAAGCCAATAGGGCTAACTGCATTAACCTCAAGTTCGAAAAAAAAATCCACATACATGCTCTCTAAAGAATTCAAAAATAATAATGTAGCGGGACTCGAACCCGCGCTTCTTGAATACCTTCCAAACACTCTAACCATTAAGCTATGCGTTCTTAATCTCTGCTACCGTGTAATTCTGTTAAACTTTTCTTAAATCGTTTCTCTTACCTTCAGGTGGAATTACACTTTAAAATACGTTCAGATCCTTAAGTCTTCGTCATGAAAAGATATAAAGATCTTGATACTAAAGAGTATCAGAGCCATTTTATCCTCTTCATTTCTTTCTCTTTCCTCTTCCAGTGCTCACTCGAGTATCATATACATATATGTTCCTATTTTCATCTTATCCAGCCGAGCATTCCTTCAATGTTATTGTGAAATATATTCTGCATCACACCGTACCATCTGTAAATCACATTTGTTAACCACAACTACATTAGTAGACTGTATAAATGGAGAGATTTTAAAAATACTAGATATAATGTCAGTGAAAGAGATATATACATATACTTAGTTACCTAAAAAGAAAAATAAGTTGCTTAGTACACAAATGGTGTTATGGTCTGTGGTTAAATTAAATGGTTTTATATATGTTAAATTGTAGATAATATAATCTTTTTATTCAGTTTTTCTTGTAAACAAACTTGAGTCATGCCATGAAACAGAAAAGCCACCACCATATGTACTACTAGTGCATGTATAGTGAGTGACCTGACCACAACGTGCGTCGCATGCTTACTGCACGATAGGGAGACTTTCCAAGAAATATGCAAAGTATTGGTCCATATTATATATAAACAGTAAAAGTGTTTTAATGCAAGGAAAGAAGGAGGATTTTAATGTATACATCTAGTTAAAACATAGCAAACAAGAATTATTTAAGGAGTACTACTATAGTGATACACCATATATGTATATCCTGCTATAGGATTATAGATTATATAGTAGGCAAGAAAAATCTAGTGTCAAGGTACTCAGTTTCTCACATTCCGTCCGATTTTTGAGATATTGGGTGTTGAGTGTTTGAACTCAACACCGCGCTTTCTCTACCAGACCGTGTAATTAAAAATATTTGTAATATTTCTATTCATACCTACATATATGTCGTTATTATACATTTATTCAATTTGAAAACGTTAAATTTCCTAAGTATTAATATATAAACGTATATATGTTAAGGACTGTAATAGCTGTTTTTTTTTTCTTTTCTATTTCTCATTAAGATAATTTGTTGTGTGTAGTCACGTCACGCATGAAGTGCTTAATCAATAACCATATATTCGGTAACCGCAAGCAATTTTTCTAAAATATGCACAACCGGGTTTAGTAAACAAATCATTACATAGTGGGCTAGCTCTACGTGATGTTAGGTTCTGCAGAATTTTTGTAGAGTTGTTGGCCAGCTCGGAAAAGTGCGTGACTGTAAATGCCGGCAGGCTCTACTCGAGTGGTTTTGATTTCTTTGGTCTGGTAACATTTCCACCACATCAAATGTAACCTGAACGCAAAAACTTCCGGTTATTTTCTAATATTTGGATCACAGGTCAGATCACAAAAAGAATTTATTGTTGAGTCACTTTTGTGTTTCCTCTAATCAGATCCAGGTGACAGCTACATACACATATCATATAACTATGTAATATAAGCATCGCAAAGAACTGAATATAGACAACTTTTGATTTACTTAAATAAAACGGAGTATTTGAGCCCCGACCATAAGTACAGTGTGTAATCGACGAAAAGTGGATATCGGAGTAGATCAACAAATTTCTATAGACGTGAGAGATAAATGTAAATATTGCATTTAAGACAACTCTTGTATTGTAATTGTGTAGGTGCTTGTAAGAGTTTCCGTTTGAAGTAGTGATCCCTAAAATGTAAACACCCCGTTATTACATCTTTCTAATTTTAATTGCTTATTGATCTATCGCTGAACAGACGTTTATTGGTGTTCCTTTTAGCTTGTGGTTAAATAAAAAAAGGATTCAGCTAAATTTGCAAGTCATAGTATATTATTTATTTTTTATCTAGTGAAAGCTTTAGAAAAGGTGATAAATCAACATCATCTTGTTCATCTGTTCAATGTTAAATATCAATTAAAACAACTGAATCGAAACATCTTAGTAATCAATGGTTTCACTGTTCCGGGTCAATCATGTCGCAGGAGGAGGAACTTAGGACAATGCCTCGGCATGCGGCTTTCGATGAGCTCCTCTTTCTATGGTATAATCAAATTTTAAATTATTTATTTTATTTCTTTAATATTCTTATTTTTATTATGTCTATTTCTACAAATACAACTTAGAAGCAAATGTTTCACGTTGTCTATTTCACAAGTATAGTTAAAAGACTATGAGTATGAATGACGAATATATACTTTTCATAAATATGTTTGAAAAATATGCAAAAAGAAACACATTTGAAAATAACTTATATTACATATACAATTTCAACAAATTCTTACGCATTGTTTCGACCTGACAAAGTTCGCACGGACCGGAAATTCTTGTGTCGAAAAAGAGAAGGCGCGTTTCTGCCCACATTGCAACGTGCGTCGCCTTCGGTATGTCGTACGTATTGGTATTGATACTCACCACACTTTGTGGCTCAAAATCCATATATGACATTCACAGAATGCTTTAAAACTTACTTTATTTTGCATTCACGCACCAATAACTGTAAAACTTGCATCATTTAGTTGTTTGTTTGTGGATTTATTTGAACCTTTATGTTCTCAATCAATGTAAGAAAGCGCGGCGTTGTGCTCCGCCTCTGATATGCAATGTTTCGAAACTTCTGTGTAAAGTGAATATCGGAGTGTGTTGTTGTTGTGTAATTCTTAAAAAATAAATTTCTATAATTATTACAATAGAGTATAGTGTGTGTAAAAATCACGTGTTATAATTATTTTTTAAGATGAAAGCTTATTTATTTTATTTAGAGGCCGGTCGTGGCGCAGTGGCACGAGGT
This sequence comes from Heliconius himera, assembly GCA_021202915.1. Taxonomy (NCBI): domain Eukaryota; kingdom Metazoa; phylum Arthropoda; class Insecta; order Lepidoptera; family Nymphalidae; genus Heliconius; species Heliconius himera. The sequence goes on from JAJHJA010000427.1 coordinate 536,298, forward strand.
GTGACTGCAAAGCCGACTGGTTGTGGGTTCGATCCCCACTCGAGGAGATGAAATATTTACTTAAATTTATATTTGCATTTCTTCGCTCTGGTGTCGAGGTTAAGCGCGGCGTTGAGTTCTGCCACTCAACACGCAATGCCTCCAGAATTCGGCAGAAAGTGGGGAACGGAGTGTCTTAACACTAGGTTCCCTCTGCCTACCCTGCTGTGTGCGGGATACAGCGTGAAGCTAATTTGTTTTATTTAATTTAAAGCTTATTTATAACTTGCAAATATACATATACAATAGCGTGAGTATACAATACATATATGAAAATTAACCACATTACGTACGTATTTTGTGAATATACTGGAACTGACACACAGACACACTAAAGCACAAAAGGATTCCCAAACTCATAATTTAGTAAAAGTATGGAATGTTTACGGCGAAGAGAGCAGGTAGACGCAAAAGCTTAATGAAACGCGAGCTGTCGTAGTTTCCGGAAGGTCTCGTGATTCACAAAGTAAGGTTGCGAACGATCGATTTCGAGATAACCAAAGTTTACTTTTTTGTTTAGAAAACTAATGAACAAACACCTTTGTGTTTTGCGGCAGTAAGGAGCCGCGTGCGATTGTATGGCAAAGCACTTGTGGGAATTTAACACCTTCAAATAAAATGTTGGGTAAGTTTTGACAGGATAGTGCCTGTTGAGCTACTCTTTGCCCTTACAATTTCTTGCAAGAAATTAAAAAATACAAATGGTTGCAATCTGCAGTTATTATATAGTTATATATAGTCTATATGTAGTTATTTCATTTCAGAATTCCAATTAATTTATCCGTGACTTGATGATTATACTTTTAGAATTAGGAGTAAAACGTATAAGCACTATAATTTTGGCAAACAATGTAAATCAATGGGAACACTGCCCGCGGCCTACACATGTGTACACACGTGTACCGTAACCATTGTGATAATGTTAATATTCCCATTTGTATGAAACGTTGGATATGTGAGGGTCCCACGTGCCGTAGGTACCGCCTGGTCGGCCACCCCGGTGCATTCCTGCGCAGTTACTCAATGGACCTCAGAGAACAAGTCGATGCACGTTCGCCCTTATCTGACTTCGGACCGCTAATTATCGATGCCGCTAGTCTTTTTATTTACTTTTACTATACATTACTGAGAAATGCCAAAAGATTCCAGATATTATGCGGCCGTTCTTGTTTGTTTCGTTGTAATAGATCTCTAGGTAGAGTGACAAATTGTTAAATAGAAAATTTAATTTAAATCTGAGTTAACAACGTTATAGTTAAGATTTATTACATGAGTTCTCGGGATGTTTTTTACCATTATGACTAATTATAAGCAACAATTAGACTTAGTATAATTTCAAAACATTTTTTTTAACGTAAAGTTTGTGAACAAGAATCAACCTGGCATTTTGCGTTGGTCCAACTACTAGTTAATAAGTATAAAATAGTATACTACTAATATATTTTTTAGCTTTTGTTGATTAAACCATAAAACAATAAAACAGTACATTATATAATTAAGATTTCCGATTGCTTGTATAAGATTTTCTATTAGTATACAACTCAGGGATCGCGGAGGTGTCGCATGACGTGTTTTCGTGTAATATGCAATATATGTAAAGTATTATTGAATTTAACATAAATTCTTTATTTATGTAAATAATAATTATAATCAAATCATTTATATTATTACATTTAAATCTATATACAAATCGCTTCCATCACTGAACGCCTGACAGACCGCATCAACGAAAATATTGGACTTAGGAAGTCTTTTTCTTTCCTAAGTGTGGAATAACACTTTAAAATTATTAAAAAAAACTTGAAATTTGGCTTGTAGGTAAGTTAGGGAGTGTAGGGGAGGGCTACGGGAAGATTTTCCGACATTCTTAAAGGAACGGGAAAAATATCAATATGTAATTCGACAATTTAACTATATACTTATTTCTTTTTGTTAAAATATACAAAATGAATCAAGATTAAATAGAATTTACCTTAATCTCTAATAATCTGTTATAGAAATTACCCTCAGTGTTAATTGATGTTGTAATATTGACGTCACCGCCGAGTTGTGTAACAGCACGCGTCAGCGCGTCAACGTGGTCCTGCATACATGGAGTGCGACCGCTAGCCGGTGACGTAGCGACGCATCCTCCGTACGCACAGGAAATCTCACGAGACAACATTACCGAAGAGCAAAAATGCTTTTTCCTTGTACAGATGTATTGATTTGATACGTATGACCATATGAATCAAAACACAAACAATGCTCTTTAAATGAACTACTTTCTATGAATTTATATAAAAGAAATTTGAGAATAGTAAAGCGGAATTTTGTAAATATAAAAAAAATGATTTAAATGTATTGATTATAATATTCATTTAACTTACTTTTGGTCTGTATTTTTTTATAATTTTGTTTACTATTTGGTTAAAAATTTTTTTAGCTTCATATTGTATGCCGCACACGGCAGAGTAGGCAGAGGGAACCTAACGTTAAGACAGTCCGTTGTCCACTTTTTGACGAATTCTCGAGGCAGTGCGTGGTATAAAAATCCCTAGCTGTACTGTGCCAAGTTCCCTGCTTCTTTGTTTTTATTGTCGCAAGAGCCTTCACGTATCATAAGTATTATACCTTCTATTCCATCAACCATTAAAAATGTAGACCAAACTAAATGCTTGGTAATGTATTAATTAAATATGAGTGGTCGATCTAAATCTAAGTGAGCAACTCTGACTCACGAAGCGAAAATTTCTAACAGATGTCCTAAAACTACATACATACATACATACATAGTTACATTCATATATAGATAGATTTATGTAGATGTAAATGTATTAGAAGAAAAAAAATAACCTGATAGATTTTTGATACGAGAATTATAAAATACAGAGTATTGCATCGTTAAATAAAAGAAAACAGTGTAAAAAATATTATTTTGACTATTTAGTTCATTATTTTAACTTACCTTAAATATATATATACAGCATATCATTTTATTACTAAGTAATACCTAATTCTAGAAGTCAATGTGGTTTGAACGTTTTATTTAATACTAACATTAGCAGATTTTTGAGTGATACAAAAAATGTGTAGCAATTAGTACAAGAAATAAAAAGTCGACCAATTAATTTGCTCGTGGATTAGTCATCACAATATTTTTTTTAGGATTGATCACTAAAGAAAAAAAATACACTGTGTTATTTAAATTTGTTTATGAATTTTTTACTAAAAATCTTTCAGACAAAACGCGTAAGTTCCGCTACTCGTCACGCCTTTCCTTGAATCAGATTAAAGGTGGAGAACGCAGATTTTGACGCTAAGTTTTCTATGTTTAGCCCGCTATGGTAGAAAAGGAAAAAAAAACTTCACGCTTTAAAAAACGCGAAAGCGTTGAACTGACTATCTCGAAAGTATTTTCTCTCTACCTACCCTGTTATACGCGATAAGGAAAATATAAGAAATGTTTGTCATCTTATATATTCTCAAGAAAAAACAAAAAATATAAACCATATAGTAAATATGGCTTTATATTATTATTAAATCTAACTTTCATTAAAACGAATGCATGTGGTTTTACCACTGTCAGAAATGGCATTCAAGTTCAAACTTATCAATACATCTAACTATGAATCAGTCAACTCAACCTAACAAGCTGAAAATAATGAGGTGTCGGGCCGGACCCGACAAAGGCGCCGGGATGTGGCTCTAACGTTACACGTCGAACTTCCGAGTATCTGACGCACTTAGCGCCGGCGTCTTAAAACTCTTAAATCACACTTCCATCGATAGTTAGCAGAAAGCGCCCCCGTGTGGTGTCGGTCGGTGCCAAGTTGCCATTCACACTGTACAAATATGTATCTACAATGACCGCGTCACAGATAACTTTTTGTTTGTTGATTTGTTCGTGGAATATTGTTTTTTTGTTGTAGTTGGTTATAATAGTGTGCTTAGCGTTAATTGTGGCATTTCTGGCATATTTTTTAAGTCGTGGGTCTTTTGCTTTTAAATTGGGTGTAACAGATATAATCAAAAGGAAACAGCTATATTATGAATCACCTATGAATGAGGCCAGTCGTGGCCCAGGGGCACAAAGTGTGCCTGTAAATCGACTGGTTGTGGGTTCGATCCCCACTTGAGGAGATGAAATATTTATTTACATTTATATTTTCATTTCTTCGCTCTGGTGTCAAGGGGAAACCGCGGCGTTGAGTTCCGCCACTCAATACGCAATGCCCCCAGAAATTGGTGGAAAGTGAGGAACGGAGTGTCTTAACACTAGGTTCCTTCTGCTTTCCCTGTCGTGTGCGAGATAAGGCGTGAAGCTGAAAAAAAAACCTGCGAATGAAAGATCACACACATCGAAGCTACGGCACGATTCATTAATATAAAAGAATATGTATTTATTAATTTTTTATGCTTCGAGAGACCAGACGAGCAACAAATAAGAGCTTAATTTACATCGCAAGAGTCATTAAATTAATTACTAGATAACGATCGACGTTTTAACACGTTTGTATTTGAATAAATAAAATTTCATCTCTGAGTCACAGGTGTTTGATGGGAAGCTTGCACTTTTTCCTTATATAAAAAAACATCTACACACTTTTACCCGCATAGCAGGATAGGCAGATCCCTCTGCCTATCCTGCTATGCGGGTTATTTAGTGTTGAAACACTACATCCCACATTCCCTTACTAAACTTTGTTCTCCACTTTCCACCCGAATTTTAGCCATTCCATATAGAGCATGGATGCACAGACCGCGGCCCGGCGACAGCCACGCTTCAAATTAATATTTTTTTCAAATTTTAATAAATTATTATCAATTCTTTATTGTCTTTAATTACCTATACTTCTGGCGGCCGGCCCGCCATCAATTCATGATTTGCCTGAGTGGCCCCTAGTCTTAATAAGTCTGTGCAACCATGATATAGAGTAACTTAACTCAAGCGTGACTACGTCGTGCTTTATCCAACTAAATTTAAATACATCGAACTTACTTAATGATTAGTACTAATAATTTCTTCACAAAAAGTAATTATATCACATAAAATTTGAGATAACAGCTAGCTAAATGTTAGATAATACGTCGTTCTCAACTTCGCCGATAGAAGGATGAGAGATCTATATAGGTGTCGAGTTCTGTGTTCATTCGGGATAAAATTCAAGATCTAAAGCTTACTTACTTGCTGACTTAGCTATTTTTTAGCTCCAGGCACCAAACCAACCTAATAGTCCAATACAAGCTGTATACTAATTTACAAATATAATAAAGCCTATAGGTAAAATGTTACCGAATGGAATTTAAAGGCACCCATATATATCTTCCATTCATTATCAGCAAAGTCGAGAACGACATTCGACGACACGACGCATTACTTAACATTTAACTTGGCTGTTATTTTACATTTATATTTTTGATGGGATGTTAGTTTAACTAATTAGTACATAAAATGTGTAGAGCAGGATTCATTCACATATTTTACAGCAAGTTAATTGTTCGCAAACTAACTCTACAAACAATCGTTGCTAGTTAAATTATTTAATTGCTTTAGTATGTCATCTTTCAATTACGCCATCAGGAGCCTTGTGTAGTACGAGGCTCGTGACTCATTCCCAACATTTAATCGAAAAAACTCCAATTCAAATCATTTGAAATTATCTTAAACAAGCTTGTTATTATTAAAAATAATTTTACTTTAAATCGCAGGTGTTAGATTAAATTTTTTGCTCATTTATATATATATGTACACTGTATGTAAAAAATATGCAGTGATACATCAATCGATCTCCGTTCGTTTTGAATAATGATGTATTTGTGACATAAGAAATACAGGATACAATGTAGGACCGCTGGGCTGTTAGTTCGTACTTGGCGAAGACCATCGATCGAGTGTGGCATGGGGCGCTCCTTGCAAAACTTCCATCATTCCTGAGAATTTATGCAAGTGGTTCGCAAACTTTGTCACTGGGTTAATTATCAAGGTCGCTGTCAACGGTTTTTGCTCCGAATACATACCTGTGAACGCTGGTGTTCCCCAAGGCTGCGTGCTGTTCTCACGCTGTTTTTCCTGCATATCATTGACATGTTAGAGGATTCTAGCAGTCATTGCTATACAGGTGACAGTACGGTTGACAACAAAAACGTTGACCAGTGCCGACATAAACTTGAGTCTTCAGTTGAGGTATCCTTCGGGAATGTTTTCTCATGGGATAAAAAGAACTTCTTTCAACTCAATCCCAAGAGGATCCAATTTACGCGTTAACCACTAAAAAAACCCCTTTTTTTTCGAGTTTCTTATCATGGGGTATGTTCTGGGGGAGAACTGTTTGACCAGTTTTATAAATGAAAATTCTGAACTTAATATAATATTTAATTTCTTACAGAGTTGTTTACAAAAGTTTACCGATTCCAAGAAGTAAAATAAAAATAAACCAACTGACAGCAAGTGAAATAAAATCAACTGGCATTGATTTTATTTTACTTGCTGTTAATTTTAATTTACACTACGTTTATTGACACTTGCTTCCCGATGTTCCCATGGGTGTGTCACGCAGAGGTAGGTGTGTCGTTTAATAACTTCGGCTTTTTTCTGCTATTCTACGCCTGTAGCCGTTTTATGTTTATTCAAATATGTATTCTTTATGACCAATAAAAATTGTTGTGACCAATAAAAATGCAAATAAGATTACTTGCTTACAAGTTGCAACCAGTCGCTTGCACTAGGTGTTTAAAGTCCATGGCAGAAATCGTTGAACCAGTCGATATGAAAAAGACGGCGCTTTGGAGACACGAATAATCGGTCTCGACTTATTTACTATCAGTAACAATTTATAATAAACTAAAATAATATGAGGTACAGATATTACCAGAAACAAGCAATAATTACAATGAGACTAAATTGCATGCATGACTATGATAGTATATGACATGCTCGAGATGTGTTTTGAGATGTTTACTTCAAACACAAGTGGTTGGCTGGCTGGTGTGGTATTTTTTCTTGCAGCACAATTTTAATGAAGATTTTACTAATAAACCACTCTGTTCTTCATTTTTCACCCATTAACCCATTACAAGCATGCAATAAAGATGTAAAAAAAAATCTTCATAAAAAACATAGTTGTGTGTCAAAAAAAATAAAAAAACATGAAAAACAATATCATGGTAACTTAAATTGAATTGATGAAATTACAGGGATGTTCTTAATCGGCACAATGGCCGATATGAGGGTAAGATAGTGATACAGGAGTTGAAAAAAACCACGAGATTTTTGGTATTTTATATGTAGTATTACATGTATCCATAAAGAATAACATGAAAAAATATTTTTATTTATGTAAATCATTTCTAATTACATAAATATTATCACAAATAAACTAATTCCTATACGCTTATTACATCCGCCTTGCCCTCATCCTGGACCGAGATGCTGTAGAAACATGTAAACTGAATGACTAAAGTATTTATTGTCTTCACATTCACGTCATCATTGTTTCAACATAACGTGTGCTATATTCTTATTAATACACGAACGATCCCCACATGGCGGTACTCACTAAAACAATAGCCCGTGCGTTTGTACTCTATCAATAAACAAAATAAGGATGGACGTAATAACTATGACGACGGTTACGAGTTCGATCCATATGTGGCCCGTTAAGGAGGTCCGGTCCGTGGGCGTGGTGTGACGTCACGTCACGTCGCTTCGGCGTACGAGTGTTGCGTCACGCACGCAAACATTAGGTTTGGAACGGACTATAAATAGGCGATATTTTTATAATCTATTATTATACAAATAATTTTGTTAAAATTAATAATATATTTTTTTGTTCTTCTTTTTTATAAAATGGCTAGACCCCTCTGGATATTTTTTTTCCATTTCAGTCGGAGTTTGAAACGTTCTTAGTACTCCCCTACACTCCCTGACCAAGACCATACTAAGTTTTAACTTTTAAGTCAGTTTTGGCTGTTCGTTTTCTGTCAGTCATTCAGTATTATCAAAGTTTTATATAGATAAAAAAACTATTTCTATGAAAAAGTAGGCTTATTACTAAAGTTGTTGAAATTGACGTTAATTTTCCAAAATAATAATTACAGTATAACATATATAATTTTTTTTATGGAAAAGACAAGGCAAACGAGCGTACGGTCATTTGATGGTAAATGATTACCGCTGCCCATGACCCTGTGCAACACCAGAGTAGCTACAGGTGGAGTCGGCCTTCAAGGTGGAGTTAGACGTGCTTTTTGAAGGTACACATCACGTATCACACGGTCATCATCGTCTCACGTGTAAACACTGCCGCAGGTAGGCCACAGTTGCGTGGCGGGTGGAAGGAAGTACCTACGAAACCGTACAGTTGTGGAGTGCCACGTATCCAGTTGATATGGCTGGTGCTTGAGTTTATGACTTACTGTGTGGTTATATAATTCGTTGACCTGCTAACAGGTCAAACAGTTCTCCAGGACCCCACAATGAATGCGGTAGAGAACACACATCGGCAGGAGACACCTCTACCCAAAACCAATGTGTCAAGCCTTTCACAGATCATTGGATCCTCAACGATTCGAACGGCTCTACGTTGTATGCGATCGAATGGGTCATCATGGGTCATGGGTCGATCCGTACGAGAAGTAACTAAAACTTATAAAAGGTGACAAAGTTAAGTTTGCGAGTTTGTGCGTAGTGCATTTTTCGTCCTTTTGCATTGAGTGAACTAGAAAAATAAGTTCGTAATAGGTTTTTTTTTTAGTAAATCCATTTTTTTATTTGTACTGTAGTACTTCTTACTCCATGCCAAAGGTCTGAATTGAGCGAGGAATTTCATATAATATGCGGGAAAACGGTGCATAGACGCGCGTACCTTATGGTTGTATTAATTTAGATTTCCTTGTGCTCCCGAGGACAGCAGACCTGGATCTGTACCTACCAACAATTTTAGACTGATACTTCTATGTGAATAATTCTTGAGTATTCTTGTCTTGACAGTGGGAAAACAAAGTGATCCTATAAGTATAAATGACTTTAATTAATCTTCAAAGTTATATATAGGTCAATAGTAGATAGAAGTCTGATGAGAAGAAATCCAGAGAGATCATATTATACCTATACTGATTGTAGTGACAGAGAAGAAGCTGATATTTCGCGTGCATAAAATTTTTATTTCAATATTTCATCGGAGATTTTCAAGGAGATTTCCTTAGATGTAGAAAAAAATTATGTATAGTTAATAAAAAATAAAAACATATTTATTTATTTATTTAGTTTATTTACTATTTTTTTTCTACATCTACGGACGTTGATGAAAATTTGAAATATAAATATAATATTTAAATTTTATCGTTTTGTTAAAAAAACCTATTCAGCAAGGGATGGTTTCATTTAACTGACTCAACCCAAACAAATATTGATAAACATACCTTCAATCAGGCTTTCCAGCCTTCCATTATCAATACAGAAACTAATAAAAAAGCAGAAGATTTTTTTCGACTCAAATTCAAAAAAATCAAATTTAAATAATTTTATTCAAAATGAGAAGTTACATGCTTCATTTTTTGAACGTCAAATAATTTACCACAAGTTCACTAAAGTTAATGCCTCAGACCTGAGAAGAACCGGCGCAAGAAACGAGGCGGGACCTAATTTTTTTAAATCAATTTTAAACAAAACTTATTTAATTATCTGTGACAATTATATCTTTGAAACAGACTGGAGCGAGCATTTCATTCCCAAGGCGTGGTATTATTTATAATTATTAATTTGGTAATAACCTTTAACACACAAACGTCTTTTCACAATTTTTTTAAATCGTGATATAGAAAATAGAAGATTCTATTGTAAAAGCGTGCACATTGTCCCATAAAAGAATTACGGATTCGATGCGACCGAGTTACAGGTGCACCAAGATTATGCCTATTTCTAGTGTTAATATTATGAACATCACCAATTTTGGTAAAAGTATTAATGTTTTTCTTAACATACATTTTCAAAAATATATTGAGATGCAACTGTCAATATATTAATTTCTTAAAACTTTTGCCTTAAAGTGTCTTTAGGACCTAAGTTATAGATTGCACGAATAGCTCGCTTCTGCAGGACAAATATTGGTTGAATACCGGCTGCATTACCCCAAAGTAAAATCCCATAGGAAATAATATTGTGGAAGTAGCTGAAGTAAACAAGTCGAGCCGTTTCTACGTCAGTTAATAATCTAGTTTTTTTGACCGCGAAAGCTGCGGAGCTAAGTCTATTCGCCAATCCATCAATATGGGGTTCCCACTGTAATTTGGAGTCTATGGTGATACCGAGAAATACCGTAGAATCGACATGATCTACGGGTTCACCATTCAAGAGTAATTAACAAACAACAACACAAACTTAATCGAACCAGTAGTTCCCGAGATTGATATTGCGCGCCCAACAAACTCTGCATCATTATAATTTTACTAGATAGTACGGATCAAGCCTTACGTGCAGGTGACACCGTTGAAATAGTTTTAAGGTCACGCCATTGTCCCCCTCATTTCTATAGAAAATATATAAATAAAAGATGATAAGAGAGTAAGCTCATTTTGACCCAGTTCTAAATATAACGTTCTTGTATTAACTAATTTTATAAAGATATTTAAAGATCTGATTTATTTTTGACATATTATAATATACTCGATATATTTTTTTTGTTTATCGATAAGATAGTAAAGCGTTAAACAATTACAATGATTTCAAGCGGAAAATAGAAAACGCCAAACAATTGCGTTCTCTTTGATAATCTTTATCTGTATATTAGTTTCTAAATACGGGAGTTCTATAAGTCGTCTTCAAAAAAAAGTACTTGTTTCGACTTGTACATGTGTATATAATATTGCTGGAATAGGAAAATCTATAAGTAAAATTATGTATTTAGGTTTCCAAGCACGTGTGCTACATTTCGTAAATGTATAATATATAATACACACAAAATTCTGCAAAACTAAAAAAGTCATAGCGATATCAATCTTTTTGATTAAAAAGAGGTAAATTTGTACTTAGGAAACAGCCGAAGTTTTATCAAAATCGATTTGTGAGACATGGCTAACCGCTTATTCTGGAGGGGACGTGTACAGTATAAGTAACAATGTATATGTATTATATTGTAGTCGTTGATAAGTAGTTAAAATCTTTTTTTTAGCTTCACGCTCTATCCCGCACACAGCAAAGTAGGCAGAGGGAACCTAGTGCAAAACTCCGTTCTAATTCTCACTTCTTACTTTCCGCCAAATTCTGTAGGCATTGTGTGCTGAGTGGCGAAACTCAACGCTGCGTTTTGTCTCAAGACCAGAGCAAAGAAATAAAAATGTTAAATATTTCATTTTCTCGAGTAGAAATCGATTCCACAAACTATTGCGTTTACAGTCACACTAAATGAAGGAGGCCTCAGAAAGAATTAAAGTCTGTTTAATTATTTAAATGAAATTAATAATTATTACATAATTATAAATAAAATTAATTACATTAATTATCTTTTTTTTATTTGAAATACACTTAAATGTTAGTTCAAAATCAAACACGAAATGTACATATAATGTATATATAATAAGACTGAAGAAATACATATCACAGAAATATTTCTTTGATTTAAATTAATCAAAATTTCAACAATGTACAAGTTTTGCAATCACTTGTTATTTTAAACTGACATATACTATGATTTCGAGAATCATTCGTCGTAGAGTATAAACCTGCCAAATCAGTTTTCTTTTTCGTTATATACATAACATATATACTGGGAAATGTAAAAACATACAAAATTGGCATTCACTTTATGTCATATAGTAGAGAATACAAATAAAATTGTAAAATTGTTAAAACTTTCAGATTTTTTATTATTTATTGTTTTTTAAAGACATTTTTTTGCTCTCCTTAGAATTTGCTTAAAAATCTGTTGGCTGGTTTACTCTCTAAGCCGACGATATCTACGAGTAGGGTGTTTACTTTAGATAAGACGTCGACTTGTGATTAGTGATCATAATAACTCACATTTGGTGTTGAGTGTAATATTTACTTAGAGGTATATGATTTATTTAATTATTTATTTAAATGATGCTACGCATATTCCAACGTACACTAATGTTTAGGAACACTTTCCGGACGAGATAACGCAGATCCCTCCTTGACTCGTGACATTCAAGATACGACTGACAACGGATTTATAATTAAAAGTAACTTAAGTCTTTAAGAAATACAAAAAAATATTTGTGATATGTTGTACTCCTTTAATTACAAATACTATTTTTTATAAATCACTATTCAAGTAAAGAACAGAGCAATTTATTAAAAAATCATAAACTATTGAGAAACTCATTTTCATTCTGTAATTTGAAAAAATATGTAAATAGCTCCTACTCGTAGCTGAGTGTAACATATTATATAATATTATTATTTAGTGAATTTAGTTATATTTCTTATTTCCCGCTCTGATAAGACAAAGCACGGTGTTGTATTGTTTCATTCAACATTTAATGGTGAGTTTAGGGGAAATGAGGATTCTGAAACTGGATAACAGTGTGCAGTTGTAACGTACACAGTAAAGATATCAAGGACCCCTCTAAAACGCTTACAGCGTTTCTATCTTAAAGAAGCGATATTAAGAGGCCACTCAGCAAAACAAATCAAAAAATGGCACGTAAATAACTCGACGCTGCACAATAAAACATAATAATATTATAATAATAGAAATATTTTAAGAAAAATATTTTGAATACGAACTTTAAGAAGAATCGGTAGAAATAACATAAGAAAATAAACCAAGTGTTTGGATTTTTCATACAATATTATGTTAACTGTTTAGCTACAATACAATATAACGTATTGTGAGGAGGTTTCTCTCTCTGGGGCCATGGGAGTGGATGTGTTTTTTTGAATGTATTTTTTATAACAATTTATATTTGAAAATGTAAAATTTATTACTCTTGAATAATAATATAGTATAAGTAAATAGTATAGCATGTGATTTGATTTAGAAGTTTATATATGGTCTTGTTCATCTCTATACTGACAGCGTTTCCTTGAGTTCCAGGCGTCCATGCGACTGATTGGAAACAGTGAGTTCTCTTTTCTATAATAAACTTTAATATATTTTTGAATTTAGTCGTAATGATATACCGACTATTCTATATTACATTTTTTTCTTAACTGTATCCACGTATCTGCTACATCATGCAAATGGTACTTAGTGTTACATTACTCCGTCTTCGTCGATACTGTGATAGAGTCAATTTAATCAACTGCAGAAGTAATCGAAACTTGTAAATAATCTTTCTGCATACATTGATTTATTAAACTTTTTATAACAAAACGCTAAAGACCGTGCAAAGTGGAGTAAGTTGAGTAGGAAGGCAGACCCTGGCAAAAGCCGGGATGAATGCCAGGAAGAAGAAGAATAACAAAGTGCTATTTCGTCACTATTGCCCAAATGAGCGATATTAAATCAAAGGAATGTTTGTATAATGAATTTTCAGAATAGTTTTGAACCCAAATCTTTATGTACACTTCCACTTCTTATACTAAAGTTTAAAATAGTAATGCATGTAATAATATTTTGAACGAAGTAGGTATAATTATTAAACAATTAACTGTTAATTCTAGTTTAAGTTGCTTCCGTAATTTTTGTGCACATTTTCGCTTAAAGGTATTAATTAAATAATCAACAGAAAGTCTTATATTTTTCAACTCTCGCCTCAATATTTTTTTTTTACTAAGTGTCATATTTACATATTTATAAAAACCTAAAATTTTCCATTAATTGAACTTCACGTTCTGCGCGTACTAACAACACAGGAGGGCCAATTTAGCTGTCACGTAATCTCTCTATAAATATTTAACGATCCAAAATACTCGTTATCAGTACAACATATTTAAAAAACGTCAAAATATTACTGTTTGCTGTGATAATTATAATTTTATAAATTCCCTCACATAAGATGAATAATAAAAGAAGTAAATAGTAAATCAGCTCTTCCATCGATCTCTCCTCCTCTATATATCGCACGCTTGGTGCAACAATGACTTATTTGCACTTTTTGGAAGTTATTGCAGCAGACGGAGACGCCAGTGTCTCTGCGCCACGACTACCTAAAAATATTTAATGGAATTCAATGTCCTTTAGAAGTTGGATTGTTTTATTATTCATATAATTAAATCAAAAATCTTTTCAAGCACGCAACGGCGCGATACAGCATGAAGCTGAAAAACAACAATATAAAAAGTCATTCAAAATTAAAATAAAAAAAAATTAAAAAAAATCAGAACGTGGCAGAACTCAACGCCGCGCTTTGACTAGACACCAAAGCGAAGAAATGGAAAAATAAATTTAAGTAAATATTTCATCTACTCGAGTGGGGATCGAACCCACAACCAGTCGGTTTTACAGTCACACTTTGTGCCGCTGCGCACACTGGCCTCAAAAATTAAAATTTTTATGAAAATTTTATAAGAGCAGAAATTTTTAAATAACTGTTACATTTTGGTTTTTAAATGTTTTGATTGTTTAAAAATATATACCTACAAACAGATTACGAGTGAGTTTGAACTCGTTCGACTTTGAAAACGTGAGTTCTGTTTTTTTTATGTATATCTACTTAGTATTGTATATTTTAGATATCATATAAAAATGTAAGGAGTACGGACTTATGCTGCCAGCCGCAAAGAACAATTTATTATTTTAAACTAAAAAAGGTAGTTTCAGTATAATAATAGAAGTACTCGTACCTACTCGTGGAAAAAGAAATGATGCGCAATAAATATAATTTATCAGCTTACATATAATTAGTTTGTCATTCAGTTATCACAACCAATATTTGTTTCGTCGTCATATTTGAATAATATGTGAGACTTGGTTTTTTTGCACACAGCTCGACTTACGGGCCGCGCTGCGTGCAGCGGGCGGGGCCGCGCCGGGCCGCGCCGGGCCGCGCCGGGCCAGCGGCGTCGGCGCGTCGGAGTATTAAAGAAGCTAAATGCGTTACTTGAACATAATATATTGTATTCTTTAAGCATACACGTTAAATTTTAGTTATATGGACGGCGGCTTATTGGCAGTACGGTACGGTACGGTAAGGTAAGAAAGTTTATTAGTAATTGATAATTGATAATACGTATGGAGTAACTAGCTTACCAGAAGCATATCTAAAGAAAAGTAATTATCTCAACATATAAATGTTCTTTCGGAAGCAGCCAAATACTTCCTTGGTGCGCCACAATTCTGGACTCTTTCAATGTTTTTACTCATGTATTAGATGTATGATCGCCATTCGTAAATTTTATCATTTAATTTTTATTTCATAAAAAAATTGATAAGATAGTACATTATACAATTTGTAAATTATAAAAAAAGTACGTACATGGTAGGACTATAAAAATATATTTATTATAAAGAGTCTTTGTTAGCTTCACGCTATATCACGGCTTATAGCAGGATAGGAGAGATAAGATAGTGTTATGACACTCCGTTCTCCACGTGCGACGCGACGACTTTCTTAAAAAAAATATTAAAAAGATAAAAGATATAACTTTAATTTTAGTGGTACAAAATAGTAACCTAAATGTTGGAAAATGCAGATGGGAACTGTTAGGTGACTAATTATGTTATAATAAAACATTTATTGCAATATTATAACATTTATAATAATTTATCAACCATTTATAACAATTTCGACTTAATATACTAAAATTCTTTTTAATCTATATTTTTTAATATTGTGAATTGTACAAAAATAATATTCTCACTATCTAGTAGTAATATCTCACTATATAGCGATTTTTTTTTAAATCTTTAGTATCAAATTATCGTAATTTTGTAATTATTTAATTTTGGATTTTTATTTGTTTGTACAATTACTTGTAGTAACGAAGTTTCATATATACTATCAACCGCAAACCTACACCCTTAAGAAACGAATTTAGTAAAATCCCGTCTTAGTTAGCACTTAGCATCTACGTCCTATAAAATAGATCTATATCAGCTTCATCGAAGCATTGCGGGTAGAATGGTGAAACTTAACGACGGGCTTTTGCTTTGGTGCCAGAACGATTAATAAATAATAAATCATTCCCCTGAGTGGAGATCGAACCCACAACCGTCGCGTTACAGTCACACCCTCGTGCCCCCGCGCCACGACGCCTTCCATTATTTGTAGACATGCTTCGTAATTAAAAAATCTCACGCAGCTGCTGTCAAAATTAAAATATTGTGTAAGCTTTAGGTTTATTACTCTATGTAAAACAATTAAAAAATAAATAACCATCAATAAGAGAACTTTCTATACATAATTGGGGAAAACCGCAGATTGTGAGCAAAACCGCAAATCAGTAAATCAGTCAATATATATTGTTGTTAATGAGCGACGAGCACTGGCGCTGCGTGAGGTGAGTGACCACACATCACTCACCACACACCACACACCACTCACCACACACCACACACCATTCAGCATTCACCACTCACCACTCACCACTCACCACACGCGTGCGCGCACGCCCACTTTCCTTGACCTTTGATATTACTTTTAGCATGATGCCGCTGAAGGACTTGTAACTTTCAGTAGTTATTTAAAATCTTAAAATATATAGCTATTGATAATGATATTAACATTACGTTGTACGGACTGGTTCTGTCCTTCAACACGTAGATACTTTAATTGGATTTGGTTTTTATTTTTTAGTGAATTATATTTTAGACCGACGCTTCGAACAAAAAAAAATATTTTTTAAAAAATAACACGTGCCGTTTCTTCCATCTCAGTATATTATCCGACGGTACAGTGAGCGTATACCGTACAGCGGTCAAGGGCAGGCGGCGCGAGAAACTTTTATAAGTCGCACTGAATTCATTATCAACGAGGAAAATAATTATTTAATATTATTTATGTATCAAATTAATTTAGATAAATACACAAATGTTGATGAATGTATTTGAATACTTTTTAATGGCATTGTAGAATTAAATAAACTCAATATGTTTTTTGACAAATTTTAGAATTTAATATATTTTTAAGTATTGTTTTTTATCGTGGGACAGCGTCTCAGTTCATACAAATGTACGTAAACACGATGGTCATCACTTCGATCTCACTTGGGGGAATAAATTATTTTGTGAAAATGGACTCAAAGGGGAGAAGAAAGTGTGGAACCCCACACTAGGACAAATCTCTAACATACATACATAGGGATAGCTTCACGCTGTATCCCTAGCGGTGTAGTCAGAGACAGCGAAGCGCCAAACATTACGGTCTCTGCATACCTCTTTCGCCTGTCATCAACTTCTTCATACATGCCCTCCAGGGGTCCTCATGCTTTTTACGTGACCTCCTCTAGTATCTTCGATACTGCGTTTTTAACGGTCAACCGAGGTCTCCCCCTACCCCTCTTACCGCTCACTTTTACGTCATAAATCTTTTTTGCCATTCTTTCATCACTCATTCGTTCGGCGTGCCCAAACCAGCTGAGCACGTTCTTCTTCATTCTCACCGTGACATCCTCGCTAGTATTTGCCATTCTGTGTATCTCTTCATTGCGAATTCGACTAGATAAACTGACACCGCATATCCTACGGAAAGATCGCATCTCCACAGCATTCATATTTCTTGAATTATTATTCTGTAATATCTAATTTTCACTGCCGTATCACAGCGTCGGTACCAACACTGCATTGTGTACGGCCAAACGCGCAGCTTTGCTGACCTTTCGCCGTCTCATCAATGCAGCTAAGGCTCCGTTAACATTAACGTCCTGTTACCAGTATAGCTTTAGTAAAGGTCGCTCGACTACTGATGCTGGTATAGGACTTATAAAGAGTATATATGAGGCTTGGGAGGGATCGCAGGATGCTTTTGGCATGTTTTGTGACCTGTCTATGACCTTTGATTGCGTTCAGTACTCCTGAAACTACACCATTACAGCATAAGAGGACGTGCACTCAATCTTCTGACCTCTTATTTAGCTAACAGGGTTCAGAGGGTTGATGTGAATGGCAAGAAATCTCCTGGATCATTTGTCAGTATGGGGGTCCCACAAGGGTCTATTCTGGTCCTTTTCTGTTTTTAATATATATAAATTTGATTTTGAGTGGGAAAGAACCATCATTGTAATATAGTTTGCTGATGATATATCATTGATTTTTAAAATAAAATGACGACAAAACATGTTATACATGAGGTAAACAATGCTCTATCGAAAGTAATACATTGGTTTAGTGTTAATAACTTACTATTGAATTCTACGGTATTTCTCGGTATCACCATTGACTCTAAATTACAGTGGGGACCTCATATCGTTGGATTGGCGAATAGACTTAGCTCAGCAGCTTTTCCGGTTAAAAAAAATCACACCATTAACTGACGTGGAAACTGTGGCTCGCCTTGTTTATTTTAGCGATTTTCATAGTATTATGTCCTACATCATTCTACTTTGGGGTAATGCAGCCGGTATTAATTCAATTTTTATCTTGCAGAAGCGAGCTATTCGTGCAATCTATAACTTAGGTCCTAAAAAATCGTTAAGGCAAAAACTTAAAGAAATTAATATATTGACAGTTGCATCTCAATTCGTTTTTGAAAATGTTATGTACTTTAAGAAGAATATTAAATATTTTGCCAAAATTGGTGATGTATATAATATGTATACTAGAAATAGGAGTAAACTTATTGCGCCTGTAACCCGATTACATCGAATCCGTCCGGGTCCCAGAAAACGCCCAAGAATGTTCTATATCACAATTTAAAAGAGCTGTGAAAAAACGTTTGTGTATTAGAGGTAATTACCAAATTAATGCTTTTATAAATGATAACATGCCTTGGGAACGAAATGCACGCTCCAGTCTGTTTCAAAGTATCATTGTCACTTATAATGAAATATGTATAACCGATTTTAGACTAAAAGTCCAGCCTCGTTTCTAGTGCCGGTTCTTCTCAGGTCTGAGGCATTAACTTAAATGAACTGGTGGTAAATTATTTGACGTTCAAAAAATGAAGCATGTAACTTCTTATTTTGAATAAAATTATTTGACTTTGACTTTCCCGGCAACAATATGCCTTTCCACATCTAAATATCTTCCATCTCTACACCGATATTGTGTTTCGTGCTTTCTTCATTTGTTTCAAATACCAGAACCTTTGTCTTGCTCGCATTTAGGCTAAGTCCATTCTTTTCAGATAATTCTTTCAGAATGGTGACTAATGCCTGCAACTCGCATTCTGATGATGCATTGATGTGAAACTATAATGCGAAGTGAATTTCAAAATACGGTACGTGAATTAATTAGACTAATTAGATGGTAGATATTTTCATTTTCGTTGAAAAAACATACATAGACAAAAAAAAATCTTAATAACACGTTTGTATTAAGTTAACTTAAACGAAACTAAACGTAAACGAAACTAAATCCGATCCACTTATAACATGGTGCATGTAAGCGTCGCTTAGGTAACAATACAATAATATGATTTTATCGAACTGGTCTGGTGACAGATCTGAATAGTGGAACCCTTTAAAGATTTACAAGTAAGTAGCAAGTCATTCTCGTTTAGGCTATATATATATATATTTATTAATAATTGTATTATTGTGTTCTTTCAATAAGGATAGGTAACAAGCGTAATATAATAGAATTTTCCGGTCGCGGCTGCGAGTGCGAGCAGGACTACCTAGTACTAGTACTGGTAGTCAGCAATTTCACAATGAGTGCGTGTTAAACGATTCACGTATACAATTAGCGGAGCCGAGCGCGTCGCCGCGTCACATGATGCAGGAGTCGACAGCCTTTACATCATTCGATGACCTACATGCACATGCGCGGCGCGTGCTGTTCATCCTATTACTTGGTATTTTCATAGTATTTTGTTATTGTTTTTTTAGGCATTACACGTACCCGGTAGTAAAACACTGTCTACCCTGGCTGTGTTTTTTTTTATCAAAAGTATATAAATAAAAAATATATAAAAATTACAAAATTTATATTATAAAGATATTACCTACTGCCTTAGTAACTAAAACTTATGAGTAGTGTTCTACGACATAGAAAATATGATAAAATAAAACATATTTTTTCCGCGCAGCAAAGGAATTAGAAAAAACCTAGTGTTCATCTAATTCGTTCTCCAATTTCCACCTGAATTCGAGACATTGCGCTTTGTTGTACTAGAATGGGGAAGTGAACATTCTTGACAGTTTAATTTAACTAGTTGAAGTCTGACGTATCTTAATTTAATGATATATTGATGATATTTTCCTAATATCGTATTTAATATTAAATATGAGTAATTACATATTGTTATGCAATTATGCATTGCCACTGTATGGCAACGTACATTAGGATGTCACATATATGTACATACACATACGTCGGCGGCGCCGCGCGGTGTCGCGCAGTGTCGCGTGGGGGGTCAAGGACATGTAAGACCGCGACGGCCAGTGAAAGTACCGCACACTCACCACTGACCACACGTGACCGAATTTACACCATGTTGCATTTTAATCGAAAGCTTTTGAGTGTTTATAATATAATATAACGGAAAATAGAAAAATAGAAATAAATAAGTCGTTTTGCCAGGTTGTATATTTATGCGTATTATGGTTTCCGCAATTCTTGGTCTTTTTTTCATTATACAGGTGAAGGCGACAGGTTGTGGTGTCGTATTCTATCTCGAGGAAATGAAATATTTTGTATTTTCATTTCTTCTCTCTGTTCCGCCTCTACCACTACCACAATGCGCAATGGCTCCGCAATTCGGGGAAAAATGGGTAACGCGGTGTCTTAACATTAGATTCCCTCTGCCTACGCTGTTTGTGTACCTTGAGTGCGGGATACAGCTCGAAGCTACTTATTTATTTAGCTCAACGCACTATCCCGCATAGCAGGTAGACATAGAGAATCTAGTATTCATTTTTCTCTTGTTGTGCAATATGTGATAATTGCATCAAGTATCATTACATTAACAATCGGTAAAACCACCACCAGCGACTAATTTTAATAACTTTCAATTCCACAAGGTGAACGCGAGTGAAAACTTGACAAAATAGTATTTACTCAAAGGTAGAGTAGAGGCACATCCTTCTAGAATCTAGATATTGTATAATACGCAGGACTCCTTTAGAACAGTGTTACAATGTTCGCACTCATCCTCATATACATATGTAAATATTTATTTGTATATATAGAACTAATTCCATTATATAGGATCTTCAATTGAGCTATAAAAATATTTTCATTTGATTACTACAGTAGTAAGAACGCTATATAGTTATTATGGATATCGTAGCTACAAGTAAAAAATATAAATACTATTTGTGAATTCTTTGGGAAAACGAAAAAGAGATGAATAAAAATATTTGGGAAACACATTCACATATATATCCATATAAAACTATAAATAGATATGGAATTCACATAACGCCTCTTTAACCGTTTGAAGGTCAATAATAAAAGCTAAAAGTCCGAGTCATTCTCCCAAACCAGTAAAAAACAAAACCATGACGTGTCTGAGCTTCATTTTGTCGTCTCCAAGGATTGCACAAGTTTTTTTCCAGTCCATACATGAGTTTACCTTGTTGTGATCGAGAATGAAGTATTACGAGGCGCAGGCGCAGAGGCCGGCACGAAGGCGCGACCGGGCTACCCCGGTGCGTCACGGCGCTCTCTCCGGCCGCGGACCGTTGTGTAATGTTGACTAATCTAACTACCTGAGCGGTTCACCTTTACCTAACTATTATAATTTGCAAACATAAACTGTATTAATTCAATTTTTAAGAATTAATGAGAAGTATCACGCTATATCGGGCGTGCAGTGGAGAGTACTCTGCACTAGGAGTTGTTGGTAGCTTCCTATAGGACTGACACTACTGACATTTCTATGCAAAAGTTCCTGTAACGGCCTAATTAGATATTTTTTTATTGATTTTCAGGTTTTCTCTGAGAGAAAACATATTTTTATTATACAGTAGTTTTTTGTTGTAAGTGAATTATAGTGAAATATATTGAAGCCAATCGTGGCGCAGGGGCACAAAGTGTGACTGTAAAATCGTCTGGTTGTGGATTCGATCCCCACTCGAGGAAGTGAAATTTTTATTTACATTGATATTTTCATTTCTTCGCTCTGGTGTCGAGGTAAAGCGCTGCATTGAGTTCCACCTCTCAACACGTGATGCCTCCAGAGTCGGCGGAAAGTGGGGAACGGAGTATCTTAACACTCGGTTCCCTCTTCCTACCCTGCTGTGTGCGGGATACAGCATGAAGCTGATTTATTTGAATTAAAATAGCTACATTTTGCTGAGGTCTTATTTATATATTATGTAGATATTATATTTAAGAAGCTAAAAAACCCAACACGAGACAAACATAATTTTATATTTTTGTTACGTGTGTTAGCGTTTGTTTTTTTTTAATATTTATTTAATTATACTTGAGGAAAATAAACGTTTTCTGTGTTACATATTATGTTACACTTTGCAACTCTTCAGTCATTTTACAAGCATCAAAGCATCAGTGTGTCTACTATTTCTACTAAAAGAATTCATCAATTTTTAACGCTTCTTACTCTTTACTACTTATTTAGGTAAATATTAAAATATAAAAACTATAATATACTAAAACTGCAGCTAGTGTTATCCTTTAACTGCTTCGCCGAATATAAAGAACGTTTGTTGGGATATTTGAAGGCCATTACAGCACGTCACGTCACTCGTCTTACGTTCACTTCTTGAGCTGAAACAGTTCTCAGATGTGTGTATGACTAAATAATGACGTTTGAACGGTGACAAAATACGACACCGTGACTTGCGGATCGGTCCTTGTCAATGAACACATTATGTAAAGAAGTAAGAAGTAACGGTGAATGATTCAAGCGAGCGGCGCGAGACGCGAGACCCGAGTTAGGATTACGGTGAGAAACCGATAGGGTATAGATAATATTTTTTAGACTTAGACATTTGCTTGTCATAGAAATTTTCTTATCTAAAATAAAACAGAAAAATTAAGTCAATCGTCGATTCAAGCGATTTCATATATTTTTCTATCGATTTAATCGCTTATTGCAGATTAATTTATATTGATTTTTTAACAAAATATTAGAAACTGATATAGAACAGATTATTGCAAATAATAATTGAAGCCCATTTAAACATTTCCCACGCCATTTTAATTATAAAAATTGTAACATAATGATAAAACGATTGCTGGGAATGCACCCGCAGTGCGGACGGGGCGGCCCTCCGACCGACGCAGTGAACACTTGATGACAACGTTAGCTAGGTAGTTCGACCAGTAGTTGCCATCTGTTGTCATCTGATCCTCATTACACGTAATGTGATCTATTGTAAACTATAAATGCAATAATATGTATGCAATTAGTTGAATGAGTGCGCCGCAGCCGGCGGGGAACCCCGGCGCGTGCCGCCAGCGACGCCAATTATACTTATTTATAACTTGCGCACGCAAATAAACGTCGCAGCTATGTTATTATATCATTAATATTGTGAAGACGAAGAGTGTGTTTGGTTGCACGCGCTAACATCAGAAACTATTAATTAGAATTCAAAAAAATATGTTGTTGTTCTGAATTATTAATTTATGCAGGAAGGCTATATGGTATAAGTATTACATCACGTAAATCGTTTCGATGTAATTCTGCCGTACGTGCGCTGCGGTCAGGGCTACCTCAGTGCCGAGCACTTATAATGTGTCATCCTCCAATCTCCCCCAACTGTAAGTTATTACCTTTTCCCGCGGAGACGAAGCCGCGCTACTCACTAAAGTGACTAAATGATAAATTGTTCTAGATAAAAATATAATATCAGTGTATTTGTGAGCACAATGAATGTATTTATATTTTATAAATGCGACTAAAATGAACTACTTTGTAAATATTAGTTCGTAACAATCACGTGCTCCGCCTCACAGAGGCAGTATTAGCGGCGACGTGTGTATAACCCGCGGTTTCATCGCAATCTGACATGCCTGATAACTCTTATCTGAATGTACTCGCACTCGTGCAGAAGGCTCACCTGACAAGTCCGAGTGCAAACAGAGGCTTTCGCTTGCAACTCTTTACGTCAGTATCAACTAAATTTTTCCTAGATGATACTTATATTTGCACTGATAGCCGGCAGCCTCCCTGTCTCCACGCCGGCGTCGAGGCGCGGAGGCTTGGTGAACGACTACATAATATTTAAGATTGTAAAAATAAAATGATCAATTATGAAATAAAAGAATCTGTCTAATCTATTAAAATACTTGAAAAAAGCTGAGCTATAAGCTAAAGGTTAACCCATTTTGTACGAACCTTGTTAGATTTACAATGTATATTGTTATATTAGTTAATCGTCATGTTATTAAATAGTATAAGTACTCGGTAGTGTCTTGTCTGCCCTTTCCTCGACGCCCACGACCACCGCTGGGCAGTGGGCACTGACCGAACTATATTTAGATAAACTTTTAAATATGACTCAATTATAGCAACAAGAAAAATACAATAATGAAATACTATACATATTTAAATGATTTTAAGACAATTAAAAAAACAAGTTTCATATAGCTATATATAGGCAGCGACCGGACTGTCGAAGGTCATGCCACTCATGATATACGAGTATATGATATAGAAGAGACAGGCCACACTATGTGTACTTCGTATATATAATTTCTCGTTTCACGCCTCTCCCTGATATATCGCAGGGTGAGCAGAGAGACACTCCGTGGCGGAAACCAACGCCGCAACCGCTCTTACCAAAAACTAGGAAATGGAAATAATTTCAATATAAATACAATTCATCCGAATGAGATCGATACATGTCTAGAAGAATGTATTTATCCCCCGAGTATAAATCGAACCCATAACTTTCGCATTTAAAGTCAATCTATGACGCTCAATACAGTAGTAAACATTCGTCTTGCATAACTATACGTACATCCACACACAATAAATTAAATAATTAAAACAAATAGCGTAATCTAATAGTGCTATTTATAGAAACCGCGAGTTGATTTATTTATGAATGTACCTATTTACGTAAAATTAAAGCATGTCATAACAATTGTTTTTGTTTGTTCTCACAAAAACAACAAAAAATATATATCCATAAATAAGGTTGCTCTTAAACTTATATTTTTTCCTCGTACATTTCCCGCTGGAAATAGAGAATTTCGTGCCAAAACATTCCGTTATATATTTTAACAGTAATGTAACCACCACCTTCCATCGTCAACGTCTCAATCCTTTGAATTGAAAATTAATTCATTAATTAATATATGTATATCAATAATCAATATTGGGGGCGTCGTGGCGCAGGAGCACAAGCGTATGACTGTATCGCGACTATTATGGGTTTGATTTTCACTCGGGGGAATGAATTATTATTTATTGATATTTTAATTTCTACGCCTTCGTACCAAGGTAAAAGCGCGGCGTTAAGCTCCGCACTCGAAAATTTGACGGAAAAATAGAAAAAGGAGAATCTTAACATTAATATATTTTTGAAGCTAAAAAAAATATATTTTAAAGTAGTACTAATTTTTAGAGACTACTAGTAGGTATATAATGATGTATATATACAATAAAGCATATTGTACTATCTACAAAAAAATATTTGATAACCAGAATGCATTTACGAAAATGACCAATTATAGACATAAATAATATTGATTGATTGAGGCCAGTCGTGGCGCAGCGGCATGAAGTGTGACTGTAAAACCGACTGGTTGTGGGTTCGATCCCCACTCGAGGAGATGAAATATTTACTTAAATTTATATTTCTATTTCTTCGCTCTGGTGTCGAGGTTAAGCGCGGCGTTGAGTTCTGCAACTCAACACGCAATGCCTCCAGAATTTGGCAGAAAGTAGGGAACGGAGTGTTTTAACACTAGGTTCACTCTGCCTACCCTGCTGTGTGCGGGATACAGCGTGAAGCTGATTTGATTTTATTTTAATAATGTTGATTTTAAAATAATGACGGAGTTCGCGGGCGGCGCTCGTGGCGCGTGCTCGACACGTGGCTGGGTTTTTCGGACAGGAAGCTCCACATAATACTATTAAGATAATATTTCATAATCTTAGTCACATTGACGTGGTGTTGCTTAGAAAAACTACGTTTTGAATCATACTTGGGTTGAGTTGTCAAGAAATCAGATTCAATGTTGGAATTATGCAATTTTCCATATTGTCATGGGAAACCCATTTTGAATTGTAGGGTATGTTACGCAATAGTCGAGTAATTAATGCTCTTAGACGAAACTAGTGATCACCACCGGGGCTGCTCTACGCTCTACTGCCCATGTCATATTTTAAACAAATTATATATAGTCTCCTAAAAAAGTCCAAGTCGTCTAAATTCAAATTCAAAATATTCTTTATTCAAATTGACCTTTGTAAGCACTTTTGAATCGTCGAATAAACATATCTACAAAAAAACCTACCACCGGTTCGAAAAGCAGTTCTGCTGAGAACAGTTGCTCTTTTCACTACATAAGCTGTCAACTATCTGCATTACATTCAATACACATTAATTCCATACATATTTATCCTGTAAATATTCTTGAACAGTGTAATAAGCTTTACTTGTTGGTATTGTTTTTACAGATACTTTAAATTTGTTGTAGTCATGTAGTGGCAAACTTAGAATAAATTGCGGAATTTTATTACATACACGTATACTTAGACCCATAAAAGATTTATTAACTTTTTAGAGGTAAAAACTTGGTGTAACAAGCTTATTTTTATTCACTCTCTCGTTCCTATCATATATATATATATATATATATATATATATATATATATATATATATATATATATGTCTGTCACTATATTTACTACGCGGCGACATAAAAATAATATGGAATATCTTTACAAACATCTTAATTACCAGAGAATAAAAGTTAGACATCAACATGTTCATCGATTCCCTTACGAAGAAGCGCCGTACTCTGGAAGACACTCGTTTGAATTCATTTATTTAGTGATATGTACCTATATATTAAACACAGCGAAGCCCGCGTCATGCTCTCACGGCACGTTATATCATTATTTCATAAGAGCAATCAAACAAGATTCAGTGTAAAAACATTACAAGTATAATAAGGATTTAGATAAAAAAAACAGCAAATATATGTATATATAATAAATATATATCGTTGTTTTTATTTTATATATTTAAAATAACACTTTTTTAAATTACAAAAATACTTTTAAAATTCCTGTTAAAAATGAAAGTAAAAATGCCATTTTCTGTATTATAACTATACATTGTCTGCATTATATAATTAAATTATAACATTATTATTTTTATTAATGCAAATATTTACATAAAATATGTCTTTCAAATTAATATGTCTCCTTGACGCGATAATTGACCTAACTCAATCTTCTATTGCCCGAGTCGCGCGCTGCGCGGGCGCAACACGTACGCACATAGTGTGCTAGACCAGTAGACGCTGACTTTTTCTGCTACATGTTTATCTATCAAAATTATTTAGTCTTGGATGTAGAATATTTCTGTAAGTTACTTTATATTTAATGGATGTGGATTCATTCAGTTTCTACTCGCTTTATTACAAGTCAAAATCTAAAATATATATTTAAATACTTTGAGACACTACAAAACTACCTGCTGCCGCTGCGATAGCTTCGACACTTTTCTACCTTTTCTGTTTCAGTAGTTCTAAGTATTTGTTTCTAGTCGAATATTTTCAATTATCTATATTTAACAAATAAATACTTGTAACAGTGATAACTTATCACATTTTGATGATTATAATGAAATTTAAAATAACTTAAATCAAATATTTTAATTGTTGCCGTCAAGATAAAGCTATAAAGGCAAACATTCACATTCGCACTAATTTTTCACATTCGTGGATCACATGACCGCTTTACCGCGTACTCGAGTACTCTCTAAATGTATGCACTGCATCTGTGCAATTCAAATCCGATTATAAATATCCTAAAATGACAAAAAAATTATACTTACTCATTACTGATTATTATAATTACTGTTTATATAATTATTACAAAAAATTATAATAGAAATATAATGTTCATAATTTTACAATGTTATATCTTAGTAGATAGATTTCTTTAATTTTCTGTTTTATATAAAATATATATTTTCTTAAATAGCAAAGGGCTAGATGTGAAAAATTCGTAGTTTAAATCTAAAACTAATGATTGAATGAGGGAGTGATTTAATGAAAAAAAACGTATAGCTATAATGTCACAGCAGTTGGACGGTTTCCAAGAGGCACGAGTGGGTAGCAGGTTCGAGTACGTTTGAAATGGCAAGGATGTTAATTAACTTAGACTATTATAAATCTATATTATTACTGTAATTAAGAATCACGTTTAAGATTACTTTCTTTGAAACTTGTAATACGCTTTGAGAAGTACTTTTACGATTGCTATCAGTTCTTGTAATCTTGTTATAATATTAATGAAGGTAGTGTGTAGAAGGTTTTATGAAAACTTGTAAGTAGCATGATGTACGACATTTTCGCAGTTGTACTACACTTAGAGATATCAATTCAACAGACATTACAACCATTTTATATAAAACCTGATATAAAAAGTAATAATAAATTCTGGAAGTTTTAATTACATAAACATACAGTATTTTTACTCACTATTTATACTTTATAACAAATTAAATAATTGGGTTTTTAAACTCCCATATAAAATACATAGTAGCGGGTCACTGAGCGCGGTGGTACCGGCGGCGGCGTCACGACACGCCCAGCCTCGTCTCATTAAACACCTATAAATACAGCTCACACGTCCTTCAGATAACGATAACTATTATCAAATGTTTGTAATTTTATTATAAAACTGTCTTTTTTTTAATAATTCTTAACAGTCATTGTTTGTTCGCTTCTGTAGCTTTCCAAATAATTTTATTTGCGTACAGTTGCGTTGCGTTGGTAGTTTATCAACTTGACGTGTTTGGAGTTAATGTGAAATATTTTATGATAGACAAAGTACCTAACATTTTAAAATGATGATGATATGAGGGAGATAGAGAGTTTCTATGGATTATTGTACTCCATGTAAACACCGGTTGAAAATTTGTCTAAAAGAGGTCTATGTAAAACACTGGGCGTCAAAAGGTTGATTTGATGATGACTTAACAATTAATTTGAATTTTTTAATATCATTTTCACTTTAAAGTGTTAACAATTAGTAAATTTTGTTATATATAACTTTTATTGACAATAAAAATCAAAACAAAACAATTTTTTTTTAGATTTTCTTAATATAAGAATTTAAACGTAGCGGGACTTAAGACCACATCTCTTTAAATCCGTCTAAGAAGCGCGAGACGTACAAATTGTTATACGTTTTCTAAAAATATTTTCTTTCCTCAATGTGCAATAATATTTTAAAAATAAAAAACAAGCTTTTCACAAAGTAAGTTAGATCACGATGACGTTTAAAACTTGGCGTTTTAAGCTCAAAATTTAAGTACAGTAGAAACTCTTATCCAGGCCTCAGTTATACGGATTCGCGATTATGCCTATTATGTATATTAAATATGTACTACATAAATAAGAGTATTCATCGTACTTTGGATAAGGTTCATTTAAAAAAAATCTTAATAAATATTAAGGTTAAAGTTTTCATTTAAATTGTTTTAAATAAACACATAACATTCTCTACATATGAATAAAACACGCTTTTATTCGTATATTTAATTATATTTTATTCATCTTCGATGAAGTTAATCAAGTTTCAATTGTAATATTAAAATTATGTTTAGTAAACATATTTGCCCTTGAAGTTGTCGTGGCGACGCGTATCTTTGATCATTTTTTTCATATTACGCGATATCAATTGAGCAAAACAAACACGAGCTCAAAATAAACTAATAATATAAAACCCAGACTAAAAACTCAACTACGTCAGATATTGGTTTATTTTTCTATGAATATAAAATAACGGGTTGACACGAAGGTCACGTGACGTCGACGTATCGACTAGAGTAGCAGACCGTTGACACTGAGAAACCCACATGTGCTGATTAACATAAAATATTTTATTCGAAACTATATATATACCTGATTATGTTTTGTAATATTCATAGTTTTTTTGTTATTTATTACTGTGGGCCACGCGCTGCTTTCCCGTTTTTTTTTTATTTTATGTTATTTAAGTGAATTTAGAAGGCTGCGGTCTATCTCCCCGTGGCGACCAACCGTATTGGAGATCAGATTACATAAACTGCAGCCCCTAAGAGTCTGAAAATTAAATATTATATTGCTGAAGTAAAATTGTGACGAACAAAGTTAAATACGTAAATTTAATTTAGCTACCCTCAATACAAGATCGTTAAAATCTCATGAATCATTATTAGAATTAGCAAACGCACTGAAGTCGGTGAACTGGGATATTATTGGACTTAGTGCGCAGAGATGATGACAAAATTGAAAAACTTATTTTACTACATTATACTGGTCTATATGGAGTGGGATTTATGGTTAAAAAAAATAAAAAAAATAATTAAATCAGTTTCACGATGTATCCTGCACACAGCAAGGCAGGCAGAGGCAACCTAGTGTTACGACACTCCGTTCCCCACTTTCAGCCGAATTCTGTAAGCATTGCGTGTTGAATGGCGGAACTCAGCGCCGACCTTTGCCTTAACACAAGAGCGAAGATATAGACGAGGCCAGGACCATAATCTTAAATATTAAGTTACCTGGTCATAAGCAAACAATGTCATTAGTATAAGTTTACGCCCCAACTCATATCGTAATAGAAGAAGTTAAAAACAGCTTTTATAAAAATCTAAATTAAGTTATACTGAACATAAAAAGATCATTGTATTGGGTGACTTTAATGGCAATTGGAAAAGAGAAGATCAAACGAAGACAAAATACTCGTCCTTATTCATCAGCGAAAAGAAACCACAATGGACAAATTTTGTGTTGAAAAACAATTCATAAGTTATGACTAACGAAATTGACGAGAAATTAAATTTACTATATTATTACAAACAAACCAAGACTATTTACAAATATAGACATCGGCAATAAACTACACTAAACGACTTACCGTGAATTATACAGCAACGACGAAACAACATACTAACATACTCAATTGGCTTTGCATAATGAAGATAACAAAGACGAGATTCCGTTTATACGACAGATAGAATAAAGAATTCAGAAAAGCTATCAAATCACATAAAAAAGGAAAAGCACCAGGTAAAGACGGCATCTCTAATGAACTCCTCATAGGATCATCTGAAGTAAAAACAAATACTACCACTAAGCTATTCGATTAAATTTTGCACACAAAATATATACCTCATCAGTGGACTACATTAACTATAATGCAGCTATATAAGAAGGAAAAAAGGACGATATCTAGTTAATTACAGATCTATAAGCCTTATGTCAAATATGTATAAAATCTTTTCAAAGATGATCTTAGACCGACTGGCAAAAATCTAAGTGAGAAGCAATCTAAAGAACAGGCAGCGTTCCGTAGAGATTTTACAACAATAGATCAAAAACACACGATAAAATAGATTATTCAAAAATGTAATGAATACAGTATAACTTTATAATTTGCATCCGTGGACTATAACCAAGCTTTTGACTTTCAACAAACTTAAAAGACTTAAAAATATGGGGGGCATTAATTAACCACAAGAGAGACTAAAAAATATCAATCTGTTCATAAGACAGTACTGTTATTGTTACTTTTGTCGGTTTTATTAAGTTTCTTGTTTTGTAAAGTTTAAACTTGTTTTCTGATTATTTTGTTTTTATTATCACTAATGGCACAATAATGACAGGTAAATCGAATCATTACCTGTGATGAAAACTATATTTTCTAACATAATCGAAAGCGCTCATCGCAATGGCTGGACCCTGGCAAGCCAGCCAAATCCTGCCCCAAGTGAAAATTGACTCAAAAAAATTTCTTGTAACCGCTTAGTGAACTAGTGCCGATGTTATTCATTACAGTTTTCACCAATCTGGCCAGACGATTACGGCAGACGTCTATTGTCAGCCATTGCACACCATGACGGAAAAGCTAGGTGCTAAACAACCGAGGCTGCTCTATGCCACTGCTGCTTCACGATAACGCTGGACCCCACACTGCACAACAAGCACTACCAAATTAGAAGAGCTTCAATTGAATTGTCTAAGACATCCACCATACTCCCCACTTGCTCTTGCTCTCTTCTTGCTTGCAACTAATTATTATTTTTGCTAAATTTGGCAGTCCAAACTGACTGACCGATGATTTTATTGATTCCCGTCCGAATGGTTTTTTTTAGCAGATCTCAAACGTTCATACTTTGATTAAATAAATATGTATATTATAGTAAAAAATATTGGACTTTTTGTTCCTTCCATACCAAACGCCAATTTCATAAGGACCTAATAGAACCTTCCCCTTTTTAAGAAAAGAATTCCGTTAAAAAAAGAGACTCGTAGTGTGGCTGCTTTGACTCTTTCGCGTCTCGCGTTAATTTCTTTGACTTGAGCTATCGCCTAACGTCAAATGGCAATCATATCATCAGGTAGAGTCGTGAAACGTCCACCATCGCGATAGTTAACGCCATTTTTTTTTAATGGGGTCGGACGAATTTTTTTTAACGTACGGTCGGGTCACCTGATGGTAATTGATTACCGCCGCCCACAACCCCGCGCAACACCAGAGGAGCTACAGGTGCGTTGCCTGCCTTTAAGGTGGGTTGGGCGCCGGAGCCCGACATTACCTGATGCAGTGGCATAAGGCCACTACTTAACACCGATTTTAAATGCCGAGGGAGGTAATGATCCGATCGAGTCTGCCCAGAATTTCCCGTAAGCGTGAATTTTCGTACTCATTATTATAAATTCTTACTTCGTAAAAATTTCAAAAAATCTAAATCCTATAGGTAGGTAATTTTGCGGCGAATTTCATACAAAATACATCTTTTGATTGCGTTGACTTAGACACTTGATTTTTTTCTGCGTCTTAAGAGACCCTTTGATATTAAACTCAGCTTGATACATCCACGTGATCTCGAAATGACATATGGAAAGGCGGACAACAAAGTTATCCTATAAGGTTTTCACTTTTAACTTTTGAGAAAAAAACTCTTAAAAGAAATAAATCTATAATTTAGTAAAAAATGTCTGTTTTTAATTTGGTTTTGATAAGAAGTATTTATTGTTGTACCTGCTTAAACTTTATTAGTTATAAGTTGGTAGTCAGTCAAAAATACTTTTAATCGATTTAATAAATCAGCAAAAACCGAAAATTCAGCACTTTATAATTACCAGCTATTTATATTTACATTGGCCCTAGCCCCACTTTCCGAGGAACTTTGGAGGCATCGCGGGTTGCGTTGCGGAACTCAACGCCACGCTTTGCCTCGTTACCAGAGCGAGGAAATGAAAGACACAATTTTCAATCGCACACTTGTGTCACTGCGCCACGACTGGCCTCAATAGTTCATGTTATAACAATAACATCACTTTGGTTTTTTATATTAAAACCTTGATAAAAAAGATTTGTGAATTATTTAGTTGCGCGTCACTGAGTGAGTTGCTAGTGTAGATGGGAAATTGTAAATAAATGGGTTTTCCTCTAAGTTAAAAAGTGTCTAGTGATTCGAGAAGTGTCAACGGCTTCCTCAATATTATCTATCTATTTTATATTAAAAAATATTTGCATATAGCAGGACTGAGAAAATACAG
This sequence comes from Heliconius himera, assembly GCA_021202915.1. Taxonomy (NCBI): domain Eukaryota; kingdom Metazoa; phylum Arthropoda; class Insecta; order Lepidoptera; family Nymphalidae; genus Heliconius; species Heliconius himera. The sequence goes on from JAJHJA010000427.1 coordinate 570,030, forward strand.
AAAATTAGGACACTCGATTTCCATTGTTAAGTGGATGAGCTCAACGCCGCGATATATCTTATTGCCTGTGTTGTATAATGGAAGGTAACCACACAATCGCCGCGCTTACAGTCAGACGCTATACCGCTGCGTCATTAGGGCCTGTGTGTTATATTTTAACTTCACTCTGTATCCTGCAAATAGCAAAGTAAGCAGAGGGAGGGGAGTATCGAGACACTACGTTCCGCACGCGCCGCTCTACTTTCGAGAGATTGCGTGTTGAGTGGCGGAACTCAATATCTTTGTACTTTGTCTTGTCACCAGAGCGAAGAAATGAAAATAGTTAGTTCCTCCGAATGGAAGTCGAACCCACGACCATCGCGCTTAAAGTCAAACGCAGTGTCTCCGCGCCACGGCGACTTCTATGTCAAAAATATATATTTTACACTACCTACTCAAAAAAATATTTGTTTCAAAATATTATGTTCACTCCAATTTTTGCAATGGAAAGCAAATTTAAGTCTTAGAAGAATGTATCTAAGTGACAAATACTTTCTGAAACTTTCTTTCAGAACATCCGACTATTTGAAAAAACAACTAGAAGCATTAGACAAGACTTTGAATTCGGGTCAAGATATTGGCGCAAAAACCAAATTCCACTTCTGCCAGAGTGTTTCTGAGGGTTTTCCAACTTACCTATGACGAAATTTGAGATATTGCCCCAATTTTAGCATTCCTTTGATGTTAACATACATACATTCCCCTCGGATAATATTATCGTGCATAGAGTGAACATTATTAATTAAGCTAAAGCTCAACACCCATTCACGATCTTAAGCAAGAACGGCATACCTCTCGACATCGTACCGCACTATACTGACCATCTTCGAAAAATAAAAAAACGATAATTATATTACGTTTAAATGTTATTTTAATCAGTGCTCTCAAAACAAGGGCCCCTGGTGCAGAACCATTGTAGATGAACCACCACGCGAACCTTAGTTTACCTCAAAAAACCTCAACAGAAAATACTTAACTATTTGCTTCCGACCCCGTACATACCACATCCCACTCAACAAGTTCAACTTCATTATGAAGAAAAGAGACGATCCCAACTGTAAACGATGTGAGAGAGAGGACGACCTCCTACACTTAGTTTTTGATTTCTTAAATGAAACTCGATGCTCTAGTGGTGAGTTTCTTTTCTTTCTTCATCAAATCTTAAGTTCAGACTTCACCGCCGAACATAGTGGTAGATTTGTAAGTCTTATCAAAGACTCATTGCATCTTAGATCTGACTATTATAAAAATACTCATTAAGTAGTAATCCCAACTGTTAACCGAATACCTAGAGTATAAGCAGTATTGTTATTAATTTTAAGTCGACTTAATTTAATCACTTGATACATCAAGATTTTAAATAAATAAGATTAAAAAATAAGTATATATGTCCTTTAAAAATCAGCTTCACCCTATATTCCGCACACAGCAGGGTAGGCAGTGGGAACCTAGTGTTAGACACTCCGTTCCCCACGGTTAAGTCTTTTATTTGTAAGTTTATTTTTTTTATATGATTCAGAATTACAAATGTGGGAACATTTGTAGAAACTTTTGAGGAAACTTTTTATTTATTTTTTCTTTAACTTTTAACATCGCTCGATAAGCTAACCTAACTTTTCAGCTGACGATTTTACCTAATCAATATTTTTGTCTTATTATTTACAAAAACACGAATGTCAAACTAAGGTCTTGTATTTAATTTTGAATTTTGAATTAATTTAATTTTGAATTTTTGTGTCGCATTTATGTTTTTATAGCTACAACTTATTGTGAACGAGAAAACTCTTAAACTCTTTAAACTCACTGGGGATAGATGGGAACTTTCGATTCTTTATTTATAAAGACTTATCTAAGGCCTCTAGGCTAGAATACAATTCTATGCGATTTTTTGTTAAATCAATTGTTTATTTTGACCTATATATAGTAATGGTAATCAAAATATTTAAAATATTTGTAAATGGAAAATTAAGTTTGATATTTAAGTAAATAAATCATGTACACATAATATTGTTACGAAAATTTTTAATATGAAATAGTGACTTAAAATCTAAAAAATAAAAATATTTGAAAGAAAAGAAAATGTTAGCATTATAAAAATTTATTAATTAATTAATATAATAATTACACAAGTACAATTGTTCACAAAAACCACACCCACAAATACATTTTACATAATAAGCAAAACACAAACATAAATGACACACACAGGAAACAAATATACATTCAATCATAATTCTGTATAAGTAGTTATATAAGTGATATTAAGTTGCGTAGGTCAGGAATGGAATTTTAAATAATTTAATACGATTGGAGATAAAACGAATATATGTTTATATGTTAATTTCATTTCTAATCGTATTAAATAACAATAATAATAAACATAAACAGATAAAATTAACACAATATATACAAAAACATTTATTTTTTACAACAAACACAGCGACACATACATAGCATGGACATTAAACAACTTTGGGATGGATTGGATTGAATGGACGACATGACACATGACACTGTGCTGGGTGCCCGTATGCGGTCGTCGCGGAGAGTGGAGGGTGGACCTCAGAGCAGTGCCTGTGCCTCACTTGATTGTCTTGATTGTAACTCCTTTCTATCTACATAACCAAATATCATCACGTCCTTCAAGATTTCTTCAATAAGTACCCAAGCATTGAATAATTATAGAGATAAGTATACGAAAATACTTTTAGCGCTCATCTAATACACAGTACGTTGTCGATACCAAGTAACGCCAAATATCTCCTTACTCTCTTTTGTACATATTTTGCAGTAATATTAAGTAATTCAGGCCAAATTAAAATATCATTAAATTTACAATTACAATATTCTTGCAAACATTTACAAAAATTAATACAATACTTATAATATATGTATGTATTTTGTGTTATTATAAAATTTGATCAAAATATGCAAATGAGTATTTGTACATGGATATTTTTTATATACATACAACATGGTTAATGTGGATAAAATCGATAATGATATTTCATGATGATACTTATAGCTAAGTTGTTTTATAAGTCTAAATGTACACACATTACCTAACTTACAAAAATAATAAGTATTAAAGTACTTAATTTTTTTTAATATTTACTCCAAATATTTTTTGACTTGTCATAAAAAATATCTATCTCTCCATTCACCATTCTCTACATATTCGAAACAATATCAGACCAAGCCCCACCTCTCGCGGCCCGCGGAACTAGTACTCTTAAATGTGAGTATTCCCGAATCATCGCTAACAGCGAGCATATAACCAGTAGACACACGTGCCCACGTGCCCACGTGTCCACGTGCCCACGTGCCCGCTCGCCTTCATTATCTATAGGCATGCGGTATACCACGCTGTATAACTAAGGGAAGTCAAACGCGATAACCTCAGAAAAATTGTTACTTTGTTTCTGGCAAGAGTAAATGATTAGTTTACGTTTAGTAAGTATATTTTTTTAGTCAAAGTATATGGACTAATAAAAATAGAGTAATGCAAAAGTAATAAGTTGTAGGTTCCATTACCACTCGAGGAAATAAAATATTTAATATTTTCATTTCCTCACTCTGATGGCAAAGCGCGGCGTTGAATTCCGCCACTCAAAATGAAACCAAATTGTCCTTATGGGAACGAAGTATTCTTACACTAGTTACCCTGGGCTCTTTGCCTCCCCTGCTATATGCGGTACACTCTATTCTAATCTAGTTTTTATACGATACAAATATTTTTGTAAATTGTATCAGTAGTTCCTATAATTAGTGCGTTCAACCAAAGAAACTCTTCAGATTATAATATTAGCTACAAGTGCACAGTCACAATTCATCGAAACGAAAGCTCTTGACGTTCCGGTACCACCGTAGGCGTGTGTGCCGTGCCGTGCCGTGCCGTGCGCGTGTTCCGTGACTCGGCAAGTTCTCGATATGGCATGGGTCAGTATTTTATGGTAGCTACAAAAAACTAAGATTTTATATTCATGCTTCATCCCGTGACAACACCCTAGTGTCAAAATACACGGAGTGTTTTTCACTTTGCCCTAAATTCGAGATTTTGCTTTCACTAAATTCGAGATGTTGCGTATTTAATGGTGGAAATTAATGTCGAACTACGTCTTACCAGAACGGGAGGATGGAAATGATGAATTACTTCAAGTGGGGACCAAACCCTTAATCACCGCGTTTACAGATAGATGACGTGCCACTGCGCTATGACGGCCTATGAAATACTTAGATGGATACTTGATTTATTGCTGCTTTGATAGTAAAATTAATAGTAATTATTTTAGTTTTATGTTTTCAATTGTATATCATCCTATCTCAATTATTTCAAGTTTTTTTTTTAAAACGTGATGGGCACATGTATGACTTTGTATCTATATAAGAACATTTTACTTATGTTAATAACTCCCATGTGTGCCATAAAACACTAAAATATAATTTTTTTATGAATCTTATTTTGTAGAACATGAAACTTCTCATTTTTGCACACAATTTCTTTACAATTGATAACTTCACAATTACAAAAAACATGTTTTAAATTTTAGCTTACTTATGTTTCAACTTTATACTCTCAAAACCAGCACTTTATTGCACAGTTTTTTTTAATTTTTATATTAACACTATATAAACTTTATGTATGAATCTCCAAGATTTTGTACATAGTCTGAGCTGATGAGCGAAATGTTTCTTATAATTTAATGATAATTACAGCTTTTAGAGTGAGATGGAAAAATATACAGAAAATTATAAGTCTGCGCCCGCGACGAGACGTACGGCACTGGCGCGCCGCCAACCAATCACCTGCAGGGTATTTATCGCTTTACAACCATTGGCTGCAAGCTAAAACCCTACAATTATTAACAACGACCAACAAATTACTTACTACTCCAAACGATCGATACGATATATACCAAAATAGACATTCATCCAAACTTATAATGAACAATACATATTAAATTAATAACTATTTATACGTAAACAAATGATATACACTCCTGTACAAGCCAGTAACAACACCGTCCCGACACACACGGGCGCTCTACATCGTCGTCCACAGTCCTCAACGATACTGAGCACACATTACAATACAGCACTGACCACGCTCCTCCTCCTGAAATCCGCAACTTTGTCACAAGTAAGAGCGGCGTCTACGCGTCTACGCGCGGCTACGAGCGCGCCTACGAGCGCGGCCACGAACGGTGACGCGACACAACCGACCACGAGCGCGCGCGGCGCGAGAGTGAGCGCCCCCCGCGCCGCGCCCGCGCGCCCCCCGCCCGCCCGCCGGCGCGCGTTCGGCCGCTGTCGGGCGCCGTCGCGGGTGCGCACGGTAACGTAGCCTCCGTTTAAATACCGCCGCCACAGAACTCACCTGCTATTCGCAATCTAACTCTTATCGTGAGTTCACGTCACCGAGACACCAAGACTCCGAGACACCTTCACTAGCTATAACGAGATGTCTGCCCAAAAATTTGTAATGTTCGCTTTTGTGACAGTGGTGTTGGCGGCTACCGCTGTGGTGGGCCGGCCCAAGATGATCCGTAGCGTGGACCTGGCGGAAGCCATCAACAAGACAGTGTGCCCCATCCGCCTGGAGGTGGACGAGGACCCGGACCGCATCCCGCGGCGCATCAAGATGATGCGCTGTGGCGCCGAGCCCAACCGCTGGTGCAAGGAGCAGCTCATCCCGCACCACGAGTGCTGCCAGCACGTGCACGCCGACCACCAGATGGCGTGTGTGGAGATCCACGACTCCGTGCTCGTCTACTACAAATCTACTAAAGAGACCAAGATATACGAGGTGGCCGTCGGCTGCAGCTGCATGATCGAGCAGAGCACGCACGCGCCTCCAGTGCCCAACAGCCCAACGTGACACTCCTGACACCTGTAACACTTGTGACACCTATGACACTGTGACACTCACCAGCTCTAGTTCCTAAACTCAATTAGTGATATTTAAATTATTGTGAGTGAAATTTTTTTATTTATTAAAATGGTTGTGAGCCGGCGTCGTCGTCGTCGCCTGCGGACTCAGGAGCCGTCGCGCCAAGTGATATACTGTGCATTCCTAGCTTAAGTATTTATTATTCAATTAGTACGTAAGTAAATAAAGGTAAAAAAAGCTTTAAATTTTAACATTTTCTTTTATTTAAAATATCCATTTTTTGTTTATTTAATTTATTACATAATAATTAAAATTTCCACTCTACATTTATATATTGGAGAAGAATATTTGTCGAGGCCCACAATATTAGAAATTTTATTTTAATTTACGTTAATTTTCAATACTTGCATATTTTTTTGTTATATTCACATATATATAGGAAAAAATTACAAATGAAGGACTCTACCGTTGTAGAGTTGCGAGAATATTTACAAAATATGCACTTATTGCTAATTTTTCAATTTCATCAACGGGTTTTTTTTGACATAGAAAAACTAGAGACCTACATATGAAAGCTATACTATAGATAATCATATTACTATGTATATTAGTTTAAATATTTTAGCATTTCATCTATAACAAGTAGGTTCACGAATGACAATAATCCTGAACACCTCGTCAGTTAATATAATAAATAAAAGAGTTTAGTATACACAAATAAATTAATATTAATTACAAACATTACTAAAGCAAATGTATATTAGCATAAAATTGCGGTATCGACCAAAAGACTGATAACTAATAAATTACAATTAACAGGTACTATATGAGCCTGATCATTTCATTTGGTTCAAGGGCGCATCTCCAGTGATAGTTAATGTCGACGACCTCTCTCCCCTTCCCTGTCCTCGTAATAACAGATACCTATATGACTAATAAGTTATCTATGTGTTATACAATCCCATATAAGGTAACATTTGGCCGACGGTTCTTAAAACTACAGCTTAATGAAGGCTCAAGCCTGTAATTCATACATACAAATATACGCTCCAATTTATAGATTAATATTTTTTTTGTTGTATATTGCCTGAACTGATTTTAATAATAGATATTTTGTGTAACTATATGAGTATTGAGGTTATCTCCCAACCGTATAGTCTTATAGCTGTATAATACTGTGGAAGAGATCTTTATTCAGTGAGTGTGAGTGAGTCACAGTAGTTGTCTCAAAAAACGACCTGTATAATATTTATACAGATTATAAATATGTGCTTGTACCTATAAACATTTAAACAAAATTATTATCATCATACATAAGTCCTTAAAAAAAAATTGTTTGCATTATAAATCAATTTATACATATTACAATTTTTATAATTAATTATAAAAATTATAATATGTATAAATTGATTTTTAATGCAAACTATGCAAAAAAATTGTTTTCTATTCAGAGCGAGGCTGTCAAGTGTCAACCGCAAGTCACCGCTAGCGTAGCGGCACGTAGAGTCAGTACTATGTAGCCTACCTACACCCAACACTCAGTGCCTTACAACGACACATTCTACATATTTTCTCATTCACCTTCAAAATCCCTGCCTCAAAAGTGTGTTCCTTAATACTTCTGCTGAGAAGAGCCAAGAGAGCAACAAACTCAACAGTTGCTGTCTTTACAGTCAACGTTACAATTTAGTTTTACATACCGCATATCATTTTATTATTAATTAAATATGTTTTATTTCAAAAATGAAATCAAACTCGGCTATATTTAGTTAAGAAACACATCCATCCTTAGGTACCTATATATGTATCACAATATCCCCCTAATTTTGAAAAGCGTCGGTCTTGCATTCTAGTATCAATCAATTTTTGTAGTTCATAGAACATTTTAATTTTTTTGGATCTAAAATCTCTGGCTACTGTCACGATAGGCGAAAAATAAGATAAGCCGATATAAATTATATCGAAATGCAACGAGATTACTATCATCTTTACGAGAAACAAAACTAATAATATAATATTGTCAAAGAATATAAACTGAAAGTAAATTAACGAAAAAAAGGAAACTTATACCTTACAGAGAATATTACCTTATAGAGAAGAATATTATACCTACATATTTGTGAAGATTTTAATCGACTTCTGTAAAAAAAGGAGGTTATCAATTTGGTTGTATTCATTTTATGTTTGTTACCTTAGAACTTTTGACTGCGTGAACTGATTTTAATGTTTCTTTTTTTATTTGAAAGGCAGTGCTTCCTGTGTTGTCCAATTTGAATTTGGTCAATTTCTGACATTATTATCAGAATATTATTAATCAGAAGAAAATCACATAAGTCTTAAATTTGCATTAAGTACGTGCACGAGAAATGGATGAATAACTCAATATCACGTCAAACCATTTCGATATTTTTTTTTTATTGGAAAGTATACACTTCAAGAGTTGGTTTGATGAAAACTTGGTTAGGTTTTAATTATGGCCTCTATTTATTATTATTTATACTTGTTTTTATAAACTTAATTTTTGCTTTTGGCGTTTTTTTTATAATATTAATAAAATTTTTGAATACAAAAGAGATTTCTCTGCGTTCCTTCTGAGATAGTGTCTATTGAGACTTACATATGTTTCAAAAACGTATCTACAATTTTCTTTTTTCAATTTTACGTTTTTGTTTTATTATTCAATTTGCAATTACTTTAAAAATAACAATAATATAACAAACTTAAAATATTCATCGAATTTCTACCAATAATTTAAATATCTTAAGAGAAACTCATCCGATATTCTATTATTATCGATGACAAGTACCTACCGGAACCTAACTTAATAAATAACTTACCTAACTCGTATTTTAATCGACTGCTACTTTAGGTTAACCACAAAGTTAATTACAAGCGTAGATGCGCGTGCGCAGGGGGCGGTGTCGGGGGCGGCGCAGGGGGCGGCGCCGGCCTCCCGACCTGCCACGTACTTAGTTTAGTCGGTCTAATGCTTCACTAATTCACAAGTCAACAAACTGTTGGTTTTACATTTTTGTGTCTCGCGCTAATTGCAACTGATCTTTTTATTGTGTGACATTATGATTATAAGCTTGCGTACATGAGGTCGAATTCTCTTCTGGTATTATCGGGATATAAGATAAAATATTAAATATTGTCAGTTTGTGTGTGTCCGTTCGTTTATCAGAGGTTTTTTGCAAGGCAACTAGAATATGTGATGAAACTAATTTGTAATATATTCAAGATTTTTCAGGACGTTTCGTTACGGTTCACTAATACGTGTGTGATATGTAACAGTTATTAATTAAAATAAAAAAAAAACTTACTATCAAGAAAATACTTATATCAAAAATTTTCTATTTCTTTGGTTTATTCAGACAAAAGAAGCGCAATATTTGTTTTTACCATTTAGTAAGTAGGTACGTAATCCAGTGATTTCTGCAGAAAATGGAGAAATTTACTACATTACATTATAGGGTGATTTACTACATATCTGCGAGCCCCGGAAATTGAAATTTTTAAAAGAAATATCAAGATTAGGTAAAGTTTTCCTATATAGAAATATAAAATTCAGAACACTTCGTTACACAAAAAGAAAAAAACACACTTTGTGCACTGTAAAACCGACTGGTTATGGGGTCGATCCCCACTCGAGGAGATGACATATTTACTTAAATTTATATTTCTTCGTTCTGGTGTCGAGCCAAAGCGCGACGTTGAGTTCTGCCACTCAACACGCAATGCCTCCAGAATTCGGCAGAAAGTGGGGAATGGAGAGTCTTAACAGGTTCCCTCTGCCTACCCTGCTGCGTGCGGGATACAGCGTGAAGCTAAATATAAAAAAAAAAAAAATTTTTGATTTAGCCATTTCACAGTCACAACAGCGCCCTATCGAAGACATCAAAGCGATGCGTAGGTGGTAGGTGTAATACGGCTGGCTGTGACCGAGGTCACGTGGAATACCCACTGTCCCGTCTCCGACAGGGCTACCACGCGCTTGTAACTTTGTAATCATTCAATTTTTATTTTATTTTTCAATTATAAATATACTTTGCATTTCGCACAATTTTACCTGCTTTATGAGAATAAAATATATATAAAATAGAAGTCTCAATTATCGTGACATTGCCTGCTGAATGGCGAAACTCAACGCCTTGCTATGTTTTTTTAGCAGAACAATGAAATGAAAATAACTTATTCCCACGACTGGGAATCAACCTCACAACTATCACGTTCACAGTAAAACCGCCGTGCCACTGCGCTAAGATAATGACTTTTAATAAAATAAAAAAGAAACCTTATAATTATATATATTTAGTTTTCTTGGGTTCCGTCACCGATCACACAATATCACTACAGACAGAAAAAGTAGAAGAAAGTGACGTTTCTTCACATTTCTCTTTGTGAAATCTTTGTAAATGTTAAATAATAAAAAAAATGTTAAATCTAGGTAAATCGCATTTATTTGGCAGCCCTGTCGGGGACGACGACATCAGGAAGTCCTCTACGTCATTGGAAAAAATATCAACGGCGAAAAATCCATGACCACGTGTCTTACCTGCTGCTGCCGCTGTTTCCTGTACCTACTGGTAGATACCGCTTAACGTCAACATCTCATTAAACCATCGCATATCATTTTTAAACTATCTTTATTATACATCAAAATTCGTCCAACTTTGATATACTTACCTAATGCCTATCTATTAACTTTTGTCTACCTTTCTATTATATTATTGCTGGTAGTGTGCCGGACTGTATAAGCGCTGATTATGGATCTTTACTTTGGGAAATTATAATATTAACTTAATTTTCCTGATTTTATAGCACTTAATAATGGTAATCATACTAGAATTAAATTGGTAATAAAATACAAATAATAATTTACAAATTTCGTGGTTTCATAGGAACTTCCTCCCACGCGCCACGGAACTGTGGAATGGCCTACCCGCGGCAGTGTTTCCAGGTCGATATGACATGGGTACCTTCAAAAAGCGCGTCTATCTCCACCTTGTCGGCAACACACCTGTAGCTCCTCTGGTGTTGCAAGGGGTCGTGGGCGGTAATCACTTACCATCAAGTGACCCGAACGCTCGTTTGCCTTGTCCTTTACCATAAAAAAAAATAACCTGAGTAAGGAAATTTTTTTTTGTTTTCTTAATGACTGATAATAATAAAGACTGTTTAATTCATTTGATTTTCATTTAATATTAAACTATATCTCCAAACTAGACGAAACTCATAGTTCGAGCTATTTCCTAAGCCCAACTTTCGTGAGGGTAGGTTTTCATGAAACCAGAGAATTCAGGATTTTTTTATTTATTTTTAACATGATACTTAGGCACCCATGAAAAGGTCATGGATATTTTAATGACGTCTGACAAAATTATTTTCTTAGGTTGTAAGGGGTTACGTACGGTTGTTTTTTATTTAATTATTAAAATTAGATTGTGTGCAGAATTGTGCCTTACGTATCACGGGCGGCTTCGCTAAAAAAAAATCCTACAAAGTTGTATAGTTGCAAGAGTAACATCAACAGAGATAGTAGTTGTATACTCACGATTCGAAAACAATGAATAGTTTAGGAGCAGCTTCTATGATCATAGTAACAATTTGACGCAGAAGTTTAAGACAACGGCTGACATACTTGACACATTTGATTGTGTTGATTATATCAGCCGCGCTTCTAGCAATCTCAGAGAATATAACACGCACTATGATGTGCAATCAAAAAATGTGGTTATTCTGTCGGACAGCAAAAGTGCTCTCCAGTATTTTGGCTCGATGCACCTCTGAGCAAAGAGAAACATTTTATTTGTGTTGGCGTGTCTCTGAGATAGATAGAGATGCACACCGGCGCATAGGACTGGTGGTAACGAGGAAGTTGACAGCTTAGCAATTTCCGACTGACACTGAGCGCGTAGAGATGTTATCGTGATGGCACTTAGACTTCTATCTGGACACATTACATTTAATAAGTTTTAATATTTAATGAAAAAATATCTTACACCTAATTGTAGTATTTGTGGTAGAGTAGTAGTATTAGAAGCTGTACATTATATTTTAGTGGAATGTGCACGAAGTGATTTCTTACGAAGCAAGCAAAAATCTTAGAAATGTTAATGAATTTCACACTATACTTGCTAATCCTTTTATAATAAAAGCTAATTTACTTTATAATTAAATTGTTAAGCTGTGTAGATAGTATTTAAGTGTTTTGTGATACGATGGGTCTGGCATAATTTTTGGAGATTAAAGACCTGCAAATTTCTATAATAAAAAAAAGACTCAGCGTTTCGCTGTTACTTAAAACTGAGGTGTCATTCCATAATTCATATTGTGGTCTACAACTACTTACATGGTTTTTTAAATGGCAGTAAACGTGTTACTTTAACAGATATGTCGAAAAAAAAGACAGAAGTATTTAGCACTACTAAACCTAAATGTAAGATTAAATAGTTTAATTTTAATTTAATAGGTTCACTGACAGCTCTAGATCTCCCAGTAATCCCAGTTACAGTCGTAATAGCATCTCATGTAGCTTTAATTATATTACTAAATTTCCAAAACTTTAGTACGGATGGATACATAAGTTTTTAAATATTTTTGAAAAAAATCTAACTTAACAGGAACACCGAATCCTGATTCCATTACCTCATACTATATAATTCGTACAGTTTGTTTCTGTTTCGGTATATATACACATACTAAGAGTTTATACATACATACTTATTTTAAAATATTTCTTATTTTTTGTCACTTTACTATTAATTATCTAATTTCATATTTGAGTTTCATTGGGTCTTTATGAGATTTAAGATTTGATAACAAAATTTTCCTTATCTATTGTTTTAGTTTTCGTAATATTAAATATTTAATTGAGCTATAAAGTTTAAAACATTTATAAAAGTATTATTAAATACCCGAAGAATTCCTTATTTTTTGTGCTAAGAGTAACCTCCATATTCAAACTGTTAGCTTCTTGTGTCTGTTCTACTATTAAAAATATTATCTAAAAATATTCTATTAAATAAAATGACACTATGATCATCCAATTCTTGTCATATTTCGTAATTTCACCATTTTTTAACTGCTTATCTTCAAATGTAACTGGATCTGTAATTTTTTTTAGTATTTATTTTATTTTGCTATACCTTAGTCTAGTGGAAAGGGCATTAGAAAATGATAGCCAAAAAACGTTTTCTATTAATGTATTAAAAATAACCAACTGTAACAAAGATGGGAGGGGGGACAAAAAGTCATGAAATTGAGTGACGTTACTTATAAATAGTCTTTAATAGAAAAAAATAACTAACAATTTCAAGCTCTTCTAGACCTTAATATCCTTTTGGGGGTGTCTTCGGGAGTCACAGCATTTCTCACACTGGCCGGAATTGCTTCCTCCTCCTCCGACATGGACAACGAGCTGAAGGCGTCCCTGACCGTCCTGCGTGCGGTACAACAGTAGTTATGTAATATTATGTAATTGTACTCTGTATTCGATTAGTAATGTGCTGTTGTGATGGTTTTCTTGAATTATAAAAACCCATGTAATGTAATTGATGTAATAAAAAGGAAATCAACATTTTACGTATTGATAAAATTATATCACTAAATGTAAATAGTCGTTTGGAATGTCTTACAATTAAAAGGAAGTATCAAATAAACATGGACAAGGTTAACGGAAACATACAATTATTTATTAACTTAATTACTTTCGTTTTACAATAACATTTTAGTTTTGAAGATAATATCTATGTATTGCAAATTAAAGTTTCAATAAAATAAATAAAATTTAATAACAGTTATTAAAATAAGCAATTTAGTCAAGTAAAATAATATAATCTATATATATAAAAGGACATGTACCTGACTGACTGAGGTAAGACGCACAAACAGCTGTAACTGCTATGCGTAGAAACGTGAAATTTACACAGATGTTTATTTTTGTAATCTGGACATCCACTAAAAAGGGATTTTGAGACATTTTAACTTTAAAGGGATGAAATAGGGGTTGAAATTTTGTATGAAAAAAAATATTAAATCGGCACCGATTTTTATAAAATTTGAAATTCAGACTCTTGAAAACATTTAATTGAACACGTGTTTGATGGTTTTTTAGAATTTACCCCCTAAGGGTGCAAATAAGGGGTTGAAAGTTTGTTTGTTGTTGTTTGTTTATAAAAAAAATAAATTCAGACTGTTAAAAATATTTTATTGAACACGTGTTTCGTGGTTTTTTAGTATTCACACCTAAGGGTGCAAATAAGCGGGCGAAGCCGCGCGCGCCCACTACTACATAAATAAAATAATTTATACTGATATAACTTTTTGACTTATTTTTTTTATTTTTTTAAGTGTAGAATTCTACACTAAGGAAAGAACAGTAAAAATTAAACAATGAATGTTAAGGGAACTTTTCCAAAATTCAATAGTTAAATTTTCATTTAAAACGGCAAAGCCATAGAGGAACAGACATACGCAGGGAGCTCCAAGAGTTCGTGGAATGAAAGGGTTCTAAATTAAATGAATAAATCTATTTTTCCTTTTCAATATAATCACCCTTAAGCTGAATACATTTATTGGATCTATAAATTAATTTTTCTTAACCGTCCAAATAATATTTTTTCTTTCGCCTCAAAATGGGCCAAAATTGCCTCCACCTCATTGTCGTTGGGAAATTTCCTTCCCCTTAAGTTTTTTTTTAAATTGGGGAACAAACGAAAATCGTTAGGGGCCAGGTCTGGACTGTAAGGTGGGTGGATTAGTGATTCGAAGCAGTGCGTGTGCAGAGCAGCCATTGCAACTCTGCTCTTGTGAACTGGTGCGTTGTCTTGCAAGAGCAACACACCCTTAGCCAACTTTCCCCGACGTTTTTCTTTGATGGCCTCCTTTAATTTGTTTAGTATCGATGTGTAGTATTCTCCGGTTATGTTTCTTCCCTTTTCTTTGTAATCAATCAGTAGTCTGGGTACAAGAACAAACTTGACATTTGGGTACCATACGATCTCACTGAGAGAAACCTAATACAACGTGTTTTGATTTGCGATTCTTTATTGAAACGTAACAATTCCGAACCATTTCTTAAACAGTTGACTACGGGTGATGAAAAATGGGTGACTTACGATAAGAATGTGCGAAAAAGATCATGGTCGAAGCATGGATGGAGCCCACAGACCGTGGCAAAGCTCGGCCTGACTCGCAATAAAGTGATGCTATGTGTATGATGGGATTGGAAAGGAATCGTCCACTACGAGCTTTTGCCACCGGGTAAAACTATCGATTCTGACCTCCACTGTTAGCAACTGATGAGGTTAAAAAAAGTTATTGAGCAAAACCGGCCGGAGCTGGTGAATAGGAAGGGCGTAGTGTTCCACCATACCAACACCAGACCGCACTCATCTATAACGACGCAACAAAAATTGAAAGAGCTTGGCTGGGATGTGTTGATGCATCATCCGTATAGCTAGCTATTGATACATTCAATCATGAACACGTGTCGCTGTATGATGGGGCGTCAGCGGCGACAAGGGCGCCCCCAGCGAGGCTCAAGCGTAGGCTTGAGGCCGTAAACAGAGCGTTGAATTATTTTAATTTTACATTTTCTCGAAAAGTATACGTCCAAATTACATGCTATAAAACCCGAAGAGTATCTTCATTAAATTCCCTTGATGATGAATATATGATAGATATATGGCGTCGCGGCCTTTTTTTACAATTAATAAAGTTAAATACTTTTGTCATACAACGTACTGACAAATAATTAAGTGCCTTTGCTGTGCATGCGCTTAAAGCAATTTCATGGCATTCCTTATTATGGTTATTTCATTATTTAAGGTTAACCAAGACTTACTCCTTGATGTTATATACTTTCAAACAAAACAAAAAGAAAGTAAATCGGACTAGTAGAGAGATATTAGCGTTTAAATATACATACAAATTCTTCCGCATTATTATATTAGTCAACATAGTTAGATAAGCTAAATTAAATTATTATAGTGCACTTAAAACACGCACACAATAGGTTAGGCAGAGGAAACTTTTCCGCCGAATTCGGTAGGCATTGCGTGTTGAGTGGCAAAACGCGATGTTGTCGAGACACCATAGCGAAGAAATTAAAAAGCTTAAATATTTCAATTCCTCGAGTGGGATGCGACTCCACAACCTATCGCGTTTACAGTAACACTTTGTGCCTCTGCGCCCCGGCAGACAAAAAATAGTTTAGATTCACGAAAAATATGTAAAATAAGTTATATATCCATACTTATATTATAAATTTGATAATAACTTTGTCTGTCTGTGACGCAATCAGAGCTAAACCGCTGATCCGATTGTGATAAAAAATTATATATAGACACTTGAGGGTCTCGGGAAGAACATAGGATACTTTGGGTATTTCATTTAATATAAAAAATTTCTTTGGCTTAATTTTAAATAGTAATGGGGTGGCGGAGTTATTGGGGTTATTACTTTTAATATTAAAAAATTCCTTTAGTAACTTTTACTTATTTGCTTGTTTATTTACTCTTCTAACATTAAGTACTTTATTTTTTTATTTATGTATACTTATTATTCTTTTTCGTCTTATTTTGATTTTTTAGACTATTTTCTTACTAATCCTATTGAAAGCAAAAAAAAATCATAAATATATTTAATAAATTAGTATAAGTTCAAGCGGGCAAAGCTGCATGGGTCTGCTACTATGTAATATGCTAATCTTTGAAACTACTGGACGGATTTTTTTATTGAAAAAATATATAGACTAGGAAATAATCATATGTGGTGTAAAAACCGGCTACCGGTGTTTTAAAAACCGGCTAAACTTTACAGTTTATATATTGGAAAATGGCACCTTTGCCAAAATTGTTCAGTATGATGATTATATCAACTACAATTACTACAGGCATAACATGTAAAGATAGTAATAAACATGTATTATAATAAAAAAAGTATTAGTAATAAAATACAATGTTAGTAATAAATAAGAGAGGTCACTTTATAAATAGAATTTATTATAAAACATATCCAAACTTAACTGTACTTCTACCCTTATTTATCTAGCAGAAACCTGCTCAGAACAATATTATATGAAAAAATATATTTTAATTTATACATAACTAAATTTATATCACTATAATGAACTAGGTACTACACTACCTCTATCCAAAGGATATTATTTAAAAAAATGCAAAAAAAATATAATTATATAAAAATAATAAAAAAATATGTTTAAAAAGAAAACTAAGATAGGTAAGGTTGGGTAGGTGAGGGGGTAGTTACCCGGGCGCGTCGTCGTCGGGCGCGGCGCGGCGCGCGTAGTGGCGGCGCGGCGCGGCGGGGCGCTCGTCGGGCGCGTCGGCCGCCAGCGAGGCGCGGTAGGCGTGCAGCGGCGCCCAGTCGTCGCCCCACGCGCCCGCGCCCAGGCGCGCCTCCGCGAACTTGAGCACGGCGCGCTTGTCCTGGCGCAGCAGCTTGCCCGAGAACTCGGCCAGCGCCTCCAGGAACAGCAGGCGCGGCGGCGGCGCGGGCGCGGGCGGCGCGTCCAGCGCGGCGAAGGCCACGCCGGCGCGGTGCAGCGCCGTGAGCGCCTCGCGGTTCTTGACGGCGTCCAGCCCGAACATGACGGCGAAGCGCTTGGCCAGCTCCTTGAGCTCGCCGAACTCGGCGTGCGCGCGCGCCAGGGCGCCGTGGCGGCGCGCGGCGGCCGCGAACAGCGCCTGCATGGCCAGCTGCATGGTGAGCGCGCAGCTCAGCTTGTTGATCTCGCGCGCCTTGCTCAGCGTCGCCTTGATGATGTCGCCGTAGTCGTTGTAGCACTGCGAGCGCACATTCTTATATACACTATTTAACCCGGATTAATCGCATATATTTAGTATTATACATTTTTGGAAACCCGACGTTTCGAACACTGCAGTAGTCCGTGATCACGGGTAGACTGGCCTACCGCAAAGTGTTTGCGATTAATCCGGTTGAAATATTTTCATTTAAAATGTGTAATAATAGTTAAAAAAAAGTAAATAACTTATTATTTACATAGTATTAGTCGTATAAAAAAATAAATAATTTACATCAGTCGACTTCTATACCACCAGCTAATACAAAATTGTTAAGAAATATTGTATGTTATACAATATTTCTTCACAATGTATTCTGCATATTACAGAATAGAAAGAAGTTCCCGTTAAGACACTTCTAACTAACGGGAGGATCAGCGCTACATCTTATCAGAGTGAAGAAACGAAAATATTGTAATAATTCGCCGAATGGAGACCGACTCCTGCAAAACTGTGCCACGAAAAGCTCAAAATATATAGTTAAAATTTTAAAAACCAAAATCAGGGACACAACATTACAAAAGTCTATCACAATGATTTACCTTCAATAAAAGGCCATTAAAACACATACCTTAATATAATGTTTGAAGACGTCGGCGGCGCGTCGTATGGGCGCGACGTTGTACACGATGAGCTTGCAGTAGGCGGCCAGGAAGTTGCGGCGCTTGTGGAGCTCCTCGATGCGTCTCTCGTCTTGACCGTCTGCAACCACAAACATGCAATCACAGTACCGTACTACCTACCCTTGCTCACCGTCACCGGATTTATTCTGATTGTAAATATTTCATAAAACTACAACAGCTCCGAAACGATTCAAAATCATTCAACAGAAAAAAATATTTAAATCTAAAATGATCCTGGAAACGGTGAGCATTTCGACAGAACACTTCGTGTGAAACGTCAGCGTTGAAATCAGAACCAAGTGGCTCCTAGGCGAATGTGCGAAGTGTAAATAAATTTAAATTGATGTTGCATATAACAATCATAACAGAAAAAAAGCGAAGTTGTTAAAAATGCATAATATATTATTTTATGCATTAATATCTGTTAAGTATCAAATCATTTTTAGTGTCAACAAAAAATAAACTTATAAAGAATTATAATTTTAAGAATAGGAATATTTTTGTTTATTCTATATATGTATGAAAAGACTGATCATATAATTGATGTGTTAAACATTGGTATTATATAGTATTATATAATTAAGAAGCCATCACGCAAAGGTTTTCTAGGAACCAATTGGACATGCGTCATTTAAACAACCATACCAACTTGAAGAATTAAGAATTCACCATCGATTGATTCATCGCCTATGATTCAACGCTACACATCTCACCCGACTACTTTACATGTGAATCATGCATCACTCTAAAAAAATCTACAAATAAGAATAAAAAGCACAAGCAGATGAAGTGCTTGTCATTGCAAATTAGTTAAATGCCGCGACAACGAGAGACCGAGATCCAAGTACGACTCGAGCGCTCACGTCGACTGCCGCTTGAAGTGTGAAAAACCACAACCAAAGATAGAGTAGAATTGAACGAAACTATAAATACAACGATGAAAAACGCAACGAAAATTAACATTTGCACTGCACGAGACATGCTGCCAGGCACGAGTATGTACTGCTTAGTGGTAATAATAAACATATGACGACGATCCGAAGCCGCGCGCTCGCCGGCGCCGGGGGCGGCGACGTCGGAGCCGCGGCCTCGGATACGACGAGAAAAGCGAGCGCGACAATTTTCCCTTAGTAATGTTAGGAAGAGCACACCGTGACACGGCGTCACGGTGACGCGTGACGCGTGACGCGGGGTCACGGTGTCGCGTCCGATCGAGACTAATATGCATTGCGGGCGCGCTGCGGCCGCGCGGGGCGGCTTGCGGCATTACTAAGGTAAACTGCGCGCTCGGAGAGGTGCTTACCGGCAGGGTCCCGCCGCGCCGCGCCACATGCAAGCAGACAACCGCGTTACGCGCCGCCCCGCGCCCGCCCGCAACCGACCGCGGCGGCCGCTCCGCCCGCGGTCGGTTGCGAGTGCGTGTTCGAGCGCATGTTTACATTTTGCCACAGACCTTCGTTAAAATGTAACGAAGATAATGCATATTTTTCTGATCGTTAAAAATAGCTATTATATATTTATATTGCAAAAATCATTTAAGAAACATTACTAAAGGCACGTATACGAGGGCGGGTTAAACATGTCGCGAAAGAAAAAGGAAGTTTAATAATAAACGCTATTTTTTAATTTTTCTTTATAAAAACAATAACATTACTACTTATACTTTAACTAACACTGCCGTATACATACAATAATTCAAATTTTAAAAAAACATTAGAAAATTAGTCTAATGTACAGTCGTCACTTTTCCAAATTGCTTAAATTTGATATGTCCGATCTAGTCAGTAAATAACAGAAGTTCAACATTAATCTCCCACAGGCTTGTTCTTTTCTTTTGTATGCGTTGTAATATCCATCATTTAAAAAAGAATCAATCATGTTATCGTCAGCAAGCCATATCTTGATAAGTTGACATTTGCAGCATGCTTCTATGTATTCTCTTGAATTTATCTAGACTGTTGCAGTTCTTTCTTCTTGTATATAGACAGATGGCGACGACTATTATAATGACAACTGAATTTTAGAGGCAATTTGGTGTAAAGATGACCGACTCATATCGTTCTTAACACAACACCACGGAATTTCAATACGAGCAATATATAAAATTATTATTATAAAAATAATCACAATGTTTTAGATTGTTTTTTTTTCATAAGGTGTTTTCAATAGCACTTTCAATTGTTTCGAGTTGGAGCAATAGGTGTGCCACAGAAATGGACATACACAAATACCAGTATGACCGTGTGTTCTCGGCTTAGAATAGGACTGATGGTGTCCGTAAGAGACGACGGCATGGGCAGACTCGACCGGATCATTACCACCATTTAAAATTGGCGTTATGTAGTGGCCTTATGCCACTGCGTTTCGCATTAAGTAATCACGGGCTCCGGTGCCCAACCTCCGTGTTGGAGAATCAATCCCTGAGTCCTCCAACTCAAGTCAACTGTTGAATTCCGGGGAGGGCACATTACAACGCTACAGACAAGGCAAACGAAGCAACCCCTAGTACGCTTAACGTGGAGGACTTTTGTAAGATTAGGGGTCTACATTCCAACCAGGATGCCTTCCACCACCATCTTGATTCGGCACGGCCAGCTTTGTTATTTCTGATGAAGACTCCGGTTGCCCGACCGAACACCACAGCCTATCTTAAATACCTCGACTACTAAATAGAATATAATTTTATGCCTCACGCCGGGTCGCTGTGTTCCTAAGGGAAGACTTAAGTTTCCATCGTGTTGCCAATTTTGAAGGTCGGGAACTGTCAACTATCTAGCTCCATGTTTACTTGGGCGATTTTGTACAGGTCCCACAGTGGTAATGCAGAAACGGATCGGCTCATGGAGCACATTTAAACGGCTATCGACGATATGCGCTCGTGATACTTGGCGATTTTAATGCACGCAATGCCAGTTGGCTGGGATCACGCACCACCGATCATGCGGGGAGGGCTGCATTCGACCTCGCTCTGGCGAATGGATTTTCCCAATCGGTCGAGTCACCTACGCAACTCTCGGTCGTGGACAACTACAACTTCCTTATTTTACCTTCTGCTGACTTCAAATCCGGAACAGTACCAGGTCCCACCCACAACTCGTCGCGTCTGGCATACTACAAGTCAGCAGATTGGGATTGAATGCGTACATTTTACTAATCTTATCCCTGAGGGCCGGCTTTTCTATCGATGATCGTAGTCCGTGTGCCGCAGTTGTTGCCAACGTGGTTCTACAGGACATGGAACTTCCTATCACTGTAGTCCCAATCGATGGCAAGCCACTGCCTTGGTTTGATACGTCTTGTAAACTTTAGCAAACGCGAGGCATATCAAATCTGGGCCGAGGCACTGGTTACTAAGGATCCGAAGGTGAAAGCTTCAAAGAGTAAGTATACCCGAGTCTCTAGGTTCTTTAACTGGCAAATTGTCAGAGGTCAATGGCTGAGGTTCTCTTTGGATTATATCCACAAGTCGAGCGGGCGAGATGGCATCTCCCCTTTAGTTCTCCAGAGCTGACACCGATGCTAATGAGTTATTTCGGCTGCGCTAGTCTTTGTCGGGAAGACGTCGACCAGTGCCGACGAACGTGACCAGTGAAGCACCCCTCGGGAATGTTTTCTGATGGGGTGAAAGGAACTTGGGTCAATTCAACCCTAAGAAGACACAAATTTGCTCGTTAACCACTAAAAAAACCCATTTGTCATGTCGCCATAACAATCCCCTTATAGCCGCGCCCAGTATTAGCACATTGGGTTTCGAGTAGATCGATATCAATTAAGCTACCAGTATCGCGAGAGGCCAACTTAGCCTTGCTTTCCAGATGAAAGCAAAGCACAGTTGGCCTCTAAAAACTGGGGTCATTAGCAGAGCGAGACAGTACTTAAGGCCAAAACACCGATTGAAGCTGTATAGGGCCCAGGTTCGGCCTCATATGGAGTCTATTACTATCTATATACTATTCTCGTCTCTGGACTGGGGTACACCAGTATCAGGTTGACATACAACGTAGAGCCGTTCGAATCGTTGGAGACTCAATGATCTGTGAAAGGCTTGGTACATTGGCTTTACGTGGAGATGTCTCCTCGCTGTGCGTTCTCCACTGCATTTATCATGGGGATTGTTCTAAAGAATTGTTTGACCTGTTACCTGCCACCGAATTTTCTAACCGCACAGTACACAAACTGTGGAATGGCCTACATGCGGCAGTGTTTTTAGGTCGATACTACTTGGATACCTTCAAAAAGCGCAATTATCTCCACCGTAAGTCAGCTGTAGCTCCTCTGGTGCTACGCGTGGACGGCGGTGATCACTTACTATCATGTGTCCCGTACGCTCGTTTGCCTTGGCTTTTTCCATAAAAAAAATAATTTAAAAAAAAATTAATAAAAAAATGCTCGAAAAACTTTATTCTAGTTCTGACGCAGTCGGTAATCCCCATTACAAATGAATTGTAAGCAATTAAGTTTTTTTTTTTTTCAGATTCGCCCCTGTATCCGGCACACAGCAGGGTTAACTGCGCTGAACTTAGTGTTAAAACACTAACCAATGCAATAATATTTTTTAATATGGTTTCTTATTTAATAAATGTACGTTTTTTTCTTTCCCTCAACAACAAAGAAGTCAGCATTTTTATTTTTAACTTAGGAAACATTTTTAACCCACCCTCATGAAGACCAACAAAAATATTATACCTATAACTACAATGTTTATAACATATATGTTCATGTAGTATTTCAAGTAATTAAGGAGTGTATTTTACAAAAGGTCTAGCCCGATAAGCATGAGTAAACTGCACCGGCTTCTATTCTTATTTTTCAATGTATCCTTCAGAGTATGTTTCAATTCTTTTTAATATAATTGAGGCCAGTCCAAAAGTGTGACTGTAAAATCGACTGGTTATGGGTTCGATCGCCACTGGAGGAAAAGAAGAGAAATTTAATAAGTTCTTTGATTTTCACGATTATTACACATTTTAAATGAAACTATTTTAACCGGATTAATCGCGTATATTTTGTATTTTTATACATTTTTGGAAACCCGACGTTTCGAACACTTTGCAGTAGTCCGTAGTCCCGTGTAGACTGAGGTGTCATTCGTCTGTCAGTTGACGTAATTATTAAATCAAACTACCGCCAACGATTTCTTAATTGCCTCGCGTACTGCCCTGGATTCCTGCAGAATTTTACAAATAGATGGCATTGCTATGGGTTCGCCTGTGTCCCCGGTAATAGCAGATATATACATGGAGGACTTTGAGGAGATGGCTCTTAGCTCTGCACCCTGTCTACCTAGGATATATAAGCGGTACGTAGATGACACTTTCACCATTTTACCTACCTACTTTTAATGACAATATTAAATTTACAATAGAATTACAGGCAAATAATTCCCTAGCTTTTCCTGATGTTTTAGTCATAAGAAATCCCAATGGCACAATAGGCCACACAGTATATAGGAAACCCACGCACACCAATAGATACCTCAATGGTGAATCTCACCATCACCCTACACAGTTATCTACCGTTGGCAAATCTTTGTTTCAGAGAGCCCACCACCTCTGCGACGCTGAACACCTAGGGGACGAGCTTCGCCAGGTGAAGAATACCCTTCACCAGAACAAGCTGCCAGTCCCCCGCCAGCGTTGTCAGAAGACTAACAAGCCACCCGCAGTAGAGAGACAGCCGGCATTTCTACCATATGTGAAGGGGTTTACAGACGGGATTGGCAATATCTTAAGAAGAGCTTCCATAAAAACCATATTCAAGCCTAACAAGAAAGTGAGCCAATTCTTGAGACCAGTAAAAAGTAATATTCCTTTACAGAGTGCAGGTGTATACAAACTAGACTGTGACTGTGGCTTATCATACATTGGTCAAACAAAGAGAAGCATCGGTGTTAGAGTGAAGGAACACATCTCTGATATTAAGAATGGGCATGTATCGAAGTCAGCTGTGTGAGAGCATACTGTGGATAAACCCAGCCACTACATTAGGTTTGATAAACCCCAAATCCTCGCTAAGGAAAACAGATGCATTCCTAGAATGATCCGCGAGGCTATTGAAATACAAAAACATCCTAATTTCAATAGAGAGGATGGCTGGAAACTTTCTACCACCTGGGACCTACTCATAAAATCATTGAAGTCTCAAACCCACCATACCAGAGGGCAAGATACTATCAGCTCATTCTGCAGTTATCCAGGGCAGTACGCGAGGCAATTAAGAAATCGTTGGCGGTAGTTTGATCTAATAATTATGTCAACTGACAGACGAATGCCACCTCAGTCTACCCGTGACCACGGACTACTGCAAAGTGTTCGAAACGTCGGGTTTCCAAAAATGTATAAAAATACAAAATATACGCGATTAATCCGGTTAAAATAGTTTCATTTAAAAAGAGAAATATTTATTTACATTTATATTTTTATTTGATCGTTCTGGTGTCGAGGCAAAGCGCGACGTTAAGGTCCGCCACTCAACACGCAATACCTCCAGAACTCGGAGGAAAGTGGCGAATGGATTGTCTTAACACTAGGTTCCCTCTGCCTACCCTACTGTGTGAGGATACAGTGTGAAGCTGCTTTAAATGATTCATTATAATTGTATTGCTTTTTATCTAAATAGCGACACATCATTTTTTGTGTCTGAAACTTTTACAGTAAGGGGTGGTAACAGCGCTTCACGTTAACGTCCCACGCTTATCGGGCTAGACCATTTATATTAATTGATAATAAAATAAACATAAGAAAAAATATGTCATAAGTCATTTAATTTTTTTCAAGATGCTGAGAGTATATATTATATTTTTATGAAAAAGGAACTATTATTTTTATTCTAAGAAAATCAATATACCTATAGTGTGTAAATGACACTCAACATAGTTATTTTAAATTATTTGTTCCTATTTTTTTCTTTTGGTGGTGTTATATTAATTGCGATGTCAGGGTTACTGACTTAATAATTTATATATTTCTAGAAAGTACATTTTAGAAATAAGTTATAATTTTTTTCGAAACCTAGAAGGAAATTAGATTTTAATTGAAATTTCGAACGCCAATGAAAATGTATAGTTTTTTTTATAAAAGATACTTTATAAATGATCACAATGGATCTTATAAATTACAGTTAAATGTAATTAAAAATCATTTTAGCCTACAGAGCATAGTGGCAATCAGTAACATGTTTTTATTTTGCTTAAAACAATAATTTCATATATTTTTTTTAATTGTTTTTTTTTAATTTCTTTCATATCTTAGAACACAAATTGATGATTTTTTTTACACCAAAAAAAAGTATTTCCTATTTGGATTTTTTTATCATAATACATTAATGTTATTAAATATTATTAATACAAAAATGTAAGTAATAGAACTAATTAAATCAGTCTATGCTCTGTTGTATAGTTTAATGGTGGATATTAATTAATAGTGAATTTTGATTGTGAAATGTGTGATTTGATAAAAATGTGTGTTTGTAGGGTGTTTGTGAGTTACCGTAGTTGTGCTGCACGAAGACGAACTCCTGCACGAAGTCGTTGAGCAGGTCGCACAGCGCCGCGTCGGCCTCCAGCGTGACGCCGTCGGGCTGCTCCGCGAAGAAGATGAGCAGGTCGCAGATGCTGACGTAGGCCTCCTGGCGCAGCTCGGGCTCGCGGCCGCGCGCCACCACGTCGCGGCAGCGCGCCGCGAACGCGCGCAGCCGCCCGCGCAGCGCGCCCGCGTCGCCGCCGCGCTCCTGCAGCTCGTGCAGCGACCACAGCACCGAGTAGAAGCACGCGCGCAGCACGTACACCAGCGCCTGCGCCGGCGCGCCCGCCCCCTCCCCCTCCCCCGCCACGCAGCGCGGCAGGTCCTCGTACAGCGAGTCCCAGATGTGCGTGTCGTTGAGGTTGTGGCACATGTACATGATGGACACCTTGCGCAGCGAGTTGGTGAGGCTGAACAGCTCGTCGGCGTCGGGCGTCTCGCCGCCCTCCAGCAGCGAGCGGTAGTCGTCCACGGCCTCCTTGTAGCGGTTGACGCACATGTCCGTGATGGTGGCGCGCTCCACGTTGCAGCGCGTGTACACGGCGTGCGCGTCGCTGCACAGCACCTCCAGCGTGCGCGCGCACGTCTCCAGCACCTCCGCCTCCGTCTGCACCTTCACGATCTCGCGGATCTTCTTGAGCAGCAGCGTGAGGTTGCCCTCCTGGCGCTGCGTGGTGTACAGCTCCAGGTCGAAGTACTGCGGGATGGCGACCAGGTTGGCCAGCTTCTCGGGGTCGGCGCCGAACTTGTCCAGCAGCGCGGGCAGCGTGACGATGAAGTGCGCCGTCATGCGCGCGCGGTCGTCGCTCACCAGCTTGGCCTGCTCCTTGGAGAGCTGCACGTGCTTGCGCGCGGCGCGGCCCACGGGCGGCTCGCCGGTGCTGGCCTGGCGCACGCAGCACACCATGAGCTCGATGAGCGAGGACTCCTGGCGGTTGTCGAGCGCCTCCTCGCCGGGGCCGGCCTCCTCGAGCAGCAGGTCGGTCATGCACTCCCAGTCCTTCATCATGGGGTTGGACTCGATGAGCGAGTCCACGAGGTAGGCGCCGTGCTCGTGCAGCTCGGACTCGATGAAGAACTGCACGAGGTCGCGCACGAGCGGCGTGCTGGGCAGGCGCGCCTTGCCGCGGCGCGAGCGCGCGGGCGCGGGCGCGGGCTCGGCGCGGAACAGGCGCACGTTGAGGAACTCGCCCGCCGCCGCCGCCACGCCGCGCCACGACGAGTACACGAGCTCGTACACGTTCTCGCAGTCCTTGTCCGTGAGCACGTCGGGGTGCATCTTGAGGATGGCGATGACGAGGCGCACGGCGTGCACGGCCACGTCCATCTCCTTGTCCAGCGACATGGACACGATGCGGTCCTTGAACTTGGACGTGAACAGCTCCAGCTTGCCCTTCAGCTCGTCGCACTCGTACAGGGGCTGTAAAGCCTGCAGGCAGCGTAGGCGCACCTCGCCCACCTACAATACCACAAATGAGAATATATTAAGTAAATTTAAGGTAGAAGCCATACAAACGTGTAACAATCCCTTTTTTTGTAATATTCTGACAGTGGGTTTTTATATAGCATTAACATTATCAGTCAGACATTCGAGTGTAAATATTTAAGAATACAGAAAATGTACAATTGTTAAAGTGTTATAAAATTGGTAAGTATTAGTTGAAATTTAGTTCTGAGCATTGTACTTATATAGATAGGGATTACCAATAAGCAATATACTTTAAGAATAAGATCGTTTTAAGATAAAAAAATGTTTTATTGTTCCCTAGATTTATACTAATAATTTATAATAAAATGCTACCAAATATGATGTGTTTTGGGGGTATAAAGTGCTAAATAAACATTAATTTGATTTTGATAATCAAATTAATGTTTATTTAGCCCTTATTACATTTGATTGACAATTGAACAGTATCATTGTATCAATATTTCCTTACACTTACTTTATCATGAAGAGTCCATCCTATATATTTTAGATAAAGGTCATCTAGAAAGTGTGCAGGGAACTTCTCCATCCAAATGCCAATCTCAGACATAGTAATTGATCTTATATCGGGCAATGTATCTCTGTAAAACATTGAAAACCACATTTCCAATATCATAATAATCAATATCTTCAATTGTTAGAAGTTATAGTGGCGCAGCAGAATAGTGTCTGACAGTAAATGCGATGGTCGTGATTTCGATTCCTACTCTTCTGGTAACTACACAAATTGCAGTGATCAATTCCACCATTTATTATAAAGCTAAAAAAAAACCTACTTTTCTATAATAATAGTTCATACCTGTATCGATGCACAAACACCGACTTGAACATATAAGACAACATGTTCTTGATCTCCTCCATGTTCTCCTCCAGCTCCTGGCGCTTGGCCACAAGCACCTCGAGGCGTTCGCTGGCTCGCTTGTCGCGCGCCTTCAGCCGCTCGGCCTCGTACTGGCGGAGACAGTTGTCGCAGTTCACGCTGGTGAGCAACGCCACGTCCACCAGCGCCGTCATTAGTTTCATTACTGTTGACCATGTAAATATTTCATATTAACTTTCCAAATACATTCATGTAATGGAACTACATTAGAGTGTCGACTATCGAAACACACCCACCCGATCGGATGAGTATTTTTTTTTTATTCTTATTTTAAGAGCAGAGTCACTAAGGTGACTGTGTAGCTCTGGTTAGTATTACAAATATTTTTTAAAATTATGTTAGAATTACATTTTTATATTATTTACGTTTGCTTACATTAAGTTTAACTATACTATATAACAATTTAGCTAAATCTGAAGTAGGATTTGCAAGATACAAATTACAACTTCCAATTGTTCTATCTGCAACTCGCGAAAGCAATGGGGTACAATCCGTTAAAATATGATAGACATCCTCTACAACCCCACAGTCGGGACAATTAGGAGAAAGAACTTTCTTCATTAAAAATCCAAATTTATTTAACGGAATATAGCCGGAGCGAAGCCTAAATGCTGTTACAATATCATCCCGATTTACGCCCAATATTAATAATCTATCTCCTACGTCAATATTCGATTGATCCATATATCTATTCAATCTCTAGATTGGATAGATGTATGGAACAATCGAAGATTGACGCAGGAGATAGATTATTAATATTGGGCGTTAATTTACAAATATCTATCCAAGAATGATAACAAGGTTGTGGTTGAATTGTTTTATACCATATATCTTTTTCTTTAGATCTCTACACTAAGAAAACTCCATAAATAATAACATATTTTTGATCCTACTCCATTGTTATCCAACAAAGTAAGAAGTTTATGTATATCTAAGTTATTATAAGCTCCATCAATGTCAATAAAACAGCAAGGAGTAGCGTTAGCTTGACCAAACCCTGTTTGGATGTATAAAATTAATTTACTTAAGTTATCCAAACAAGAATGAGCTTTTCTAAATCCATTTTCAGTTGATACTCAACTGAAAATGTATTCGATTTTTCAAAATACCATTCATGTTTTTTATTTAAGATTGAATGAAAAACTTTACAGACACACGACATAAGAGATATTGGTCTTAAGGATGATATAGATTCAGGATCACGCCCAGGCTTCGGAATAGGAATAATAGCTATTTCCCTCCATTGATTTGGTACTACACCATCTCTAAGAAACAAATTAAATAACTTCAAAAGCCATTCCTTTCTCCTATCAGGTAAGTTATTTATAATAGAAAATGATATCATGTCAATCCCTAGAGCAGAGTCTTTAGATTTGATGGCTACTTCCAATTCCTTCCTAGAAATTACTGATTCTAATTGAGAGTTACTCGATTGAAAATTAGGACAATAATTTATAACAAAATCAGGAGCCAGACTGTTAAGAAGCTTTCTAGCACTGTTAGCAGGAATAAAAGATTTTTTACAATATCGTCCTTTTATCCATTTCATTCGAAACCACATTTCATTAATCGACGACACTTCACAAATACTGTTACAGAATTTGTGCCAAGACTTTGATTTCAATTGCCGTAATATTCTCTGAGCCGCACAAATTTTATCTTGTAAAATAGAATAATTACCTGGAATTGGGTTGTCTCTAAATAC